>JABCMI010000097.1:0-61477 GCA_026261945.1 Hirschfeldia incana | reverse complement strand
TGCGAACTGCAGAGTTATACCGCGCGCATCGGTGGATCTTGTGCGGTTCGTGGCCTCGGGCTTTAAGGCGAAAAAGAATAAAACAGATTAAAAAATGGGTCACGACTGATGAACCGGGCCTTGTTGATGATCCCGTATGAAGCGGTTTTTACCACGTGGCGTGGTCTGGTTGGTGCTCTGTTTACGCGTTTCACGTCGAAAAATAGGTTTCGGCTCGAGTTATCTCATTTCTCCTTCTTTCATTTTTTTCTAGGGTTTTCGGGGTGAAAGGGCGATTGATCGTGTTTGACGAGTGCGGTTGATTTTCTCCACCAATTCTGGTAAGATCTCAATGATCGAGTAGCTTATGTTAGTTTAGAGTAGTTTTTCTTTATTTTGGGGCCGATTTGGTGCTCGGATTCGAGGGGATTTTGTCGAATCTGGGAAAAAATTTGGGGCTTTCGAGTGATTGATATAAGGGTTGATGATCGGGTAGGTGGTGTGCTTTGGGGGTCGATTGGAAGTTGATTTAACGGAGTCGAGAAATTTTAGGGTTCTTATTCTCATTCGATTTGAAATCGATTTAGGGGTTTCGATTAGAATTAGGGTTCATTTTGTCAATCATTTTAAAATCGATTAAAGGGTTTCGATTAGAATTAGGGTTCGTTTTGTAAATCATTTTAAAATCGATTTAGGGTTTTTGTTGTAGTTTTATGCTTCGATTTTAAATCGATTTTGTTTCATTTTCTCAATCGATTTGAAAACCAGTTACGGTTTTATGAACTATGAAATCCAGTGAGGGTCATATAGAAATCGTTATCATTTCTCGATTTGAATGTCGTTTACGGTTTTGATTATTTATGGTCTAATAAAAATTCCATTTTTTACAGATGGATCCTGAAGAAGACTATAAAAACTCAAAGAGGCAACACGAATACATCAAGATGCTAACTTTCGTGGCGGATTCGGAGTACGGTATCCCTAAAAGGTGTCCATGTGGTGGGAGCCTCATAGACGAGGTGTGCAAGAAAGAGGAGTTCGACACGCTTCCGGGGAAGAGATTCTTCACCTGCAGAAACTACGAGGTAACTCTCTTCTCTCCTCATTCTTTACTTTATGCTCTATTGTTGTAATTGTAGATCTGATCAAACTTCATTTTGTAACCAAGGCTGATGGGCTCCATTATCGTCAGTTTGGGTGATAGGTGTGCAGCGGGGAGCTTGAGAGGCTCACTAAACGGGTGGTGGAGGCTGAGGAGGTGATGCGGGAGGTTATTAATGTGAGCAGAAAGATTGAGAGACTTGAGGTGAGTTGTTTCATAACATTACAATTTTCTTTTCCTTTGTATCCTAATTACAGTAACTAGTTGACTTTTATCCATGTGCAGGAACAAGTTAATAACCTCAACCAGCAGCTGTATGATCTCAGTGTCCTGGTCCAGACCCTGGAGAAGGTGTGCTTCGACTGACAAATTAAAGGTTAGAGTCTGGTCTCAGTCTCCTCTTTGCTATGTCTGTATTCAAGTAGGCGTAGGAGTACAAGTACAAAAGTAGATATTTTTAATAAATGCTCATGAAATGTAGTTAGGAGGAAGCGTTAATAAAATGTAGTTAGGAGGAGTAAATTGTTTCTGATGATTTGATGTGTATCCACAAAGTAGATATTGTAAGTGTTAATGAAATGTACTTAGGAGGAGTAAATTGTTTCTGGTGATGCGATGTCTATCCGCCATAGGTTTGAAGTAGTGTAATAAATTTTGGTTGTTTGAGTTGTATTAATTATCTTCTTTTGCAAACAATTTAAACTTCTTTAAAAACCTAGTAACACAAACTTAAAAATCACAGCAACATCTAAACTAAAACCTGTGTAAATCCACTCTTAAAATTCACAGCAATTTAAAAAGACAAACACAAAACCCGAACCCAAAACACCATGGACCCTTTTCCCCTTGAGTCAACCGGGTTTGTTGACCTGTTAACCAAGCAGAGCAGTCATGCAATTGAAGTGGACTCTGCTGAGGTAGGTATCAACACTCCCGGGTTGGTTAAGCCTGCGGAAAGGAGGAAGTGGTCAACCAAAGAAGACCTTGTGTTGATCAGTGCTTGGTTGAACACAAGCAAGGATCCCATAGTCAATAATGAACAAAAATTAGGGGCGTTTTGGAAGAGAATAGAGTCGTATGTCAATGCTAGTCCTCAGCTCATTGGCTCCCCTCCTAGAGAGTGGGGCCAATGTAAGCAGAGGTGGGGAAGGATGAATACAGAGGTCTGTAGGTTTGTGGGTTGCCATGAGGCTGCTCTGAAGGCGCAAGCAAGTGGGCAAAGTGAAAATGATGTCATGAAGGCGGCTCATGACATCTATTTGAATGATTACAACGGCAAGTTCATACTTGAACATTGCTGGAGGGAACTTCGGTTTGATCAGAAGTGGAGATCCCACTATCCTCCAAAGGAGAAAAAGAAGGAATCGGGTGGCCAGCCGGTGGCTGAAGAGGAAGCGGAGCCGGTTAGGCCTCCTGGTATTAAGGCTTCTAAAGCTGCAAAGCGCAAGAAGCCAAACGATGCAGCTTATGATCAAATAAATACCATCCTAGCTTCCAAAAACACCATTTCCCGACAAAAGATACTTGATCGTCTCTTAGCCAAAAACGTTGAAACACTTTCACCTAATGAAGTGGTTCTCAAGGAGAAACTCATCTCTGAAATGCTTTGATGTCTTATGTGTAGGAACTTGTTTTGCTTAATAATATGTTGTCTATTTGCTTGCAATGTTTTGTCTTACTGTTTTCATTACTTTGCTTTCCCTTACTGAATCTCTTGTGTTTGCTTATGCAGGTCACGGGTGGGAAGTTGCTGCAGGTCATGGGTGGGAAGTTGTTGTAGGTGAAGGAATCTCTTGTCTTTTCTATGTTTGAAGCCACGGTATGATGTCAGTTAGAGCATCACGGGTAGAAAGTGTAGCCTTCTGTTTCATGCTACATGTTTCACGTACTATGTATTTTTAATGTAGCCTTTTGTTGTAATGTTTCATCACGGATCTATGTATTGGCTTGTACCATGTGTAATCTTCAACTCTCTGCCTTTATAAACTATGTATTCAGTTTGGTTTTAAAATCTGCATCTCTCTCTCATTACAAAGCAAAGGAAAACAGAACAAATCATGCATCTCTTCTCTTCCAAATCATGCATCTCTTCTCTTCCAAATCATGCATCTCTCTTCTGTAACAACACAATTCCAAGATCTTGTATCTGATCGTGGTTGTTTCACACCTCAAGAAGATTCAAATCGTAAAGCTTCACACTAAGTTTCAAGCTTCACAACTTCAACAAGATTCAAACCAAATCAAGCAACACTTCAATAAACTCAAGGTAAGTGAAACATATGGACTCATAAAAATTAAAATTGTATAAATGATAATTTAGGATACTTTAGGGAATTTTATGGACTCATTAAAATTAAAATTGTACAAATGATAATTTAGGATAATTTTGAAAGATTATGGACTCATATAAATTAAAATTGTACAAATTATAATTTATGATAATTTTGAAAGATTATAATTGTACAAATTAGGACTCTTACAAAAATTATAATTTTGGATAATTTTGAAAGAATGAAAAAAAAATATTAGCAAAATTATCAACAACGAAAAAAAATATTATAATTGGATTAAAATGTCTTGACAACAAAATTAAAAATATAATAGAAAAATGAAAAATATAATATTTTTAAAAAATATTAGCAAAGATATGATAGAAAAATGAAAAATATATTGACAAAAAAATTAAAAATATAAAAGATTAATAAATGATTTGTAAAAAAAAATTTAAAAATTTAAAAAATTGTTTATTTGACTTGAAGGAAGGAACAAGGAAAATGTCTTCCTCATCAAGTGATGAAGTTTATGAATATTTAGAAGAAATGGTCGACGAAGTAGTTGATAATTTCATCGACTCTGTCATTCACGCTCACCCCAAGAAGTCCAAAAGACGGACTTTTATCGAAAGAGATCGGGAACAAGGCCACATTCAGCTTGTCAACGATTATTTCTCGGGAAATCCTACATATACAACAGAACAATTTAGAAGGCGTTTTCGAATGAACAAGCCATTGTTCCTTCGCATTGTCGAGCGTGTAAGTACTGAATTTCCATACTTTCAGCAAGGTAAAGACGCTACCGGAAGGAACAGTCTATCTCCACTGCAAAAGTGTACGGGAGCGATGCGTATGCTTGCATATGGTCAGTCAGGAGATACATATGACGAATATCTCCGGATGGCTGACAGTACATTACGTTTGTGTTTGGCAAAATTCACTGAAGCAATAATTCAATGCTTTGGAGATGAGTATCTACGAAGACCCACAGCTGAGGATCTTCAACGTTTACTCGATATTGGAGAGGTACGGGGTTTTCCGGGGATGATAGGCAGCATCGACTCTATGCACTGGGAGTGGAAAAACTGCCCAACAGCTTGGAAAGGTCAGTTCACACGTGGTTTTGGAAAACCGACAATTGTCTTAGAAGCCGTGGCATCACAAGATCTTTGGATATGACACACATTTTTCGGCTTACCAGGTACCCTCAACGATATCAATGTTCTTGATCGGTCACCAGTTTTTGATAATATCATACATGGTCGAGCACCTAAAGTGAAGTTCAAGGTCAACAACCACTTGTATCGTATGGCCTACTATCTCACTGACGGCATTTATCCTCCATGGACAACATTTATCCAATCCATCTCACTTCCTCAAGGTCCTAAAGCAAGAATCCGCCAGAAAAGATGTCGAACGGGCTTTTGGAGTATTGCAATCGAGGTTTGCAATTGTTAGGAACCCATCTCTACAATGGGACTTGGAAAAGATTGGAAAAGTAATGATGGCTTGTGTCATATTGCACAATATGATAGTAGAGGATGAACGAGACGGATACGCTCCAATTGATATATCTGAGTTTGAGACAGGACAGTCTAGCAGAAGTTCGCATGCGAGAAGAAGAGATAGTGTTAATGTCACCCCGGATATGTTAGCCATGAGGAGAGAAGTTCGAGATGGCGAGAAGCATCATCGTCTTAAAGCTGATTTAATGGAAAATATTTGGCAAATGTTTGGTGATGAAGATCAATAAATAAGTTATGTATGTTTTAAAATGTTTCAATTTATGTAATGAACTTTAATGTATTCAATAAAATGTTTTAATAATTTTAATTATATGTTTTGATATTTTATTCATCTTTTTTGAATATTTGAATTTTCTTTTAAATTAATATTATTATTTTATTCCTAAGAACTCCTTCTTCGGGTTCACTACTGCAGAAAATAGCACATCCATGTTCATAACTGTTCATGGGCCCACAAAAAATATTAAAAAAAAGTTGGTGAACCCCAAAAAGGGGTTCACCAATGCTCATGCTCTTAGATCTTGATGCCTTAACGTGGCGGGGACATGGCAGATCATTGCTGCAATTTTAAATATTGTACTAGATTTTGACCCGTCCTAAGAAGACGGGTATATGTTTTGTTTTGTATGTTTTTTTTAAATTGCATTTCTAAGCGTATGTTTTTTTGTTATTATATATATATTTTTGTATCAGATATGTGTGTTTTGGGCAAATCTTTATTTTTATTTCTAATTTTACTTGTGTATTTTTTTTCTCAAAATGATTAGGTTTCTTATTTTGAACATTGAAATGAAATTATTATTGAACGAATAGTTACAAAGAAATAAAAAACCCCTAAAGAAAAAATAGTAATTCAAAAAAAGAGAGCATTATAAGCATCTTCAAAAGTTGGATACAAAACTCCATTAACAGTTCGTCAATCTGTGTAGTTGGTCGAGTTTTTGTTATTGTTTATAAGAAAATGCATATAATCCAATGCTACTCATTCTTTCATCCTTGTTTTCTTTGTTTGGAGTTTGTAAACATGCTACTCATTCTTTTATCCTTGTTCTCTCTATTAATTTCCATCCAATCTTGATATTGTGAAGTTTGATTTGCTTTCTTTGTTAAGGCATTACTAAAATGATGTTCTTTATGTGAAGCATCTTTGTCACTTTTTTTTCCATATTTTTTCTCTTCATATGTAACAAATATGATAAAAGACAATTTCAAAATCTGACCCGCTCTTCAGAGGGCGGATATTTTTTTTATTGAAAAAATTAATTTTATGTCATGAATATTTTTTATCCTTGATAAATTATATTTTGTTAAGAATTTTATGAAATTAATCTAAAATTATTGTATGAATTATTTTTGTTATTTTATATATGACCAAAATTTTGAAGACTCTAAATAATTCTGACCCGCATTATGATTTTTTTTATTAACCTACTGTTAACTTGTGAATTATTTCACAGTGATTTTATTTTTAGTATTTTAATTTAAATAAAAAGTTTAATATTTTTAAACTATTGTTTTTTTTGTCATAGACCCGTTATGTATTGATAAAATTTGCTTTTGTGTATTTTTAAAAGTTTATATGATTTTTTATTTTAAATAAAACTATTTTTTTAAATATTTGAGAACATTCAGGTCTTCAGGATCTAGATTCTGACCCGCACTTTCAAAAAGACATGTATATTTTTCGTTTGACTTTTTCTAGATATTTAATTGTAATACTTGTTTTTTTTATCATATTTTTGTAGTCATATATGTGTATAAATCTTAATCAAAATCTATTTGACTTACTGTAGAAATAATAGTAATATAAAGTTGGCCGGCATACACTCGTTTTTATAATTATAAATCTATTTTCTGTAATCATATTTATCTATTCAGATTAAGCTTAGGCATCCGGTCTTCGGATCAGGTCTTATTGGGTCCGCATCCTTCGGTTTCTGAAAATTTAGATCCATATAGATATCTATAGTTTTTCAGGTCTGCTCGGCCCGGATCTTGTCGAACTCTTGTCGGTTCAGGTATATAATTCTAATATCCGTAAAACACTCGTAATTTCAGTTTTATTTCGGATTCGGGTTGATTTGGGTATATAGGACCCGAAAAAGATCTGACATATCCAAACTGAATTTGAAAACTCGAAAAGTACCTGCAAATCCTAAAAATACCTGGAGAAAATATATCTGAAACTTACCCAAAATCAGATCCGAAAACCCGAAAGGTATCTCAAATTTTACCCGAACATCCAAATTATATTTTTTGGAATTCTAAAATTTACCCGAAACCTGAAATTATAGCTATTAACCTGAACCCGAAAATTAAAAAAAAAATCTGAAATATCCAAAATACACACGATCATCCAAATTTACCTAATATATAATAATTTTTGAGTATTTCGAATATCTGATTGGGTCTCTTGTAGGACGTAGATCCAAACCGAGACTCATGGGGCCCCATAAAAAAGATCCAATAAATATTTTAGCATAGACTCGGATTTAAACTTGTATTTTTGGATCCGTTCTAGTTTGGTTCTTCGGGTCTGGTAAAATGTTAAACCTATATTAGATCTTGATATGTGCTTGAAGCGCATATATAGTGCTGTTTTGTTTCTTTTTTCTGTAAATATGTCTGAAATTAATTATTATTATTTTATTATTAACTTTCTAATCATAAATTTTTGAATACAAATTGAAGATTTATTTTAAAATTTAAATATACTAATTTTTTAGTTTATTAAAAATATTGCAGTAACTATTAATAATATACATATATATATATATATATATATATATATATATATATATATATATATATATATATATATATATATATATTTTTGATTTTTAAAGGTTCAAACAACTTTAAATTAAAGTTGGTATCGGATTTTACGAAAAAATGGTTAGCAAATGTAGTTACATGATATAATTAAATAGTCATATAAAAAATATTAATTCAACATTGTTTTGTTCATCGAAACCACTAAATTTAATTATACACGTTAAGCTATATGATTAAAGTTTTTACCAAAAAAAGCTATATAATTAAAAACAATAGACAGTTTACTTATTTGTTTAGTTATGAGAGGAAGTGGGTCTCGATTCTGTAGGAACTACAGTGGAGGTTACTAATTAAAATTCAGTTAGAATTATTTAGTGGGATAAATACATTTAACTAAAGATGTTTTAATATGGTGGTTTATAAATAAACGAAATAAATAATTGGACATAACTTTTATCAACTGGTCATACATGAAAATTAATAGAATACTAGATTTTGACCCGCTCTTCAGAGGGCGGATATATGTTTTGTTGAAAAAATTAATTTTATGTCATGAATATTTTTATCCTTAATAAATTATATTTTGTTAAAGATTTTATGAAATTTATCTACAATTTTTGTATGAATAATTTTTGTTATTTTAAATATGACCAAAATTTTAAAGATTCTAAATAATTCTGACCCGTATTTTATGATTTTTGTTTATTAACCAGTTGTTAAACTTGTGAATTATTTCACAGTGGTTTTATTTTTAGTTTTTTAATTTAAAGAAAAGTTTAATAATTTTAAACTATTTTTTTTGTCATAGACCCGTTTTGTATTGATAAAATCTGTTTTTGTGTATTTTAAAAAGTGTATATGATTTTTTATATTAAATGGAATTATTTTTTCAAATATTTGAGAACATTCGGGTCTCCGGAATCTAGATTCTGACCCGCCCTTTCAAAAGGACATGTATATTTTTTGTTTAACCTTTTTTAGATATTTAATTGTAATACTTGTGTTTTTTTCTTAATCATATTTTTTGTAATCATATATGTGTATAAATCTTAATCAAAACCTATTTGATTTACTGTAGAAATAATAGTAACTTAAAGTTGGCCGGCATATACTCGTTTCTTTATAATTATAAATCCATTTTTTTGTAATCATATTTATCTATTTAGATTAGACCTAGGCATCCGGCCTTCGGATCAGGTCTTATTGGGTCCGCATCTTTCGGTTCCTGAAAATTTAGATCCATATAGATATCTATAGTTTTTCAGGTCTGCTCGGCCCGGATCTTGTCGAACTCTTGTCAGTTCAGATATATAATTCTAATATACGTAAAACACTCGTAATTTCAGTTTTATCTCGGATTCAGGTTGATTTGGGTATATAGGATCCGAAAAAAACCTGACATATCCAAACTAAATTTGAAAACTCAAAAAGTACATGTAAATCCTAAAAATACATGGAGAAAATAATTTATTGAAGAATACATATTTATTCTTTTGGATTGTTATTGTGTAATTTACAAAACCTGTATACTATATACAAAACCTGTATTATGATTTTGTTTATTTAACCCATTATTAAAATTATTTTTTAATATTTTTAACAGTCTCTGCATTGATAAAATTCATTTTTTTGTGTTTTAAACTTTTTCTATAATTTAATTAAATTTATTTTTTATGATTTAATTTTTATGTAAAATTAAACTATTTAAAAAAGATTGAGATAATTTAGACATGCATTATGGTTTCGTTGATTTAATCATTTGTTATGATATTCATAAGATTCCCAGTACTCGAAGGCTAAAGGAGCAGTATGATGGTATCTACTTGTCATTTTGTCTTACTTAACAACAAGTTATAATGTTGAATGTACATCAGTATATGGTGGTAAGAATAGGCACGACACGTTAACCAAATCCGGAAACTATTTTTCTTTCATACATAATGCATAAGAACTTTTTGACTCAGAAGTCATCATCTATAGGTTAGCACTTATTGTAATTTTATGCAGTTTTAATCCAAGGTCCACACATTGCTTGCATGGTTTTTGTTTGTTTTTTTCCGCAAAATAATTGTTTTCTTTTTTCTTATTATGCAGTGTAACAAAACATGACGCACATAAACTGGAAATTATATTCTGACTCGATGGCCTCAAAACAGTTTATGTGCATAGAAACCTAACTCAAGTACAACTTCGTCATGAAAGAACTTGGAATCATCAGCTTTTGTTTTCTTTTGTGATTATATAATTAAATCAACGCTAAAGTTTTAATGTATAACTTATCTGCTGAGGCATTGTATTAGAAGTCTATGCAATCACGATGCAGTTAACATTTAGCGTTGATTCACTTTATGCAGTTATATATAAAAATATAAACTGAAACATAACTTCTTCTTTTGTAAAAAGTGGATACCATTTAAATAGTTATTTGTAGGAAGAAACATAACTGATTATATTTACTTTATGCAGTTACATTTAAATGGTTTTTTTAATTGGACACCACTATTATCAATGGGTCATGCTGGAGAATTAATAGAATACTAGATTCTGACCCGCCCTTCAGAGGGCGGGTATATTTTTTGTTGAAAATATTGATTTTATGTCATGAATATTTTTATCCTTGATAAATTATATTTTGTTAACAATTTTATGAAATTTATCTAAAATTATTGTATGAATAATTTTTGTTATTTTAAATATGACCAAAATTTTGAATACTCTAAATAATTATGACCCGTATTTTATGATTTTTGTTTATTAGTTTGACGTTAAACTTGTGAATTATTTCACAGTGATTTTATTTTTAGTATATTAATTTAAAGAAAAAGTTTAATATTTTTAAATTATTGTTTTTTTGTCAAAGACCCGTTATGTATTGATAAAATCTGTTTTTGTGTATTTTAAAAAGTTTATATGATTTTTTAATTTTAAATGAAACTGTTTTTTTTTAATATTTGAGAACATCAGGGTCTTCAGAATTTAGATTCTCACATGCCCTTTTATAGGGCGGATATATATATATATATATTATTTTTTTTGAAATATTTAATCTTTATATTTGTATTATTTTTATTTATGTATGTGTTTATATATTCAAATAAAACATAATTATGACCTATATACTTGAACGGTTCTTAAACTGCTGTATCCGAATATTAATATTAAATTTAATCTGCACCGAAAACCAAACAATTTTCTGAAAAATGTTTCAAAATAATTTTAATATATTATGTTATATATATATATATATATATATATATATATATATATATATGTTAGTATTATAGTCACCAACCTTAAGTAAAATTCCATTTAATAAAAAATTTTAATCGAATAAACTATTTAAACCCGTTAACTAAAACTCGTATAATATATTTTAATAATACTTTCATAATAATATAAATTAAAATGGTTTTAATAATCTTAATTTTACTTCCTAAAATGTACTTTGTAGATCTTGGTTAGACTAAATTTTATGTATCTTAAATGATATTTTTAAATAATTAAATTTTGTATTTAGAATATGTTCATATATGTTTAGTGGCCATTCAATTTATTTTTTCTTTTATTATGAATTAAATAGAAGTGGAAGTTTCAATGTTTTCATCCGTCTATTAAAGTATGAATTTGTGTGAAATGGGTCCCGAGAATTTTGGACTTAAAGTGTAGGGTTTCATAAAAAATAATTGTATTTAAGTAGGTTAAGTGGAAAAAAAATGGTGACTGATTTTTGATGCCGTGCAATATATCTGTCTTTAGATGCGTGTAATATAAGCAGTTATATTTAGTTATTTAGATGCAGTATATAAGCGGTTAGATTCAGATGTTATTATTTTTAAATTGGACATAACTTCATATCAATTGGTCATGTTGGAAAATTAATAGAATAGACTAGATACTAGATACTAGATTTTGACCCGCCCTAAGAGGGCGGGTATATGTTTTGTTTTGTATGTTTTTTTTTTAAATTGCATTTCTAAATGTATGCTTTTTTGTTATTATATATATATATATATATATATATATATATATATATATATTTGTATCAGATATGTGTGTTTTGGGCAAATCTTTATTTTTATTTCTAATTTTACTTGTGTATTTTTTTTCTCAAAATGATTAGGCTTCTTATTTTGAACATTGAAATGAAATTATTATTGGACGAAAGCTTACAAAGAATTAAAAAAAACCCCTAAAGAAAAAATAGTAATTAAAAAAAAGAGAGCATTATAAGCATCTTCAAAAGTTGGATACAAAACTCCATTAACAGTTCGTAAATTTGTGTAGTTGGTCGAGTTTTTGTTATGGTTTAAAAGAAAATGCATATAATCCAATTAATTTTGTTTGGAGTTTGTAAACATGTTACTCATTCTTTTATCTTTGTTCTCTCTATTAATTTCTATCCAATCTTGATATTGTGAAGTTTGATTTGCCTTCTTTGTTGAGACATTACCAAAATGATGTTCTTTATGTGAAGCTTTTTTGTCACCTTTTTCCATATTTTTTTCTCTTCATCTGTAACAAATATGATAAAAAACAATTTCAAAATCTGACCCGCCCTTCAGAGGGCGGATATATTTTTTATTGAAAAATTTAATTTTATGTCATGAATATTTTAATCCTTGATAAATTATATCTTGTTAAGAATTTTATGAAATTTATCTAAAATTATTGTATGAATTATTTTTGTTATTTTAAATATGACCAAAATTTTGAAGACTCCAAATAATTTTGACCCGTATTATGATTTTTTTTTATTAACCTGCTGTTAAACTTGTGAATTATTTCACAGTGATTTTATTTTTAGTATTTTAAATTAAATAAAAAGTTTAATATTTTTAAACTATTTTTTTTTTGTCATAGATCCGTTATGTATTGATAAAATCTGCTTTTGTGTATTTTTAAAAGTTTATATGATTTTTTTTATTTTAAATGAAACTATTTTTTAAAAATATTTGAGAACATTCGGGTCTTTAGAATCTAGATTCTGACTCACCCTTTCAAAAGGACATGTATAATTTCGTTTGACTTTTTCTAGATATTTAATTGTAATACTTGTGTTTTTTTCTTAATCATATTTTTTGTAGTCATAAATGTGTATAAATCTTAATCAAAATCTATTTGATTTACTGTAGAAATAATAGTAATTTAAAGTTGGCCGGCATACACTTGTTTCTTTATAATTATAAATCCATTTTTGTAATCATATTTATCTATTCAGATTAAGCTTAGGCATCCGGTCCTCGGATCAGGTCTTATTGGGTCTGCATCCTTCGGTTCTTGAAAATTTAGATCCATATAGATATCTATGGTTTTTCAGGTCTACTCGGCCCGGATCTTGTCGAACTCTTGTCGGTTCAGGTATATAATTCTAATATCCGTAAAACACTCGTAATTTCAGTTTTATTTCGGATTCGGGTTGATTTGGGTATATAGGACCCGAAAAAGACCTGATATATCCAAACTGAATTTGAAAACTCGAAAAGTATCTGCAAATCCTAAAAATACCTGGAGAAAATATATCTGAAACTTATCCAAAATCAGATCCGAAAACCCAAAAGGTATCTCAAATTTTACCCGAACACCCAAATTATATTTTTTGGAAATCTAATATTGACCAAAACCTGAAATTATAGCTAAAAATCTGAACCCGAAACTTAAAAAAAAATATCTGAAATATCCAAAATACACACAATCATCCAAATTTACTTAATATATAATAATTTTTGAGTATTTCGAATACCTGATTGGGTCTCTTGTAGGACGTAGATCCAAACCGAGACTCGTGGGGCCCCATAAAAAAGATCCAATAAATATTTTAGCATAGACTCGGATTTAAACATGTATTTTCGGATCTGTTTAAGTTTGGTTCTTCGGGTCTGGTAAAATGTTAGACCTATATTAGATCTTGAAATGTGCTTGAAGCCCATATATAGTGTTGTTTTGTTTTTTTTTCTGTAAATATGTCTGAAATTAATTATTACTATTTTATTATTAACTTTCTAATCATAAATTTATGAATACAAATTGAAAATTTATTTTAAAATTTAAATATACTAATTTTGTAGTTTATTAAAAATATTGCAGTAACTAAACTTTTATATTGATATTATACATACAAGTTTGTATTATTCTGTAGGTGTTGTTTTATATAATAGTGATATTGGATATGAAGAGAAAACAACGATGCTAATAGTAAAAATACTTATTGACAACGATTTTGTCCTGAATAATGTGATTAGTTCAGATGTAGTCGTAATATATATTTGTAGTGGAATAGGTCATAGTCATTTCTTTTATTTACTCACATATAATAGAATATATTTGAATTTTATTTAATACAAATGAGAGTAATGGCCCTAGAATATAGGAAGTCAAGAGAAGTTTATCATAATAACTGAAAATTATACGCGTAGCTATATTTGTATGTGACTAATGGTAGTTAGTTAGTAAAATGTGAAAAATATAATTGGACACCACCTTTTATCAATTGGACATGTTGAAAAATTAATAGAATAGATATATATTTTTAATCGAATAATCTATTCAAAACCCGTTAAACTAAATGAGTTTATATAATATTTTTTCTATTAAAATCCACATAAACCCGTTAAACCCTATTTTAACATCATGTGGTGTTTTAATTGATAAAATTAATTATGTATAACTACAATCAAAACTTAATCGGGGATTAAGAGAGAAAAGTTTTTAAGTATTAATTTTCTGATGATACATCTAAACTTATTTTCAACACAGGTAATATATAATTATTTTGATCTAGTGGTAACAGAGGTGGCTAATTCCAAAGACATCATGGGTTCGAACCCTTTTCTATTTTTTTCATTTTTCCATTGTTTTTCTAATTAATGGCAAACATGTAAGTACTTTGTCTTTTTGATTAAGGGTTTTTATCTTTCTGCAATTCTTTTTTCCAGCGCTGCCTACCAATTTAACGTGATGGATCTGCTTTTTTGCTGTTTCATTTTCATTTATGCATCAAAATTCGACACTTATTTAACATCAAGTTTTGATAAACTCGATTTGTTGGCCAAGTTTGATTGAAACATCATGGACAGTCACCACCTAGCGCTCCACCGTCCTTAAATCGGCTTGGTCTACGTTTTTGAATAAATAATCCAACCATTGCTGACCCGCATCGTGTGTAACAGAAGCACAATTTCTTGTCGAAATGAAACATAGATTCATCAATTTACAAATTATTGCATGAATAATTTCTGAGAAACATAATTGTTTTTCTTTGCTGGGTTTCTTGGTTAAATTCTAAGAAATTGATTGTTCATCAAAATCAAAAATTCAATCGAACTGATTTCTGGAGGAAATCGATAACTGCTTTTGTTATAGATCCATAAAAACCGTGGTAAGTGATTTAATTAGAATATATACAGTTACAAAATAATCAGTTCTTGATTAGATCATCACGTGGAGAAAAAAATGTTGGACATAACATAATATCAATTGGTCCTGGAGAATTAATAGAATAGATATATTCTTTTCGATACTTTTAACATTTAAACAAAGAAAACAACAAAACTGCTTTCTCATTAGGAGGTGATTCAAGTGAGAAAACATGTTTGGCAGAGCCAGTTATTTATCCAGATCAAGCTTCCATAGGATTTTAGCTTATTCAATAGAAAAAAGTTTAACTCAAATTGCTTCTAATGTTCTACTAGTAACTACGGAGCAGGAATGTTGGTATACGTATAAAACAACGTCACATGAGGAGGAGAGGTGGGAAATGCTAAACACTAGTATAACTTAGTAATTTTTTGAATTGTCATCATCATAAATATATTCAATTAAGATTCTATTAACTAAACATTGGACTTTGTATCTATTAAAGTAAAATGGGATGGTTGAATGTATGTCTTTGAATTTTGAGTTCGAGGTCCATGGTTTATCTTAAAAGTCTAAAAGTTTTTTCTTGAACCATTGTGTTTATTCGTTGTAAGTTTTGCAAAAGCAGTCCATTCCAAAAAACATTTTCACCACTTGAATACAACATATCGTAATTCGTAAACGTCGCATAAAATTGTCAGAAATCAAAACTTAATAATATATTAATGATACTATAAGCGAATGTCCTTGTTTTAACGCAAATAGTAAAAGATCACACTAGAAAGGAGGTACGCACTAGAGAGAGTTGCACTTTCACTAATTGAAAAATAGCAGCAGACTTCAAATTTGAATGCATAAACTTCCAGTTTAAATTTCAGGGCAAGTTGTTCGTATGCTTCAGCTTACACATACATATACAAAAAGTAATACTAGTATTATTAGTAAAATAACTTCATTTAGTAGTCGAGCTTTACAGATACTAGGTGTTAGCTTGTGGGGAAGACTTGAAAGTGTATATTGGTGGCTGTGACGTAAATTTAATTTATAGCACGTGAAAGATTTGCTTTGTGTTTGTTTGGAACGGCTTAGAGATGCATTGTTTTTGGTAGGTCGACCTGTACAAAACCCCTTACTTATCATGCTTTGTATTTGTACATTATCACAACAAAAATGTACATAGTGGGTGAAAAGTTGGAGTATAAACTACCGAGTAATAAGAGACCATCAAAACACAGACGTTAAGTATTAAAACAAAAACGCAGGCATCACCTGTAAAGCTTCAGACATTGAGCAGCTCACGTTTCGTGTGGTTAACCTGAGTATTTCAGAGTTCCGTTACTTTAAGATCGCAACAGGGATTGTATGAGCTTTGCGTTAGTGCAAGAAAGATTAGAGAGATGTATTGAAGGTACTTGCCAGAAAATGCATGATTGCTAGCATTTGGTACTGAGTCCTCAACGTTCTTCCTCGCAATGTCATAGTATGCTTTAAGTAACAACTTTGTTATCTGAATCTCGACTGCTTGCTGTTGCTGTTCGAAATGGGTTTCGACTGGCCTCAAGATAGCTGGGGGCTTCACGAAAGTAAATCAAACAGTATAAGTAATAAGTAACAATTTATGGGTAAACGGCAGAGAAGACAAACCTCCTTCAGATGGATCATCAATAAGTTCTGAGACATCTCCTCAACAGCTTCACTAAGTTGTTTGTTTAAGAAGTTCTCTTTGGTAACTGCCCGACAATCGCTACCTCGAAAAATTGAAGGGAGACCCCACCTTGAATCACTCCCATTTGCTGCCAAGTACCAATTGTCCAATAAAACCATAGTTAAATTCTACCCATAATCTACTGCTGTTAAATACATACATAGATTCATCACAAAGCCAAAAATATTCCGCAATATGCTAAATGACAACAATAAGAATATTACCAGTCGGTGCAGCTTTTTCAGCATCTGCAGATACAACTCCTTAGAGCATGTGCAACGCAGAATTTTACCTAATCCTTAGCTTTGATCCTTAACACTTTAGGATTAAAAAAAAACATTAAAAAAATAAGGCAAACTTAAGGATGAATCCTTAATTAAAGAGAAGAAGGACCAAGTCTTTAATATGCTGGCATAATGGGATTGGTTCGGAAAACTGATGACTTTTTTTAAAAAAAGATTTTTGCTGGCTTTTGTTAATTTTAACCATGATTCATAAACTTGATTAGTATTTTTTTTAACTCTAACCATGATCCATAAACCTGATTAGTATTTTTTTTTATTCTAACCATGATCCATAAAACTTATAGAAACCATATTAAATGAAACTTATAGTTTTAAGAAGATGAACTTATACATAAGATAAGAAAAACTAATAGAAATTCTTTAGCTTATAGCTTATAATTTTTTTTTAAAAACTGAAATTGAAAAACTTATAGTTTTTACACTTATACATTTTTAAACTTCTCTTTTGCTGTATCTTTATTTTTAATCATGCAATTAATAAAACTACAATTTCAATTAAAAAAAAATATTTCTAAGGACTTCATCTTCAGGAACACCATTGGACGAGCAATTTTGATTCGAATCCTTAACTATTCAAACAAAAACCAAAGAAAAAGTTATTAAAAAAATGCTAAGGATTCATGGGTTGGTCTCACCATTGCACATGTGTCAAGGTGAAAGTTTCAAATAAGAACTATTTTACTGAAAATTCCTAATTTGCTTATGGGCGTTGAGTACCAAACCAACAGTGCATATATAGATAAAACTATATTACATTGGAAATAATGGCATACCTGATCCGCAGCAATTCCATTAGCTTGTCTGCCGAGAAAAGATCTAGATTTCGCTTGACTTGCGGAAGAAGAAGATGTATATGAACTTAAACGTATATGAAACACTGCAGAGCATATAAGAAACACAAAACTATCTTTTTGTCTTGCTCAAAGTACTTCCTACCTTTGGCCGTGCCACAGGATGGGGAATCCTAGAAGAGTTAACTTGTTGCATGGAAGCCTCTACGGCCTTGGCTCCACCAATAAAATTTGAATGTAAATGTTTATGTAATCCATCTGCAAACAGCACTCACGAAATCAACAACACCATTGACGCAATTATGACAACCAACACTAATAGCGAATTTCAAATTTAGAAGGAGCGAATACTAAAAACGAGTAACTGCTCAAGATTTAAAAAACGGCTCTTGGTCAACAAAAATCAGTCTCTGCTCTATACACAATACGTGATTTCAATCCATAAATTCAAGTGTAACCGACGTAAATGATCAGATGGATAAATTCATGTGTAACAAACTTGAATGAACATAGGGATTTTATTATACAGACCTCCATATTAATGATATCCCCAATCATTGCTTCGGATCATTGCTTCGGAGGGTTCAAGACCTTGTCGCAGGAAATCCTTGATAACCTCATCCATGCGCTTTCTCAGGACCAGGAAGCGCTGTAACTCAATCATCATGCATCTATGGCTAATAAAATTTATGAAGAAAATGAAATTAAGATTATTTTTACATAAATTGAGATATTTTAGTAAACTAAAAGTATTATATCATGCCAGTATTAAATGTTTTGTTTCTCTTGATACTTTCTACTTTGATTACTAATTTTATTTTTATTTATAGTTCTAATAAAATCGAATAAAATAGCAAAAGATACTTACAAAAGGGATAATTTGCTTAAAACAGTGATAGATACTGAAGTTAGCTCATAGCCAAATACAGTAAAACATTATGGCGAGTGTGAAGTTATGTTTGAGAAAAAAATGAAATTGCGCTCTTAAAATCTCACGAAAGTTTACTTTTGTTTGGCTTTGTAGGTTTATAGTTGTCATACAGTTTTATTGAAGATTTTTGTGAAGATTTGGTAAATATTTACCTTAAACTAGATCAATACCCGCGCTACGGTCCAGAATTGCTAACATAAAATGATTTTATATATAGATTCATACTATTTTTGCAGTGAGATAATAAGGGTTGAAAAATTAGGGAAGATCCATTTTCCCTACTTTACAAATTTTTTAAAAGTAATTTTCCTATTTGAGTTTATATTTATAATATTAGTATTGAATTTATCACATGTTTCATATATGCAACTAAGAAATTATTTTGATCACTATTGCATATACAGCGCAAGATGATTTATCAAAACTTATGTAAAAACATAAGAAATGGTTTTTAAAAAAAAAAACTTGATGGTTTGGATTGGATTTGGATTGGATTTTGTTATTATTCTTGTTAACTTTTAAAAACTTTACGGTTCCTCTACAAACTTAAAATTATGAACTTGAGAAGTCCATTCCTTATTTTGTAAACTTATTTGGTTAGACTTTGTAGTTATGTGAAAGTATTTTCTTCCAACTGTTTTTGTTGCATGAACATGTGACCAGATTATTCCACTCTTTTGGTCAATTGACTTGTTGAGTAAGGACATACAAAACTTACCCAATAACTCATATATTTTGAAGCTGGTCATGCAAGTACTAAACGGCAATTTTTAATGGATTGGGAACCTTTAATATACCAAACAAAAGAAACAACATTTCAAAATCTCAAGTTTCATTAAAGATTATTCTCAAGAACACAACAAAGGTTACAACACATATGTTTAGAGCTACGAACAAACATGAGAAAATCAACTCAAATAAACTTCAAGAGGCTCTAAATTCATCAGATCCTCAACATTCTTGTTCAGTCAGTGATTTTTTAGTTTGTACTTACTTTTGCGATGTCACATTGCTGAGAAGAACAACATTCAGAACTTGGATGGTTTCATATGGAGCATATTGAAGAAGATGGATATGAGAGTGAGGCTGATGGAGACGATGCTGACCTGAGATACATAAGCCTTCTTTGCGTCTAATTTCTTGTAGCAGTTGAATATGGAAGGTAGGAATGGGCATCAACCTCATGGTCTGATCCAAATCCTTTTATCTGAATTTGTTCCCGTCGACGATAAAGCTCTCATATCTTCTCCACAAACCGTTCTTCAGTCTCTCTAATTCCATCGCATTCGAATGAATCTCCCCAGTGATCTCCTCTGCTTGTACTTGATACGCTTATCAAAGGTTTCTGTTAAGAACCAGTCTAAAGAAAGACTGAACACGGTTGAAAGTTATTAGAACAAACATATAAACAAATCATAATGAGAGTGATAACATAAAGACTAAAATCTTTCATAATTAGAACAAATCGCAAAATAAAGGCCAAAAGCTTTCCTCAAGATCAGTCAAATTCTCCACGAGGTTATTAACCACAAGTCAACATGAAACTGTGCAAACACAAACACACAACATCACTGAAACCTAAATACTTGCTTTCAAACACATCATTGTACATGCATGGGAGTCTCTTCTCAAAGTCCATGCTAAAATTGCTAATCATGCCTTAACTAGTTGGCGAACTGAAACAAAAAGACCACACAAAAAAAACTAGCCACAATTCAATACAACGTGTTCATTCCCCCTTCTGAACTTTCCAAATTGCTTTAACCAAACGTGATATAAAACCCTGATCTTTAACCCCTGCAACTATATTCATGTTGCTGGAACTTAAACAAAATCCCCTAATTAGAGAGAGAGAGAAACCATCTAATCTAATGGAAGAAGAATCAACCAAGAAAGCAACATTGGATTGAAAGGCAGGGAATCATATACAAAAGTACTGAGGAGCTTTCCAAAGCGATTTATTGTGACAAAGCTAAACAAGAAAAGAGAAGCCAAATAAAGAAAGACTTACAGGAGACAACCATTGCTTGGCAGCAACGACTTGAGTGCTGTTCAGGGCATTATAAGAAACCTGAAAGTGCAATGGGCACAGTTTCTGGATGAAGTAAATCTTCTACAACTTCAAATTCTGTTGGTTTCTGTTGAACTTGGCCTAGATTCTTTGACCTTACTGTCTCGGCTAGCCTCCTTCTCCTGTTCTCTCTGTTTTTACACTTAACTCTGTTTTTACTTGTGTTATAACATTATAACACAAAACAAAATACTAACACTTTAGATAAAATGAAACAAGAAAACCAAAGCTCTCGTCTTCGGGTTTAGGATGTAAAACGCTACATCACTTACTCTATGCCAATTGAGACTGTGTGGCATCATGAACTCTCTCTGTAAATGCCTCCTGCACCAGAACTATAAAATTCAAGATGAAACCAATGAAATTCAAAGATGCACCAGAACTATAAAATTGATTGAGTGGAGTATGTTTTTTTCTTTGATTGTGTAGAAAGAAATACTCTCAGGTACATGAAACCTCAAGATAGTTTAAAATTTGTGTAGCCTCGGTTATTATTCCATAAGATCAATTGAGAAAGAAAAATAAAATCTTTGGCATAAAAGAAGATACTTTACGAGTAAAAATGCTCATTTATTTACCTATATATATTTATAAGAATCTCGTACATATTAGAAACAAAAAAAAGTAACTAAAAAAGAAAGAAAAACCTGAATCTGTTATCAGTAGTTGGTGATGACGCAGTTTGGGCCGTAAAAGATCTTTGGTTTATGTATCTTTGGTCTTGGATTTTGAACATCATCACGACAGATTGGACACGAAGGCGTGCGGTGGAGCCAGGGGAGAATACAAACTCTATGGAAAGTGTGGCCACAGCAACTTAACTTGGTGATGATGGTGGTGGTGTTTGTACCAAACTCTTGTAGACAGATGGGACAATCGGGTTCTGTTGGTATTCTTCGGCCTTGAGAGTCATAATCATTCAAATCAACAAAGTCGGTGAAATAGTTTTCTTTGACGGCTTCAACTTGTGCTTCAACCGAGAAGCCGCCGCCACGATGTGTACTACTGCCTCCTAGTTCAATGGCTTCTTTGCAGATTTCAGGAAGTATGGAGGCTTGAATCCACTTGTCGATAATCGTCTCTGACAAGGCGTTAGCCACATATTCTCTGCAGTTTTCTTCTTCTCCTGCAAGAAGAAAACAAGGTGGGATCTCGATTACTATTGGGATTGATGAAGAAGGATTTAGGGTTTTTTGCTCTATCAGATTTTCAGTACGACTACCACTAAGCCTCACAAAATCCCGTTTAACTTTCTTGATCTGTATCGAGAATGTTCCTGAAATCTGGGAAGTATCGACCACGGAACGAGTCTTGGACTCGTACTTCACAATCCTCGTTGTTGAGTTGCTTCCAACCATCCTTTCTTTTCTTTCTTTTTTTTACCCACGAAATCAAAAATCCTTTCTTTACCACGAAATCGAAAATAAAACTCTATTTGATTTGCTTTTCTCACTGCGTGTGTCTTCTCTCTGATGAACGGGTTGTCTGACCTTTATAGAGAAACCAGGTTAGAGAAAAAAGGAAATTAGGTTGCGCGTAGCTTTTACGCTACTACCCCGTCCGTGTTAATCGCGTGTGCGTTGCGCGTAGCTTTTACGCTACCACCCCGCCCGTGTTAATCGCGTGTGCGTAATCAGTAAAAAAAAAAAGGAAAATATACTTTTTCTTTTTCCGTCTCAGTTTATAAATTACAAATTCATTAAACTTTAAGCCCGTTAAAATTAAAAATGGTGAATCACCTTCTACGTGTGCTACGCTCCTCCAAAAAAAACAATCACAAAAATATAATTAAATTATATTTTTATTAAATTAAACTGTGAGCCTATAAACGCCCGTATAAAACATTGTATAACGCCGTATAAATGTTGTAGTTACGGTCCAAACCATCACCATATTTCAAACTGTATTTTAGAACACTGGCTATAAATGTAGTTATATATTTGATCTTAAAAGGGTCTTTTTGTAAATTGCGATAGTTGAGAACCATGTGTCTGAACTATAACAGTTGTCGTCTTCCATTTTTACAAGCTTCGTTGACTCTTGACGATGGCAATATCTCAGGCGAGACTCGTTGACTATTTGATGATTCTGTTTGATGATGTGAGAACGTTCAGATAAGGTTACCGCAGTGTTGAGGGTGCTTAGTCGTTAGAACTGTTGACATTAAAGGAAACTTTCAACTGTGTGATTCTCTGCGTATGTATGAAGGTATTATGAGAACACTGTCGGAGAAAGTGCTTTGGTAAGGCGCTCAAGGCTCTACAAGTACCTAGAAGTGAATACATTGTGGCGACCAAATGTGGAAGATATGGAGAAGGTTTTTTACTGGTTGGGATGGGCTCTGCCTCAGAGGTACATAAATTTCCTCTCAAAGTCCCAAAAGTGTGTTCTATATATATTGTGGGAATTACATTTATGAGACGAAACAATGTGTTTTTGTTTTAATCAGGTAGTAGAAAATGCTGCAGCATTTGCGGAGCTTGAAGGTTTAGGTATGGATCAAGAAAGTCTATCTGAGGTTGAAGCTATTCTCCAAACTGTAAGGAATCTGACTTGGCTAAGCAGAATCGATCACAAGTAAAAGCGGTCTTGGTTGTGTTTGTTCACAGTAAACTATGCTCTTGCTTCTTGGAATGCTTCCCGTTATTGTTGTTGCACGAAGCATCTGGCAAAATAGAAAATACGCATCTCACCCTTACTCCGTTCACAACTCTCTCTTAACAGCCAAAAAACAATGCAGACTCCAAAACCAGTGTATACCAAAACAATAGAGCCAAATATTTTTTTTTTGGATCATGTCGGAATCCGTATCCGTTTTGGTGGTTGATCTCCTGCTCTTCTACATCTTCTTCCTGTGCCCAGAGATGAAGTGTATGAACACCTGCTCGTGGTATATTTTGACACACCTGTTGTCTGGGTACCACGATTGCACACTGATTCTGCTTCCAAAGGCAACTCGTCTAGTGTCTGTTTGCCACACAAAAACATATGATTATATAATATATTTCTTTTGTTGAACCGAACGAGATACACAATAAGGTCTGGCTGACAACATACCCTGTAAGCTTTGCTGAAGAACATGGAGAGTCGCTTTAGTGCGTTTCCTCTTTAACTGTTATCTCATCTGTCTCGTGAAGCATTTCCCCAAACAAGTTCTCCCTGCACCAGATGATATAAACTACCGAGGAATAAGAGACTATCAAAACACAGATGTGAAGTATTAAAACAAAAACGCAGGCATCACCTGCAAAGCTTCCTGATGAAGACATTGTGCAGCTCACGTTTCGTGTGTGTGGTTAACCTGAGTATGATATAGAAATGATATCAGTATCTTCAGAGTTCGGTTACTTTTAAGACAGCAACAAGGATTTAAAAGGGTTTTGAGTTAGTGCAAGAAATTTTAGAGATGTATTGAAGGTACTTGCCAAGAAATGCATGATTGCTTTTGGTACTGAGCCGTCAATGTTCTTCCTCACAATGTCATAGTATGAGTTAAACGTATATGAAACTTGTTGCATGGATCATCGATATGTTCTTAAACTTGTTGCATGGCAGCCTCTACGGCCTTGGCTCCACCAATAAAATTTGGATGTGAAGTGTTTATGTAATCCATCTGCAAAAACAGCACTCAAGTAATCAACAACACCACTGAAGCAATTATGGCAACCAGAGCACTAATAGTTAAGTAGGAGTTAATCACAAAAAAACGAGTAACTGCTCAAAATTTAAAAGGGCTCTTAGTCAACAAAAATCAGAAACAACCAGTCTCTGCTCCCTATACACAATACAGGATTTCAATCCATAAATTCATATAGGAATTATACGGACCTCCATATCAATGATATCCCCCATCATTGCTTCGGAGGGTTCAAGACCTTCTCGCAGGAAATCCCCGATAACCTCATACATGCGCTTTCTCAGGACCGGGAAGCGCTGTAACTCAATCATCATACATCTATTGCTAATCTGCAGAGACATTCAAAGTTATGAAGAAAATGAAACTAAGATTATTATTCTTGTGATACGTGGAACGTATCTTGCTGAGTCAAAAACAGTAGCAGCGCAAAAAACAAACAAACGTAGATTGATGATAGAAACTGTTTTACAACTTGAGTACTCTCACCTCTCCATGAACATAAAAATTATCTAATCTCTATATAACCTTTTTCCTTATTCCTCCCTAATATTTATACTAAAGCATAAGACCATTACACGTCATCAAACATCCCATGTGCTCTTGTTGAATATTGTTAGATAAGATGATAAGAATAGCCCTTATAGAAGTTCAGTCACGCTCTACACGTAACATCATGCAACCAAGAAGCATGAACTATAGTCAAAGCAGTACAAGAAAACAAAAACTACCTGGAAAACTTGGATGAGAAAGATAGCAGTCTACTTCAAAGATGTATGCTCGAGCACGCAACTCCAGACCTCCATGGCCAAGAATCATAGGGAATGCCCCGTGCAACAGCTCTAACGCTCGCTTGAAATGATTTGATCCAAGACCAAGCCACAGTCTCGGCCAGTGTGAGAGTAGCAGATGCTTTGAGAAATGAGATGCTTGCCAGCGCATACGGAAGACCCAGGACTGCATTTCCTGACTTCTGAGAATCAGAAGAGGAGGAACCAAAAGGTGAAGGCGGTCAGAAAGCTAATACAGAATTGATATAATGGCATGTTACGACCGCAAGCTCCAAAGCTACTAAGTTCTTGTAGCCATATCAACCTTATGGATCTCTGCTAACAGAAGAAGAGCAGACGCCTCTTCGATTTGCAAATTGAATCAGGAGTGTGCTGTATTTTCTGCCTGTAGAGAACGTAGTAACAAAGAAAAATGAAGATACAGTAAAAAGCATAGCACGTGGATTATAAAAAAATAGATGGTCAACAAGGATTTCGAACAAACCTGGCTATACTGTTTTGCAGCAAGCAAGGTCCTAACTTCACGAAAACTTTCTTCTACTTTCAGCTCCATGTCTACACCCATGATGGTTGATGCCAAACCTCCTAGCTCATTGCACATTCGTTGAGCTAGCTTTAAATTCCCACTAATTGATTTAACAAAGTTAGAACAGATGACTCAAGAGATAATACAATAGAGAGCTTGTGTTCAAGTTCAAACAGCATATCCCAACGAATGTTTTCTCAGTTTCAAAGCATTTGAATCTATCTATATAACCTTATATAAGAGACTATCAAAACACAGATGTGAAGTATTAAAACAAAAACGCAGGCATCACCTGTAAAGCTTCCTGATGAAGACATTGTGCAGCTTACGTTTCGTGTGTGTGGTTAACCTGAGTATGATATAGAAATGGTATCAGTATCTTCAGAGTTCGGTTACTTTTAAGATAGCAACAAGGATTTATATGAGTTTTGAGTTAGTGATTAGAGAGATGTGTTGAAGGTACTTGCCAGGAAATGCATGATTGCTTTCGGTACTGAGTCGTCAATGTTCTTCCTCACAATGTCATAGTATGAGTTGAGTAACAGCTTTGTTATCTAAATCTCGACTGCTTGCTGTTCGAATGGGTTTCGACTGGCCTCACACTCAAGACAGCTGTGGGGGCTTCAATGAAAGTAAAGCAAACAGTATGAGTAACAAGTAACAATTTATGGGTAAACGGCAGAGAAGACAAACCTTCAGATGGATCATAGATATGTCCTGAATTTATCCTGACGGTAAGTTACAGTGTCAATATTAACAAATAATTTGGTAAATGAACCGCAAACTGGGCAATAAATACGTACACTGGATTCTGTGATATCACCATAGCTCTGATGCTCCTTAGCAGTAGCAACCAAAGCATTACTTATGCGCAACTTCAAAACAACAGAAATGGTAGCTTCATGTTTTAATATAACAAGTAACAATGCCATATATGTAAGTTATTAAAAGGAAACAAAAGAAAACTCCAACATCATCTCAAAATAAACATTTATCCAGAAATCTATCTATTATGTTGAACTGAGAAATTATTTAATAGAAAGAAGAAGATAACTCTCAAAATTCGCCAAATCAGAATTTGCGAGGGAGTATCAAACAGCTATCGTTAATCTCAGCCGATGAGAGCTTCGATAGACGCTGGACTTGCCGCTGCTCTGGCTTCCTCCGACGACGGCTACTTGAGAGGAAGCTCGATCGAAGACTGGCGAATATGTCTTGTAACGATCGGAATCACGGCGGATCCGCGGCGGCGGCGGATGCTGAGGAGTTTCGGTGGTTACTCCACATTGATATTCGATTTCGTGCTCTCTCTCTTTCTCTCTCTCTCTCTCTCTCTCTCTCTCTCTCTCTCTCTCTCTCTCTCTCGAATGTATTTTATTTATTTTATACTTTTTCATTTCTTGTCTTCAAAAATTAAGGATCATCATCAATTAACTCAACGTATCGGCATTCAAATACTGGAAAATAAATAACAAAAATAAAAATAATAAGAGATTTTCGTTAGAGTCATCAATCATAGCATTAAAAAAAAAAAATACTAATAAAATGAGAAAATACTAATAGCATTTGATTTCGATTACAATGAGAAAATACTAATAGCATTTGATTTCGATACTGGAAAATACTAATAAAATCGGAAAAAACCAAACAAACATGAGAAAATCAGATCAGATGCTAGAGTAGATGATCCCTCCCCTCACAAGTAGTTTGTGAGTCTTCCCACACTCACAGCGCAGGGTGAAAGGAGGAGGAGAGTTGTGAGCAGCATCACCACCCGGAGGAGCAGAATCTGACACGGTTTTGGGAGGAGGAGGTGGAGAATCACGGCGGTGGTTGCAAGGAGGAGGTGGGGATGAATCCACTTTGGGAGAAGGAGGTGGAGTTGGTTTGAGGTTGACAGAAGTGGAAGAGGACTTGGTTGATGAGGTGTCCATCGGAACCGGGGGAGTAACAGATCGAACCGGTGGTGTTTGGTTGGAGGCGACGGAGGAGCCACCGGAGATGTCCATGGGATCTGACGCGGACGATATGCTCATAGGCGTCGGTGGTGGTGGAGGAGGAGGAGTGCTGAAAGATCCGGCTTCGTTCACCATAGTTTCTCTCACCTTCGTCTTTCCCACTGAATTTCTTTTTCTTCTATTAGAAGCAGACTGATTAGAAGTTAAGTGAGGACAATATTTATACAACGAATCGTTTCTGCTTTTGTTTTTCCCTAATTTTTTTTTGTTTTTACTAAACCTCATTACCATAATCGTTGTTACTACTAAACCTCATTACGTGGTTGTTAATACTAAACCTCAACGTGTTCTACAAGGTTCAAATGATAAAACTAAAATGTTTTTAAATTATCAGTTTTTTTTTTTTCTGTTCCAACAGTTTTTCCTAATGTCAGAGCCATACCAGCCATGTAACATTTCTATAGAACCTTAAATACAGTTTCTGCAATGAACCTTTTTAGGCCATGATCATAAGACGAAAAAAAAAAACAATCTTCCTAATGACATATTGATAGACAATGTAGTACATGACAAGGTAGAAAACATTACTACTGAATAACAATCGTCCTATGACATATTGATGCACATGGACAAGTTTAAAATAGCATCTCCAATGTAACAACAACAACTCTACAGCTCTTCAGGGATGAGACCTCTCTACGTCTACCAATCTTTGCTCAAAATGCTACCTGTCATGTGTAGATGGAAAAGTATATGAACATAACAGCTAGTTTCTCTCATCAGACTGGTAACACAACCATTTCGTTTGCATGTTTTCATATGTTATTGCTTCATCCTAGAACAAACAAAGAAACTAACCTTCCCAGCAGGCACATAAGGATCTCCAGTTAACTTCACAGCTTCAACGTATTCATAGAATTCAATATCTCTTGGCTTCTTAGGCTCCTTTCCACTGGCCAAATTTGCGTTTCAAATGAATTACTTCCTTCTGATGTATAAAGTCCACGTGCGCCAATATATAGTCCTGGACAGAGAGATGAACATATGTTTTCAAAATAAATTCCATAATGAAAAATGCTGATGTCATTCATGTGAAAAAAAAGAATGTTATTGACAGGACAGTGTTGAAAAAATCAAGTAACCTCACACAAACCCATTAGTGACACAGACAAAATGTTAACCTCTAACATCTAAATGTGCCATACTGTAAATTTGTAGAGGTTTTCGTTGTAAAATAACTGTCATGTTCAATCAATTTACTAACTCACCATATAGAGGATCTAGTGACATCAATGCGCCGGAACTTCGTCAAACCAGACAACTGTTGACGGTTTTGAGCCTGGCTCAGAGTGAGGCTTAGTAGCTCCCTCACATCCTTAAGCATCTGCAAAGCGAGTTTTCTAGAATAAGCTTGGACTCCAATAATACTATGAAACAAGAAGGAACAATCTTTAGTCAAAACACACAGGGAAACAAACCTTGAGAGAAATCTTCTTCTCTTTCTCAATGGAGTTGGCAAGATCAACCATAATGTAGTCAGTCCAGCGCGCGCCTACTTTGGCGGTTACCTTTTCCAGCAAGCAATGTTGCCTGAGTTATCACTCTCTTCATCTGCACTACTCTCCACCGCAAGATTGCCTGCATCTTCCTTCCTACCCGGTGGTGGAGTTAAAAACCTGGGAGAACTCAAAGTTCTGGAAGAAGGCATGGTTGGAACGTCTGGAAAATTCTCCTTCCACACAGCCTGAAAAGATCAGAAGATGTACACATCCCAAAAGAAGTCGTGAGATAATTGAGAAGAGTAGTTTACAGTTTGCTATCTACTTAAAAAAAGGTCAGCTTCCAATAAATAACCAAGTTCATAGCATTTAAGTGCATAGCATTAACTACATACCAGGTTTATAGCATTTAACTACATAAAGAACCAAGTTCAGAGCAGTTTACAGTTTGCTATGGACGAAATGATTCTCCAACGAATATCCCAATTAATCCAGACGTTCCAACATTTTAAGATTTGTATACTGACTATGTGAACGAATAATTTACAACACTTAAATCTGCATTTATACAACCTCAAAACCTGATATTCTTCCTCTAAAACATCATTGTCTACTAAAGACACTTTTCGTAGTCCTAAAAGACACACCGTATAAAACAATTTTTTCATAAACCAACCAACAAATCTGTACTTTTTCTAGTGCAACGAGATTTAAATAACTTCAAAAAAACAAAAAAAAAACAATGATTAAACTAAAAACAACATTCAATGTTGAAACTTATGTACTTAATCTCTCACCAAGCAATACAAGTGAGGCAAGGATAGTTAAATGCACTGTAAAGTTAGAGGAGATGAGGGCTTACTTGCTTGAAACCGCATAACCGGATTGTAATGTGGTTTAAACCGGATTCCTGAAGGAATTTCTCGGTACAATACTTAATTTCCATGAGGGGAACCTCAGGATGCTTATCGCAATTGTGGATTGAGTAGAAAACGTACTTCTGAATCCCCACAGCCTTTGCACATTGTATAAGAGCCACTTTCCCTTCCCAATCTACCTAAACCGAACACAAACCAAGCCAAAAAGGCATGAGATTGAGATTAACTCTTTCGTCTTAGAACACACAAACTAAACATTGAAGCTTACTGTCTTGATGGGTTCTTCAGGACGTCCCGTGGCACAATCTATTACAGTATTGACTCCGGTTTACTAAAATCCGCCTGGTACAAAAGAAAATCCGGTTTAGTTATTTTTTCTTGACAAAGTCAAAAGACATGCAATGTGAATTACGGACGTTGACGACGGTGGCGCCCCAATCACGGAGGAAGTCGACGGGAGCTGGTCTTGGTCGGACCAAGCATCTGACATCATACCCTTCGTCTGAAGCTCTCCGGTCGATCTGTCTTCCCAAGGTTCCGGTGGCTCCGACGAAATATGTTAACTTCTAACAGCTAAGGAGCTGTAAGATTGTTAAAACGGGCTCTACTGCTAGAACTGTAGTGCCTGTTTCCATTTTCTTTAGAGAAATGTAAAACAACTGTCACGCTAAATCAATTTACTCACTCACCATCTAGAGAATCTATTGATGGTGGGTGTCACATCAATACGCCGGAACTTCGTCAAACCCGACAACTGTTGACGGTTTTGAGCCTGGCTGAGTGTGAGGCTTAGGTCCTGTTCGTTTGTACATCTGGAAAGTGCATCCAGATGATCTATTTGGATGTCTTATCCAGATGCTCCACCTAGGTATTGTTCGTTTGTACATTTAGAAAATACATCTAGATGAAGCATCTCGATGCAGCTGTGTTCGTTTGTTTTTTTTTTTAAACTTGCATTTGCATCCAGATGTACTTGATGATAAAATGACTAAAATAGACATATATTTTATTTTGATTATAACTCATGTTTAATATTTTTTATATTAATCATATTGTTTCTAATATCTTATCTAAATTATATTTACAGCAATTTTTTTTAAAATTATTATTTTAACATTCAGGAAATTATTTTCATGAAAATAAACAGTGAAATCACAAAACAAGTGACATTTTATAGAACTTTTAAACTAAAATCCAGTAATGATTTGAAGATAAACTCCAACTTAATAATTCAGTTTCCAACTCACAGGCATATAAGCATTAAAAAAGCCCTGTCATAAACATAGAATCAAAGTCATAAACATATCTTAAAACATGATTCATAAGTTTATACTAAACTAAAACATGAACATAAACATCATCTCCTTGAGGTAGTTAACTGAGACTTTGTAAAGAAGACCACATTCTTATAGATGATTCTTGTGGGAAAGCTTCTTCTCGCACCTACTGACAAATAAAAAACAAACCACTCAAACCAAACCCATATAGACATAGCACGAAAACAGGGCAAGTCCAAGTAAACACATTTTTTTGCAATGAAAATGCAAGACCGGATAACTTACATTTAGTATGGAAGTCGACGTCCTCTCGCCATCTCCACATAAAGCACACAACCACTTAAATATAATAGAAAAAAACACACACAGTTCCATTGCGTACATATAACTAAACTTAGCAATAAGTAATATCAAACATCAAACTTGGCACAGACAACACAAAACAAATCGCTGTGGCCATTTTCCAGCTTTTTTTACGAAAGCTACTAAATACAATACGATAATGTATCACTTGGACAACAGTCATGTTGCAACAATGAACAACATAGCATATAACCATGGCATAGCTTTTATAACCACATACCTTACTGTTCATTGTATCTGGGAGAGGCTAGAAGTGTAAGAGCTTCTTCTTGCACCTGCTAGGCACCCCAAAAGAAGCCATCACCAAATCAATCAAAATCTCATCGTTCAGTTGCATAAAAACTGGAGCCAGTATCTCATTCAACTATGAAATGCTTTAGTTCCAAGCAGCCTTAACGCTAAACTACTTGCTAAACTACTTGCTAATGACAACTAGTACCATTATACATACATACATACATACATGCTTACACATCACACCACTAAGGACCATCATGTATACACTTATATACGTACAAAAAACATGTCTTTACCAACTAGAACCAACCAAAACTCATATACCAACCATTGGCAGAGATGAAACACACATCGTTCAAGCAACCAAGCTAAACACACATCGTTCATTTGGGTTTTTCTAGACCGTGATTCTTATAAACAAGGAAAGGTGAAGACAAAGCTGGAGCAAAATCACATGACAAGTTTACTCATAAACTTTTAAGGCTCTTGTATCCAAAACCCATTCTCAAAAACTCATACCAAACACAACAGAGAACAACTACAAGAACAGAGACGCACTGAGAGGTGATAACAGAGACTCTTACATGAGCTAGAGAGAGGGATCGCGAGAGAGAGAGAGAGCCCTAGAGCGAGAGGGAGCTTGAGAGAGAGCGAGGTCGCCGGAGAGATAGAGCCTGAGAGAGAGAGTGGTCGCCGGAGAGAGAGAGCCTGAGAGACAGAGAGGTAGCCGAACAGAGAGAGCTCGATCGAGAGAGAGAGAGATCACATGAGAGAGAGCTCGACGGAAAGAGATAGATCGCCGGACAGAGAGCTCGCCGGGGAGAGAGATCGTCGGAGTGAGAGCATGCCGGAGAGGGAGCTTGCCGGAGAAGATTGGCCGCCAAGAGATGAGAACGTGAGAGATAGCGAAGCTTTAGGGTTTTGTGTAATTTTGAAAAGGGGCATTTTCGTCATTAACCGTTTTTGACTGAATCAGCTGCAGTTGGATGCATGGTGAAGACTCAGCCAGATTTTCTTTGAAAAATCAGCTGATTTTACGAAACTCACCCAGGTGATCCATCTTGATGTACCGAAAAAGTCGACTAAACGAACACCGAAAGTCACCTTCACCCAGATGGATCAGTTGACTGAGCAAACGAACAGCACCTTAGTAACTCCCCCAACATCCTTAAGCATCTGCAAAGCGAATGTTCTAGAATGAGCTTCGTCTCCCATTTTGCCATGAAACAAAAAGCAATAATCTTAGCAAAAACAAACCTTGAGAGAAATCTTCTTGTCTTTCTCAATGGACTTGGCAAGATCAACCATAATGTTATCAATCCTGCGCCTATTTTGCCTGTTACCTTTTCCATCAAGTAATGTACTTTCCACACCTTTGGACTCTTGCTGTACGTTTGAATCTTTCCCTAACCGAAGATAAAACGAAGACTTCTCCACAGATTCCAGTTTCGCTGGTGATCGAAGCGACTCCTTAAGAGGTTGGTTTCCAGAAAGCCTATCAACAATATCGCCTATCACAAACTTAACTGCGATTTCTCTCCCTCCATTGTTGTCAATTGATCTCATCCGACACAGATTCCAATTCAATGTCAGCGCTTTTGTCATCAGTTTCAGCCTTGGTTGCCTCTTCCACTTCTATCTCTTCTATATCAAAGTCCTTCTCTTCATCCTCTTCTTCATTATCTTCTTCGTCAGCTATCTGCTCAATAACGTTTGAGATGAAATCCTTGTTCACCTTCCCAGGAGAAGTTACTTTCATAACCTTGACTTTGACTCCAGGGATCATATCTCGCAGGAATGTCTGGAAACCAGAAGATTCCTTAAGGAGATCAGAGTCGTCGTCTGAGTTGTCACTCTCTTCATCTTCACTACTCTCCACCGCAAGATTGCCAGAATCTTCCTTCCTACCCGGTGGTGGAGTTAAGAACCTGGGAGAGCTCAGAGTTCTGGAAGAAGGCATGGTTGGAACGTCTGGAAAAATCTCCTTCCATTTTAAGTATACAGCCTGAAGATGCACACATCCCAAAAGAAAACCGTGAGATAATTGAGACGAGCAGGTTACAGTTTGCTATCTACTAAAAAAGGTCAGCTTCCAAGTTCCAATAAATAACCAAGTTCATAGCATTTAACTACATACCAAGTTCATAGCTGCTAACTACAAAGCTATAAAGAACCAAGTTTAGAGTAGTTTACAGTTTGCTATAAGATGAAATGATTATCCAATGAATGTAACAACTACTCAAACTGGACTAAGTTCATAGCATTTAACTACATAGCAATAAAGAACCAAGTTAAGAACAGTTTACAGTTTGCTATAGACGTCCAACGAATAACCCAACTACTCAAACTGGACAGTAACTACATAGCGTTAAGAAGGAAAACAAAACCTGTTTTTGTAGTTCCCTTTTCCATCAAGTGTCAGAAAGATTTCAAAGAGAGGAGCACCCGCAGCAGATGTACTAAACTGCCTGAGAGAGAAAGTGTTCTCAGAACAACAAATGACCTAGAGAAATTTGGCTTTCTGATACACAACATCACTGTCGCAGATGTATTGCTGAACAAGTTATTACCTAGGATTATAACTTCTTGCGACATATTTTCCATGCTCTGCGGTAATTTGAACAATAAGACCAAAAGGATCTTTGACATCTTCCGAAATACCCGACCACCATCCTACCTACAACCCATAAAGAAAAGAAGATGTAATACCACAAAAGCAAGTAGAAACCGAAGCTCTTTTTACGCTTGTAAAATAAACAAGAAAACCAAATAACGAGCTCACCAACCCAGCACCAGCGTTGTCTCGTAAGTAGACTGCATCCTTGTAACGCTCTTCAAGAACAGCTCTCTATCACACAAACGCAGAAGGAAAAATAAACATCTTTCAGAACCAAATGAAATTAAAAAAAAAAACAAAATACTATATAATTCAACGTTTTTACATAGTAGAGTTTATTATACATTGAAACTGGACATGACTCTGCCAACAGCATCATTCGTAGCTGCAGCAGCTATTGCCACCTTGAGCCTCGCAGCATCTTCATACTCTTCTCGTTTAACAGCTCCATTCAATTGCGACTGTTCACAACATTACAGAGTCATCGCATTAGACACATTTTCAATTATTACAGGACCCTTATAACCATCATCATCGTCAACAGTGTTATGTAATAAAGTGAGGAACCTTTAGGACGGAGATGAGACGGTCTTGGTCATCAATTAGTTCGAAGTGCTTCTTCCATCGCTCCAATCCCAATCAATTTACGGATACGAAAACGACGTCGTCGTCGTATCCAGCATCCTTATCCTGAGACATGGTGCTGTACCAGCTCATGACCGAATCGAATCTTTTGATGGCGCTCTTAAGGACATCCTGAATCGCGGTGTCCCATCTAGGAGGGCTATCATCATCGGTGGAAGATGAATTTCCCCGGAGGAGCAGCGGCAGAGTACGGCAGGATCAGAGACACGTTGTGGGTAAAACGGTCTTGATGAGGTGGCAGAAGCGGCTACGGCGTGGAAGAAGGCGAGGTTTTGCGACGGAGCATCGCCGGAGAAAGAGAGAGAGAGAGAGAGAGAGAGAGAGAGAGTAATTTGTGTTGTGTGGACGAGACGGGGCTTTCGTGTTGTTTCGTACAACAGTCTTGTTTTATTACTAACCAACCAAAATGCTCAACGTTTTTAATTATTACTAGAGATTTAGCGCGGTTTGTTTGTCTATTGATAGATATTAATTTGAAAATTATCTTAGTTATTTCTACAAATATGTATTTCCTTTTTTTTTCAAATCTTATTTCTTTTTATGCATTATCCATTTACTATTATTACAATTATTGTTACATTTTAAACTTTTACCTATAGATTAAATGGTTTACGGACGGGAGGGTTCAGGGGGAGAAAGCAAGATCACATTGAAATTTAAATAATCTAAAGCGGTGGAATGTTTTAAGTAATGTCTTCTTCACAAAACATATTTTTGGGGGTGTATTGTTCTATTCCCTTAACATTGTTATAATAAAAAAACATTCTTAAATTCAAAACAAAACATTGGCATTTTTTTTTGAACTGAACAACATTGGCATTTCATGTGAACAAATGTGATATTGGATACAGCTGTCATCATTACCAGTTTAATTTTAAGGTTACTCTGGTTCAGAAGTTCAAAAATCCTTTTGTGAGCAGCTTCCACTTGCCAAAGTGATGAATACCGAATATACCGATCTATCTACGGACGTGGAAAGTGAGGAATTGTAAAGTATGCTTTTGAGTAATATGCATACCTGAACACCTGAACAACCGGAAGAAAGTGATGACGGCGGTGCAGAAGGCTAACATCATGAAGCTTGCTGATGGTTTGTTCTTGGAGTCTTGCCGAGAGTTTGCTAAAAAGTATCCAGGGATCACCTACAATGAGATTATTGTAGATAACTGCTGCATGCAACTTGTGGCCAAACCTGAGCAGTTCGACGTCATGGTATGTATGTTCAAAGATATTGAAAATTCATATTAACATATCCATTGGCACGTCATGCATATTAGGCTTTCATGGAAACTTTTGGTTTGCAGGTAACACCCAATCTCTATGGTAATTTATATGCAAACACTGCGGCTGGTATTGCTGGAGGCACCGGAGTCATGCCTGGAGGTAAAACTAGCATGTTCAGTAATACTCTCAATAACACCCTCTCGAGAAGTATTGAAACAGTTCTGAAACCTGTATGATATGAACAGGAAACGTTAGGGCCGACCATGCGGTGTTTGAGCAAGGTGCATCAGCAGGAAATGTCGGGGAAGACTCGATAGTAAAGGAAAACAAAGCAAACCCAGTGGCCTTGCTTCTCTCATCAGCCATGATGCTTAGACACCTTCAGTTTCCTTCATTCGCTGACCGTCTTGAAACAGCAGTGAAGAGAGTGTGATCTTTGAAGGAAAGTGCCGGACTAAAGATCTTGGTGGACAACGCACTACTCAAGAGGTCGTTGACCCAGTCATTGCAAAGCTGGAGTGACTTGTCACAAAACACTTTTTCCTTCCGTTCTGCAAAAATCATCAAGTATTTGCTACCAAAGTATCTGGGTATGATCCACGGACCACGGTGTCTGGTTTTGTACCTCTGAGTTTCATACATTCTTTTTGGACGTAACTTCGTCGATATCTTCAATCAGGTTTTCTTCCTATCCCAAATAATTCAGCTTGAATGAATGTTTGGTGATCTTAGTGCCAAATGTTCAAAGCTGTTAGTTTTGCAGTTATTCCTTTCAAAGCATAACCGCCGTAGCTAGAAAAACTTTGCACAAGTCTCTTTACGCATACTCTGGTCTCAAAAAGGTCACTTTAATTCTTAAATACTTTCGTTATGATTCTTTTACAAACACCTCTACCTTACTAATATTCGTTATGAATTGTATTGAAACCTCAAATACTGGACATGCATTTTTTTTTCTTAAAAATAACATTGTTCATTAAATAAAAGCTCAAGATTCTTTATTTTTAATAATTTAAAAAGTTAATTAAATAAATTGGTTTTTAGAGATATAAAAATTAAAAAAATATTTATTTTCCAAATAACCAAAAAGGGTTTGTTAGTGAATTTGAGTCTTTTATGTATATAAGTTGCAATTTCCCTACTACTTTAGTAAATTAAAACTAATTTTAATTAAAATTTGGTGGCAACAAACGAAATCCAACGTGGCCAAACGCACATCAACGAGTTCTTTCTCCCTCGCCTCTCTCTCTTCTCTCCACTTCACGATGGCTTCTCTCAGATTCCCCACTCAGCTCGTTACACGTGGCACTCTCAACCACCATCACTCCTCTTCCTCCGTAAGCCTCTCCCGGCAGGCGATCTCTCTCACAGGACAACTCAATTCCGACCCTCCCGTCTTCCTCATCTCTCAACCGGAAACCATCAACCGTAGTCCCGGTCACATGCACTGCTGCAGCGGTTAACCTCGCTCCGGGGACTCCAGCCCGACCCACGAGCATCTTGGTCGTCGGAGCCACCGGAACCTTGGGAAGACAGATCGACCGGAGAGCTTCAGACGAAGGGTATGATGTCAGATGCTTGGTCCGACCAAGACCAGCTCCCGTCGACTTCCTCCGTGATTGGGGCGCCACCGTCGTCAACGTCCGTAATTCACATTGCAAGTCTTTTGACTTTGTCAAGAAAAAATAACTAAACCGGATTTTCTTTTGTACCAGGCGGATTTTAGTAAACCGGAGTCAATACTGTAATAGATTGTGCCACGGGACGTCCTGAAGAACCCATCAAGACAGTAAGCTTCAATGTTTAGTTTGTGTGTTCTAAGACGAAAGAGTTAATCTCAATCTCATGCCTTTTTGGCTTGGTTTGTGTTCGGTTTAGGTAGATTGGGAAGGGAAAGTGGCTCTTATACAATGTGCAAAGGCTGTGGGGATTCAGAAGTACGTTTTCTACTCAATCCACAATTGCGATAAGCATCCTGAGGTTCCCCTCATGGAAATTAAGTATTGTACCGAGAAATTCCTTCAGGAATCCGGTTTAAACCACATTACAATCCGGTTATGCGGTTTCAAGCAAGTAAGCCCTCATCTCCTCTAACTTTACAGTGCATTTAACTATCCTTGCCTCACTTGTATTGCTTGGTGAGAGATTAAGTACATAAGTTTCAACATTGAATGTTGTTTTTAGTTTAATCATTGTTTTTTTTTTGTTTTTTTGAAGTTATTTAAATCTCGTTGCACTAGAAAAAGTACAGATTTGTTGGTTGGTTTATGAAAAAATTGTTTTATACGGTGTGTCTTTTAGGACTACGAAAAGTGTCTTTAGTAGACAATGATGTTTTAGAGGAAGAATATCAGGTTTTGAGGTTGTATAAATGCAGATTTAAGTGTTGTAAATTATTCGTTCACATAGTCAGTATACAAATCTTAAAATGTTGGAACGTCTGGATTAATTGGGATATTCGTTGGAGAATCATTTCGTCCATAGCAAACTGTAAACTGCTCTGAACTTGGTTCTTTATGTAGTTAAATGCTATAAACCTGGTATGTAGTTAATGCTATGCACTTAAATGCTATGAACTTGGTTATTTATTGGAAGCTGACCTTTTTTTAAGTAGATAGCAAACTGTAAACTACTCTTCTCAATTATCTCACGACTTCTTTTGGGATGTGTACATCTTCTGATCTTTTCAGGCTGTGTGGAAGGAGAATTTTCCAGACGTTCCAACCATGCCTTCTTCCAGAACTTTGAGTTCTCCCAGGTTTTTAACTCCACCACCGGGTAGGAAGGAAGATGCAGGCAATCTTGCGGTGGAGAGTAGTGCAGATGAAGAGAGTGATAACTCAGGCAACATTGCTTGCTGGAAAAGGTAACCGCCAAAGTAGGCGCGCGCTGGACTGACTACATTATGGTTGATCTTGCCAACTCCATTGAGAAAGAGAAGAAGATTTCTCTCAAGGTTTGTTTCCCTGTGTGTTTTGACTAAAGATTGTTCCTTCTTGTTTCATAGTATTATTGGAGTCCAAGCTTATTCTAGAAAACTCGCTTTGCAGATGCTTAAGGATGTGAGGGAGCTACTAAGCCTCACTCTGAGCCAGGCTCAAAACCGTCAACAGTTGTCTGGTTTGACGAAGTTCCGGCGCATTGATGTCACTAGATCCTCTATATGGTGAGTTAGTAAATTGATTGAACATGACAGTTATTTTACAACGAAAACCTCTACAAATTTACAGTATGGCACATTTAGATGTTAGAGGTTAACATTTTGTCTGTGTCACTAATGGGTTTGTGTGAGGTTACTTGATTTTTTCAACACTGTCCTGTCAATAACATTTTTTTTTTCTCACATGAATGACATCAGCATTTTTCATTATGGAATTTATTTTGAAAACATATGTTCATCTCTCTGTCCAGGACTATATATTGGCGCACGTGGACTTTATACATCAGAAGGAAGTAATTCATTTGAAACGCAAATTTGGCCAGTGGAAAGGAGCCTAAGAAGCCAAGAGATATTGAATTCTATGAATACGTTGAAGCTGTGAAGTTAACTGGAGATCCTTATGTGCCTGCTGGGAAGGTTAGTTTCTTTGTTTGTTCTAGGATGAAGCAATAACATATGAAAACATGCAAACGAAATGGTTGTGTTACCAGTCTGATGAGAGAAACTAGCTGTTATGTTCATATACTTTTCCATCTACACATGACAGGTAGCATTTTGAGCAAAGATTGGTAGACGTAGAGAGGTCTCATCCCTGAAGAGCTGTAGAGTTGTTGTTGTTACATTGGAGATGCTATTTTAAACTTGTCCATGTGCATCAATATGTCATAGGACGATTGTTATTCAGTAGTAATGTTTTCTACCTTGTCATGTACTACATTGTCTATCAATATGTCATTAGGAAGATTGTTTTTTTTTTTCGTCTTATGATCATGGCCTAAAAAGGTTCATTGCAGAAACTGTATTTAAGGTTCTATAGAAATGTTACATGGCTGGTATGGCTCTGACATTAGGAAAAACTGTTGGAACAGAAAAAAAAAAAACTGATAATTTAAAAACATTTTAGTTTTATCATTTGAACCTTGTAGAACACGTTGAGGTTTAGTATTAACAACCACGTAATGAGGTTTAGTAGTAACAACGATTATGGTAATGAGGTTTAGTAAAAACAAAAAAAAATTAGGGAAAAACAAAAGCAGAAACGATTCGTTGTATAAATATTGTCCTCACTTAACTTCTAATCAGTCTGCTTCTAATAGAAGAAAAAGAAATTCAGTGGGAAAGACGAAGGTGAGAGAAACTATGGTGAACGAAGCCGGATCTTTCAGCACTCCTCCTCCTCCACCACCACCGACGCCTATGAGCATATCGTCCGCGTCAGATCCCATGGACATCTCCGGTGGCTCCTCCGTCGCCTCCAACCAAACACCACCGGTTCGATCTGTTACTCCCCCGGTTCCGATGGACACCTCATCAACCAAGTCCTCTTCCACTTCTGTCAACCTCAAACCAACTCCACCTCCTTCTCCCAAAGTGGATTCATCCCCACCTCCTCCTTGCAACCACCGCCGTGATTCTCCACCTCCTCCTCCCAAAACCGTGTCAGATTCTGCTCCTCCGGGTGGTGATGCTGCTCACAACTCTCCTCCTCCTTTCACCCTGCGCTGTGAGTGTGGGAAGACTCACAAACTACTTGTGAGGGGAGGGATCATCTACTCTAGCATCTGATCTGATTTTCTCATGTTTGTTTGGTTTTTTCCGATTTTATTAGTATTTTCCAGTATCGAAATCAAATGCTATTAGTATTTTCTCATTGTAATCGAAATCAAATGCTATTAGTATTTTCTCATTTTATTAGTATTTTTTTTTTTTAATGCTATGATTGATGACTCTAACGAAAATCTCTTATTATTTTTATTTTTGTTATTTATTTTCCAGTATTTGAATGCCGATACGTTGAGTTAATTGATGATGATCCTTAATTTTTGAAGACAAGAAATGAAAAAGTATAAAATAAATAAAATACATTCGAGAGAGAGAGAGAGAGAGAGAGAGAGAGAGAGAGAGAGAAAGAGAGAGAGCACGAAATCGAATATCAATGTGGAGTAACCACCGAAACTCCTCAGCATCCGCCGCCGCCGCGGATCCGCCGTGATTCCGATCGTTACAAGACATATTCGCCAGTCTTCGATCGAGCTTCCTCTCAAGTAGCCGTCGTCGGAGGAAGCCAGAGCAGCGGCAAGTCCAGCGTCTATCGAAGCTCTCATCGGCTGAGATTAACGATAGCTGTTTGATACTCCCTCGCAAATTCTGATTTGGCGAATTTTGAGAGTTATCTTCTTCTTTCTATTAAATAATTTCTCAGTTCAACATAATAGATAGATTTCTGGATAAATGTTTATTTTGAGATGATGTTGGAGTTTTCTTTTGTTTCCTTTTAATAACTTACATATATGGCATTGTTACTTGTTATATTAAAACATGAAGCTACCATTTCTGTTGTTTTGAAGTTGCGCATAAGTAATGCTTTGGTTGCTACTGCTAAGGAGCATCAGAGCTATGGTGATATCACAGAATCCAGTGTACGTATTTATTGCCCAGTTTGCGGTTCATTTACCAAATTATTTGTTAATATTGACACTGTAACTTACCGTCAGGATAAATTCAGGACATATCTATGATCCATCTGAAGGTTTGTCTTCTCTGCCGTTTACCCATAAATTGTTACTTGTTACTCATACTGTTTGCTTTACTTTCATTGAAGCCCCCACAGCTGTCTTGAGTGTGAGGCCAGTCGAAACCCATTCGAACAGCAAGCAGTCGAGATTTAGATAACAAAGCTGTTACTCAACTCATACTATGACATTGTGAGGAAGAACATTGACGACTCAGTACCGAAAGCAATCATGCATTTCCTGGCAAGTACCTTCAACACATCTCTCTAATCACTAACTCAAAACTCATATAAATCCTTGTTGCTATCTTAAAAGTAACCGAACTCTGAAGATACTGATACCATTTCTATATCATACTCAGGTTAACCACACACACGAAACGTAAGCTGCACAATGTCTTCATCAGGAAGCTTTACAGGTGATGCCTGCGTTTTTGTTTTAATACTTCACATCTGTGTTTTGATAGTCTCTTATATAAGGTTATATAGATAGATTCAAATGCTTTGAAACTGAGAAAACATTCGTTGGGATATGCTGTTTGAACTTGAACACAAGCTCTCTATTGTATTATCTCTTGAGTCATCTGTTCTAACTTTGTTAAATCAATTAGTGGGAATTTAAAGCTAGCTCAACGAATGTGCAATGAGCTAGGAGGTTTGGCATCAACCATCATGGGTGTAGACATGGAGCTGAAAGTAGAAGAAAGTTTTCGTGAAGTTAGGACCTTGCTTGCTGCAAAACAGTATAGCCAGGTTTGTTCGAAATCCTTGTTGACCATCTATTTTTTTATAATCCACGTGCTATGCTTTTTACTGTATCTTCATTTTTCTTTGTTACTACGTTCTCTACAGGCAGAAAATACAGCACACTCCTGATTCAATTTGCAAATCGAAGAGGCGTCTGCTCTTCTTCTGTTAGCAGAGATCCATAAGGTTGATATGGCTACAAGAACTTAGTAGCTTTGGAGCTTGCGGTCGTAACATGCCATTATATCAATTCTGTATTAGCTTTCTGACCGCCTTCACCTTTTGGTTCCTCCTCTTCTGATTCTCAGAAGTCAGGAAATGCAGTCCTGGGTCTTCCGTATGCGCTGGCAAGCATCTCATTTCTCAAAGCATCTGCTACTCTCACACTGGCCGAGACTGTGGCTTGGTCTTGGATCAAATCATTTCAAGCGAGCGTTAGAGCTGTTGCACGGGGCATTCCCTATGATTCTTGGCCATGGAGGTCTGGAGTTGCGTGCTCGAGCATACATCTTTGAAGTAGACTGCTATCTTTCTCATCCAAGTTTTCCAGGTAGTTTTTGTTTTCTTGTACTGCTTTGACTATAGTTCATGCTTCTTGGTTGCATGATGTTACGTGTAGAGCGTGACTGAACTTCTATAAGGGCTATTCTTATCATCTTATCTAACAATATTCAACAAGAGCACATGGGATGTTTGATGACGTGTAATGGTCTTATGCTTTAGTATAAATATTAGGGAGGAATAAGGAAAAAGGTTATATAGAGATTAGATAATTTTTATGTTCATGGAGAGGTGAGAGTACTCAAGTTGTAAAACAGTTTCTATCATCAATCTACGTTTGTTTGTTTTTTGCGCTGCTACTGTTTTTGACTCAGCAAGATACGTTCCACGTATCACAAGAATAATAATCTTAGTTTCATTTTCTTCATAACTTTGAATGTCTCTGCAGATTAGCAATAGATGTATGATGATTGAGTTACAGCGCTTCCCGGTCCTGAGAAAGCGCATGTATGAGGTTATCGGGGATTTCCTGCGAGAAGGTCTTGAACCCTCCGAAGCAATGATGGGGGATATCATTGATATGGAGGTCCGTATAATTCCTATATGAATTTATGGATTGAAATCCTGTATTGTGTATAGGGAGCAGAGACTGGTTGTTTCTGATTTTTGTTGACTAAGAGCCCTTTTAAATTTTGAGCAGTTACTCGTTTTTTTGTGATTAACTCCTACTTAACTATTAGTGCTCTGGTTGCCATAATTGCTTCAGTGGTGTTGTTGATTACTTGAGTGCTGTTTTTGCAGATGGATTACATAAACACTTCACATCCAAATTTTATTGGTGGAGCCAAGGCCGTAGAGGCTGCCATGCAACAAGTTTAAGAACATATCGATGATCCATGCAACAAGTTTCATATACGTTTAACTCATACTATGACATTGTGAGGAAGAACATTGACGGCTCAGTACCAAAAGCAATCATGCATTTCTTGGCAAGTACCTTCAATACATCTCTAAAATTTCTTGCACTAACTCAAAACCCTTTTAAATCCTTGTTGCTGTCTTAAAAGTAACCGAACTCTGAAGATACTGATATCATTTCTATATCATACTCAGGTTAACCACACACACGAAACGTGAGCTGCACAATGTCTTCATCAGGAAGCTTTGCAGGTGATGCCTGCGTTTTTGTTTTAATACTTCACATCTGTGTTTTGATAGTCTCTTATTCCTCGGTAGTTTATATCATCTGGTGCAGGGAGAACTTGTTTGGGGAAATGCTTCACGAGACAGATGAGATAACAGTTAAAGAGGAAACGCACTAAAGCGACTCTCCATGTTCTTCAGCAAAGCTTACAGGGTATGTTGTCAGCCAGACCTTATTGTGTATCTCGTTCGGTTCAACAAAAGAAATATATTATATAATCATATGTTTTTGTGTGGCAAACAGACACTAGACGAGTTGCCTTTGGAAGCAGAATCAGTGTGCAATCGTGGTACCCAGACAACAGGTGTGTCAAAATATACCACGAGCAGGTGTTCATACACTTCATCTCTGGGCACAGGAAGAAGATGTAGAAGAGCAGGAGATCAACCACCAAAACGGATACGGATTCCGACATGATCCAAAAAAAAAATATTTGGCTCTATTGTTTTGGTATACACTGGTTTTGGAGTCTGCATTGTTTTTTGGCTGTTAAGAGAGAGTTGTGAACGGAGTAAGGGTGAGATGCGTATTTTCTATTTTGCCAGATGCTTCGTGCAACAACAATAACGGGAAGCATTCCAAGAAGCAAGAGCATAGTTTACTGTGAACAAACACAACCAAGACCGCTTTTACTTGTGATCGATTCTGCTTAGCCAAGTCAGATTCCTTACAGTTTGGAGAATAGCTTCAACCTCAGATAGACTTTCTTGATCCATACCTAAACCTTCAAGCTCCGCAAATGCTGCAGCATTTTCTACTACCTGATTAAAACAAAAACACATTGTTTCGTCTCATAAATGTAATTCCCACAATATATATAGAACACACTTTTGGGACTTTGAGAGGAAATTTATGTACCTCTGAGGCAGAGCCCATCCCAACCAGTAAAAAACCTTCTCCATATCTTCCACATTTGGTCGCCACAATGTATTCACTTCTAGGTACTTGTAGAGCCTTGAGCGCCTTACCAAAGCACTTTCTCCGACAGTGTTCCTCCATAATACCTTCATACATACGCAGAGAATCACACAGTTGAAAGTTTCCTTTAATGTCAACAGTTCTAACGACTAAGCACCCTCAACACTGCGGTAACCTTATCTGAACGTTCTCACATCATCAAACAGAATCATCAAATAGTCAACGAGTCTCGCCTGAGATATTGCCATCGTCAAGAGTCAACGAAGCTTGTAAAAATGGAAGACGACAACTGTTATAGTTCAGACACATGGTTCTCAACTATCGCAATTTACAAAAAGACCCTTTTAAGATCAAATATATAACTACATTTATAGCCAGTGTTCTAAAATACAGTTTGAAATATGGTGATGGTTTGGACCGTAACTACAACATTTATACGGCGTTATACAATGTTTTATACGGGCGTTTATAGGCTCACAGTTTAATTTAATAAAAATATAATTTAATTATATTTTTGTGATTGTTTTTTTTGGAGGAGCGTAGCACACGTAGAAGGTGATTCACCATTTTTAATTTTAACGGGCTTAAAGTTTAATGAATTTGTAATTTATAAACTGAGACGGAAAAAGAAAAAGTATATTTTCCTTTTTTTTTTTTACTGATTACGCACACGCGATTAACACGGGCGGGGTGGTAGCGTAAAAGCTACGCGCAACGCACACGCGATTAACACGGACGGGGTAGTAGCGTAAAAGCTACGCGCAACCTAATTTCCTTTTTTCTCTAACCTGGTTTCTCTATAAAGGTCAGACAACCCGTTCATCAGAGAGAAGACACACGCAGTGAGAAAAGCAAATCAAATAGAGTTTTATTTTCGATTTCGTGGTAAAGAAAGGATTTTTGATTTCGTGGGTAAAAAAAAGAAAGAAAAGAAAGGATGGTTGGAAGCAACTCAACAACGAGGATTGTGAAGTACGAGTCCAAGACTCGTTCCGTGGTCGATACTTCCCAGATTTCAGGAACATTCTCGATACAGATCAAGAAAGTTAAACGGGATTTTGTGAGGCTTAGTGGTAGTCGTACTGAAAATCTGATAGAGCAAAAAACCCTAAATCCTTCTTCATCAATCCCAATAGTAATCGAGATCCCACCTTGTTTTCTTCTTGCAGGAGAAGAAGAAAACTGCAGAGAATATGTGGCTAACGCCTTGTCAGAGACGATTATCGACAAGTGGATTCAAGCCTCCATACTTCCTGAAATCTGCAAAGAAGCCATTGAACTAGGAGGCAGTAGTACACATCGTGGCGGCGGCTTCTCGGTTGAAGCACAAGTTGAAGCCGTCAAAGAAAACTATTTCACCGACTTTGTTGATTTGAATGATTATGACTCTCAAGGCCGAAGAATACCAACAGAACCCGATTGTCCCATCTGTCTACAAGAGTTTGGTACAAACACCACCACCATCATCACCAAGTTAAGTTGCTGTGGCCACACTTTCCATAGAGTTTGTATTCTCCCCTGGCTCCACCGCACGCCTTCGTGTCCAATCTGTCGTGATGATGTTCAAAATCCAAGACCAAAGATACATAAACCAAAGATCTTTTACGGCCCAAACTGCGTCATCACCAACTACTGATAACAGATTCAGGTTTTTCTTTCTTTTTTAGTTACTTTTTTTTGTTTCTAATATGTACGAGATTCTTATAAATATATATAGGTAAATAAATGAGCATTTTTACTCGTAAAGTATCTTCTTTTATGCCAAAGATTTTATTTTTCTTTCTCAATTGATCTTATGGAATAATAACCGAGGCTACACAAATTTTAAACTATCTTGAGGTTTCATGTACCTGAGAGTATTTCTTTCTACACAATCAAAGAAAAAAACATACTCCACTCAATCAATTTTATAGTTCTGGTGCATCTTTGAATTTCATTGGTTTCATCTTGAATTTTATAGTTCTGGTGCAGGAGGCATTTACAGAGAGAGTTCATGATGCCACACAGTCTCAATTGGCATAGAGTAAGTGATGTAGCGTTTTACATCCTAAACCCGAAGACGAGAGCTTTGGTTTTCTTGTTTCATTTTATCTAAAGTGTTAGTATTTTGTTTTGTGTTATAATGTTATAACACAAGTAAAAACAGAGTTAAGTGTAAAAACAGAGAGAACAGGAGAAGGAGGCTAGCCGAGACAGTAAGGTCAAAGAATCTAGGCCAAGTTCAACAGAAACCAACAGAATTTGAAGTTGTAGAAGATTTACTTCATCCAGAAACTGTGCCCATTGCACTTTCAGGTTTCTTATAATGCCCTGAACAGCACTCAAGTCGTTGCTGCCAAGCAATGGTTGTCTCCTGTAAGTCTTTCTTTATTTGGCTTCTCTTTTCTTGTTTAGCTTTGTCACAATAAATCGCTTTGGAAAGCTCCTCAGTACTTTTGTATATGATTCCCTGCCTTTCAATCCAATGTTGCTTTCTTGGTTGATTCTTCTTCCATTAGATTAGATGGTTTCTCTCTCTCTCTAATTAGGGGATTTTGTTTAAGTTCCAGCAACATGAATATAGTTGCAGGGGTTAAAGATCAGGGTTTTATATCACGTTTGGTTAAAGCAATTTGGAAAGTTCAGAAGGGGGAATGAACACGTTGTATTGAATTGTGGCTAGTTTTTTTTGTGTGGTCTTTTTGTTTCAGTTCGCCAACTAGTTAAGGCATGATTAGCAATTTTAGCATGGACTTTGAGAAGAGACTCCCATGCATGTACAATGATGTGTTTGAAAGCAAGTATTTAGGTTTCAGTGATGTTGTGTGTTTGTGTTTGCACAGTTTCATGTTGACTTGTGGTTAATAACCTCGTGGAGAATTTGACTGATCTTGAGGAAAGCTTTTGGCCTTTATTTTGCGATTTGTTCTAATTATGAAAGATTTTAGTCTTTATGTTATCACTCTCATTATGATTTGTTTATATGTTTGTTCTAATAACTTTCAACCGTGTTCAGTCTTTCTTTAGACTGGTTCTTAACAGAAACCTTTGATAAGCGTATCAAGTACAAGCAGAGGAGATCACTGGGGAGATTCATTCGAATGCGATGGAATTAGAGAGACTGAAGAACGGTTTGTGGAGAAGATATGAGAGCTTTATCGTCGACGGGAACAAATTCAGATAAAAGGATTTGGATCAGACCATGAGGTTGATGCCCATTCCTACCTTCCATATTCAACTGCTACAAGAAATTAGACGCAAAGAAGGCTTATGTATCTCAGGTCAGCATCGTCTCCATCAGCCTCACTCTCATATCCATCTTCTTCAATATGCTCCATATGAAACCATCCAAGTTCTGAATGTTGTTCTTCTCAGCAATGTGACATCGCAAAAGTAAGTACAAACTAAAAAATCACTGACTGAACAAGAATGTTGAGGATCTGATGAATTTAGAGCCTCTTGAAGTTTATTTGAGTTGATTTTCTCATGTTTGTTCGTAGCTCTAAACATATGTGTTGTAACCTTTGTTGTGTTCTTGAGAATAATCTTTAATGAAACTTGAGATTTTGAAATGTTGTTTCTTTTGTTTGGTATATTAAAGGTTCCCAATCCATTAAAAATTGCCGTTTAGTACTTGCATGACCAGCTTCAAAATATATGAGTTATTGGGTAAGTTTTGTATGTCCTTACTCAACAAGTCAATTGACCAAAAGAGTGGAATAATCTGGTCACATGTTCATGCAACAAAAACAGTTGTAAAAAAGGACAAGACTTGGATTCACCCTCTGTGGTGAATTCTTTCATTCACCTAACACTATATACCAATTAAAATGCCATGTAAGATTAGTAGAAAAAGAAATAATTTTTTTTAAAAAAGAAAACATGGAAAAAAAATAAAAGACGTGTCTTCTTCTTCATCCCCTTACAGACAACAATATGAAGCTTTGTTTGTCAAATTTTTTGGATCTCAATTTTGTACTTTCAAATACAATTATATACCCTAAATCTTAATCATATACCCTAAACCCAAATTGTAAACCCTAAACTCAAATCCAAACCCAAACCCAAATTCTATACCTTAAACTCAAATCCCCTAAACCCAAACCAAAAATCTTAGACTTTCAACTCAATCGAAAACCCTAAATCCAAACTTGATGGTGGATTTAAGATTAGAATATAAGGTTTATGTATAACTTGTTTTTAAAGAAATTTTAGATAATTATTGTTCTTAACTTGAAAGAAAATAAAAGTGAGCAGAGCAACGTACGGATTCAAAACTGCGAGGGTGTGATTCAGGCTAAAATTTACTTAGGAACAGCTTCATGTTATCAAACTTCAAGAGAATTCTCAAAACCTAATTGATAAAAAAGATTACGTTCTATTTTTTCTAAAGCGTGTCTTTTATATTATCTTAAAGCTATTTTCTTTTTTTATTAGTTTCCTTATATAATAATCCTACGTGTCAATATGATTGGTTTTAATTATAGAGCTGAATTTATGGGATGAACCTAAGTTTTGTTCTGGAAGAAAATACTTTCACATAACTACAAAGTCTAACCAAATAAGGAATGGACTTGTCAAGTTCATAATTTTAAGTTTGTAGAGGAACCGTAAGGTTTTAAAAATCTAACAAGAATAATAACAAAATCCAATCCAAATTCAATCCAAGCCATCAAGTTTTTTTTTTAAAACCATTTCTTATGTTTTTACATAAGTTTTGATAAATCATCTTGCGTTGTATATGCAATAGTGATCAAAATAATTTCTTAGTTGCATATATGAAACATGTGAAAAATTCAATAATATTTTGTACTAATATTATAAATATAAACTCAAAGTTATATTTTACTTTTTGTAAATTTTAATGAAATAATTATATATAGAGTATATCAGTTTTATGTTTTTAAAAATATTTCCATATTTATCTGTTATTTGGGAACCAACATAAATGAAACTAATTTAAAACTATAATCAATTTGAAATAATTATCTAAACATATATCATGCATGTTTTTATATATATATATATATATATATATCATGCATGTTGATATTATGTATTAAAAAGAAAATTATATTTTAAACAATATGAATCTTATATTTGTGAAATTTCATTTTAATGAAATTAATCTTTATATATACATATATATATATATATGTATATGTATCATCAGATTTTTTATATTTTAGAAATATTTTTTTAATCTAGATGTGATTTGGAAAAAAAAAGTTCTAAAAAAAAATCTAGTATGTTGTTTGACATTACATTTTTAATGGATATCAATTTTTACAGAAAATATCTTTACTGGTTAATTTAACATTTTGTATGTGTGAGAGAATATCGGTGATTCAAAAAATATAATTTTCTATTGAAACTGAATATTTTTTAAGTGGCAACATTGTCAAACATATACAAAATTGAATTTCAAAATATATAGAATTTTGAATTTAGAAACAATGTGAAACTAGTATCATATTTACAAGGCTATAACAAAACCAAAAATACATAGTATACATTATACTGAATTAACCCCTTAAACAAATACATTGTTTACGTAGCATTGTCATATGTTAAGTTGAATAACATGTTGTATATGAATTAATTCTTGGATCTTTCGACGGGCTAAGACTGCAAAAACAAAGAAAACACGAAGAACAAGGGCATAATCGTCAAACATGAAGATTTGCAATTATGTTTTTTTTTTATAGAACAATACGAGCCCAGAAGAGTGTGACTGTGATCGTTTCTTTTTCTTCCAGCTTGAGATTATGGTGAATTTGCCACCAAATATTTTATTGATCAATTTCTCTAATATTGTTTATTTAAGAGAAACCTTGTTTGTACTTGAAATGTTGATCAACAAATTTTTCTCACTGTATTTTCTAAAACATGTGTTCACTCGGTCTCTCTTCATGAAATATGCATCGCCTGCAACTCAATAATTGACAAATGTTACTGTAGACCGTTTATTATTTTAACTATGGTTAACAGATAAGCCAGAACGCTGTAGTGTTAACTAAACACCTCACACTTAAATCATCTAGTCAAAGCGAGAAGAAACTTCACTTGGTCCTCGACTAAATCATTTATTGAAGAAGCGGGTATGGATGATTTGTGGAAGTTGAAACCCAATGGACATCCCGTGGAACCATTAGTAAAGCTTAGATCTTTCCTTCAAGATTTCTTGAAAGAAGCCAACAAGATGTTCATGATGTACATTTACACAATGAGTATTTGATGCTATGTTGAACCTATCGTGGGGCTGATTGACCGGAATCAATATATTGTGGTAAAAGAGTAATAACAAGATATGAGATTCCTTGTGACGATTGATTTGGTTTTGATGGATGACCGTGGAGTGATGATTGTGGATGATACACATGATGTTTGCCATGATCACAAGAGAAATCTGATTGAAGTTGGCGGATGCAAGTATTCTGAAAAATACAAAAATATTGTGGATCATCCATCTAATAACACAGACTAATTTGTATTGCCCAATTTTTGTTAAGAAAATCTCAAAATCGATTGAGGTCTAATTCAATTCATCCTCAATTCGATTTAGGAACTTAATCTATTCCAAGCTTTCTTCTTCTCTAAAATTCTGTTCATTTTCTTCTTCTTCGCTTTGATTTCACTTTCAAGTGTGGTTGATTTCCATGATATGAAGAAATACGAAGAAAATGAGATAATTACGAAACGAGTTTCTGATTTTGGAATAATTTAAGGTTATGTGTTTGTGATTCTTACTTTTTGCTTTGATTGTGCATGTGCAAAAAACTCATTGAGAGAATTGCAAATTCTATCTATGCAACAAAATCAGATTGCTCTTACGCCGCCGTCGGATCCAAGATTGCATCCTCCACCGCGTTGTATCCTTCCGTTAACTCGCCGCCAATCGCTCCCGCCGCCGGATCCAGATCCAAATCGTCTCTCACTCCGAAGAAGAAGAAGAAGGCGGAACTCAGCTGGGAGTTGAATGAAGATGGAGTCAAGGTCTAAACTCTCAGGTGCAGTTGCGGCGACACTCAGCGTCTCATGGCTTCTGACGGCAACATCTTCTGCATCACCAACCTCCTCTAGATCTCTCGCTTCAGTCGAATAAAAGTTCGTTCTCCGATCAAAGGTCAATTTCGCTTTTACATTTGTTCTAGTGCTTTTCTTCGTGCGTTGTAAAAGGTCAATTTCATCTTTTAGTCTCCTTTCTTCTTACTTGTTGACCACGAAAAGATAGCAAATCGTCTATGTAGATATTCTATCGATTTCGTCTTATATGATAACTAATTAAAAGAATGTGTTCTTTTTTGTATTTAGAGATAATCAAGAAACCATGTTCTCTCCAGATTTGCAAATAAAATAGACAAAGACCGGTTATATCAATTATGTTATATATTGGCGAGATCATCTCTTGTGCATCATACTAATTTGTGACGACCTTAGCATAAGAAACAGCTCTAAAACAAGAAAAGATGAAGAAAAGTTCTAACAAACTTTTACAATTTCTTGATTAAAATGTAAATAACCATCGTGCTCTTTTACTTAACAAACTGAAGTTGATATGAACTTTTTCTCCTCCTGCACAAGTATTGTCTTTTGATTCTCCCAATTGATCAAGTAAAGCAATCTTAGTCCATGCGTTGAAGCTCCACAAAATGCAACCGATCAGTAAGCAATCCGCGTTAGAGAAAATGATCACAGAGATTACTTACTTCATCTCGTACTCCTTTTTTTTTTTTATAACCTTGAGTTTATTCTTGAATTGCCATGACTTTCTTCTTGAATATTAATGACCCATGTTTCAACAAACCGGTGCTCTTGTCATTGGTCTTTGCATCAGTAAACATGTTTATGATCAGCTCAGTCTCCACTTTTCACAGCTGCAGGCATTGATCTCTTCCTTTCCGTATCACACAGTGCTTCTCCATGTTTCTCCTTCTCCATGGTTTTGAAAGTTTGATAATCACTGACGCTAGACCAGTGTTCACCCACGCCAAGAGACGATTTGTAGTGCGGCCCTGTTTGTTTCTCCATTTAGATGAGTCCATTTAGCTGGTCCATTTGTGTGCTCCATCTAAATGATCAATTCTAATTTTTGGTTATGTTTGTTTCTCCATTTGAATGAACCATTTGAATGAATTTTATGTATGGATATAAATGAGTTTAATAACCAAATTACATATGTACCCATGTTTTGGTTTAATCATATGTTCATATCGATTTTAACTATACTAATTTTTATTATTTAGTTTAAAATATATTTACACTAAAATTATATTAAAATTATCATTTTGACATTTATAAATTTTTATTTCATATAAATTTATAAAAATTCATATATTAATTATTTATTTAAAATTGCATTAAAATTTATAGCTTCTGATAAAAATCAAAGTGGAAACTCAAATTTGATAACTTCCAAACAACTCAAAGTAGAAACTCAAATTTTATAAAACTGAAATATAAAAGATGGCTTGCAATCCAAGTAACATCCACAGTAGGTGAAATTATCTAGTAATAATAAGAAGTTCAAATGCCAATATCTCACCAATGATTGCTCCATATCTCATCTTAAAATGCCATAAACACATAAACCACACAACAAAGCTTTATACAACGTTACTTTTCCTGCAACAACAACACAAACGCAACATAGCTTTAACACAATTACTGAATGATACTAAAAGAAGTAAGAGAGACGTTCCTTCTTCCTGGACCCTCCTTCTCCTATAAATCGTTCCACTGCTTCAGTCCATTCATTCCTGCTCCTTCTGCTGCAATACTAGCAGAAACCTGCAAAATGCAAACCAGTTAGCTTTATTTTAAGCACAAGAGCATCACACACAACTAAATGCCTTACACTTACCTGGTTTTTAGCTACTCTCATGTCTTCCATGCTCAAAGCTCTCAGCGTTATCACTCTCTCCTCAGATGCTTCTTCTTTTGCTTCATATTCCTCTTCGCTACTCTTCTCTGCTTCCTCTCTCTTTTTCCTCTCCTGGTCTTTCAAGCACTCATGCTTTATCAGCTCCCTCACAGGTCCATATGCAGCTGTTGTGCAAAAGTTTTGTTTGAATAACATTCACTATAATCAGTCCATAAACAGGAGATCATGGTGTTGATAAAGGGAGATAGGAACTGTGTCAAACCTTGATATCACTTCCACTATATAGCTATCTGTCATTTGTGCTAGCTCATGGAAATCAAGATTCTCGGTTTTCTCTGTTTGACATTAAAGTTCTCAAGATCTACTCTCTGCTCTCAACTGATGGGAGACCAACCATGATTCTCACTCACAACAAAAGCTGGAGTTAGTACAACTCAAGCTCAGGATTTCAAGTAATACAAGGTCCACTTACCTTCGCTCAAACCTCCTAATGATGGCTTCATCAAGATAAAACGGCCTGTTTGTTGCTGCAAGAACGAGAATCCTATCACCTGGACTCGAGATAAGCCCATCCTAATGTGTCATAACAAAAGAAACAGTTGAGCTTAAGAAACAAACAGTCACAACACAAAACAGAGCCTAGCTAGCAAGCTTTGCATATGAGACGTATGTCAACTTATGATTCAGAGCACAAGATTTACATATGAGACCTATCATCCTAGAGTGACAAAAAGTGATCCATCAACAAAACTTAAGTTCAAAATAAGACAGTCGCAATTTAAGTCTTGAGAGCACAAGGGAGAAAGAAGGGCTCACTATTAACAACAAGACACGAGACAGTAGCATCTGGTTCAGAATAGAATTTCTTACTTTAATAAAATTTCTCTTTTACAGATTCCAGTCACTGGTTATCTCATTTATAGAATCCAAACTCAAATTCACTAAACTATAAAAACAATGTCACAGAACGGAAGTTCTATAAGAAACACACATGAGATTCTTACAATGAATCATAGGGTTACATATATGCAGCCTCACCTAGTGAAGATACAAATGCATAATGAAGATTACTTGTTGTTCCCTTCACAAGATTTACATATAACTATCATCTTCTTCACCATACACACCATGAGTTTCAGATCATGATAACATATAAAGCAAGCGGAGAACACAAACAAGCGGAGGCATCGTTTCAAGTTCATTAGAGCATAAAGCCATAAACACATTCTCAAGCATAAACCCATCACAAATTCAAGAGGGAAACCCATATAACATAAACAGAAGCAAACCCATCAACTCAGAGACTGACAAACTCTATGAACACTAGCAGATCAAATTTCGAGATCTCTCTATGAACATCTCAAACAAGCTCGTAACTCTCAATCAAATGAATCTATAGAGATGTCAAAGAAGAAAACTCGAGAGAGAGAAACTTCGAGATATACCCGAGAGAGAGTGAGATGCGGCGAGATTGCGCTGCGGTGAGAGAGAGAGAGAGAGAGAGAGAGAGAGATCCGCGCGTTGACCACGCAAAGATAGCAAATCGTCTATGTAGAATTCTATTGGATTTCGTCTTATATGATAACTGATATAAGGATGTGTTTTTTGTACATATGGATTTAGAGATAATCAATAAACCGTCCCCTCCAGATTTGCAAATAAAATAGACAAAGACCGTTATATCAATTATGTTATATATTGGTGAGACCATCTCTTGTGCATCATAATAATTTGTGAAGACCTTAGCATAAGAACACAGCTCTAAAACAACAATAAGGAGATTTTCCTCATTGTAAGAGAAAAGATGAAGAAAGAGTTCTAAAAAACTTTTACAATTTCTTGATTGAAGTGAAAATAACCATCGTGCTCTTTTATTTAACAAACTGAAGTTGATGTGATCTTTTTCTCCTCCTGGACAAGTGTTGTCTTTTGATTCTTAACAGAAACCTTTGATAAGCGTATCAAGTACAAGCAGAGGAGATCGCTGGGGAGATTCATTCGAATGAGATGGAATTAGAGAGACTGAACAGTTTGTGGAGAAGATATGAGAGCTTTAACGTCGACGGGAACAAATTCAGATAAAAGGATTTGGATCAGACCATGAGGTTGATGCCCATTCCTACCTTCCATATTCAACTGCTACAAGAAATTAGACGCAAAGAAGGCTTATGTATCTCAGGTCAGCATCGTCTCCATCAGCCTCACTCTCAAATCCATCTTCTTCAATATGCTCCATATGAAACCATCCAAGTTCTGAATGTTGTTCTTCTCAGTGACATCGCAAAAGTAAGTACAAACTAAAAAATCACTGACTGAACAAGAATGTTGAGGATCTGATGAATTTAGAGCCTTTGAAGTTTATTTGAGTTGATTTTCTCATGTTTGTTCGTAGCTCTAAACATATGTATTGTAACCTTTGTTGTGTTCTTGAGAATAATCTTTAATGAAACTTGAGATTTTGAAATGTTGTTTCTTTTGTTTGGTATATTAAAGGTTCCCAATCCATTAAATATTGCTGTTTAGTACTTGCATGACCAGCTTCAAAATATATGAGTTATTGGGTAAGTTTTGTATGTCTTACTCAACAAGTCAATTGACCAAAAGAGTGGAATAATCTGTCACATGTTCATGCAACAAAAACAGTTGGAAGAAAATACTTTCACATAACTACAAAGTCTAACCAAATAAGGAATGGACTTCTCAAGTTCATAATTTTAAGTTTGTAGAGGAACCGTAAGGTTTTAAAAATCTAACAAGAATAATAACAAAATCCAATCCAAATTCAATCCAAGCCATCAAGTTTTTTTAAAACCATTTCTTATGTTTTTACATAAGTTTTGATAAATCATCTTGCGCTTAATATTCAGTAGAGATCAAAATAATTTCTTAGTTGCATATATGAAACATGTGATAAACTCAATAATATTTTGTACTAATATTATAAATAATAAACTCAAATAGGAAAATTACTTTTAAAAAAATTGTAAAGTAGAGAAAATGGATCTTCTCTAATTTTTCAACCAGTATTATCTCACGGCAAAAATAGTATGAATCTATATATAAAATCATTTTATGTTAGCAATTCTGGACCGTAGCGTGGGTATTGACCTAGTTTAATGTAAATCTTTACCAAATCTTCACAAAATTTTCAATAAAACCGTATGTCAGCTATAAACCTACAAACCAAACCAAAGTAAACTTTCGTGAGATTTAAGAGCGCAATTTCATTTTTTTTCTCAAACATAACTCCACACTCGCCATGATGTTTTACTGTTTTTAGTTATGAGCTAACTTCAGTATCTATCATTGTTTTAAGCAAATTATCCCTTTTGTAAGTATCTTTTGCTATTTTATTTGGTTTTATTAGAACTATAAATAAAAATATTAATCAAAGTAGAAAGTATTAAGAGAAACAAAACATTTAATACTGGCATGATATAATACTTTTAGTTTACTAAAATATCTCAATTTATGCTTTATCTAAAAGAATTTGTAATTATTCGGTAAAATAGGTTTTACTTATCTTTTCAACTATTTGTTATGCTACTTAAGATCATTAAAAAAAGAAATATTATCTTATCTTTTAACTATCCATCAATTTTTCTTTTCGGTGTTGTTTGTGAAATTTTTAAATAATGTAGCTATATATAAGAGTTTAGTTCACAAAATATATTGTTTATGTTAATTAGTAGATCTATTTCTTTAGTTCATTAAAGTAATTCGGGATCTTTCTTACAAAAAGTTATATTTAACTTTTTGTAAACTTTAATGAAATAATTATATATAGAGTATATCAGTTTTATGTTTTTAAAAGTATTTCCATATTTATCTGTTATTTGGTAACCAACATAAATGAAACTAATTTAAAACTAAAATCAATTTGAAATAATTATCTAAACATATATCATGCATGTTGATATTATGTTTTAAAAAGAAAATTATATTTTAAACAATATGAATCTTATATTTGTGAAATTTCCTTTTTAAGAAATTAATATTTATATATACATATATACACCGATATATATATATATATATACATATATATATATATATATATTATATTTTAGAAATATTTTTTTAATATTTTTTTAATCTAGATGTGATTTGGAAACCAATTTTCTAAAAATAAAATCTAGTATGTTGTTTGACATTACGTTTTTAATGGCAGTTACGGAAACCATATCAATTTTAACAGAAAACTATTTTTACTGGTTAATTTAACATTTTGTATGTGTGAGAGAATATCAGTGACTCAAAAAATAGAATTCCTATTGAAACTGAATATTTTTTTAAGTGGCAACATTGTCAAACATATACAAAATTGAATTTCAAAATATATAGAATTTTGAATTTAGAAACAATGTGAAACTAGTATCATATTTACATGGCTATAACAAAACCAAAAATACATAGTATACATTATACTGAATTGATCCCTAAAACAAATACAGTGTTTACGTAGCATTGTCATATGTTGAGTTGAATAACATGTTGTATATGAATCCATTCTTGGATCTTTGGACGGGCTAAGACTGCAAAAACAAAGAAAACACGAAGAACAAGGGCATAACCGCCAATCATGAAGATTTGCAATTTTATTTTTATATATAAAACAATAGGAGCCCAGAAGAGTGGGACTATGATCGTTTCATTTTCTTCCAACTTGAGATTATGGTGAATTTGCCACAAAATATTTGATTGATCAATTTCTCTAATATTTTTTATTTAAGAGAAACCATGTTTGTACTTGAAACATTGATCAACAAATCCTTCTCACTGTATTCTAAAACATGTGTTCACTCGGTCTCTCTTCATGAAATATGCACTGCTTGCAACTCAATAATTGACAAACGCTACCGCAGACTATTTTTTTTTTTTGAAACACTCCGCAGACTATTTTATTATTTAGATTAAAGTTACAACTATTAGTTAAATGTTTCTTTGCTAAAAATAATTGAGCTGACATCGTTAAAAGCTAAATTAGACTAAACTTGAAAGAAGAATTATATTTTATGGTTTGTAATTTGATTTGTTAAATAATTAGATTCTGTTTAGCTAACTAAGTTTATGAATTATAAAATAACTATATAAATTTGACGTGTAGTTTGTAGCTAAAATAATAAAATCACACTAATAAAGAAACATACGAAATGAGAAGAAAATATGAAAAAGATGAAAAATAAAAGAGAGACTGCAAAGATGAGAAGAGATGAAATCACAACAAGAAACGACTATAATTGTGTAAATATAAATCTGCAAAAGACAAAGTCAAATGATGATAATGGCTTCTACTTTAGAAATAGCTAAACACATATGGATCCAATTTTCATAGTTTGTCAGAAAAACACATTAACTGATTCAAACAATTATCCCAATTTTAGCTATACAAAAGAGAAGTCAAGGCATCGATACGAAAAAAGAAATAAAGAAACTCACTACCATGATTGAGAAAGAATATGATCAAGCTTGAGAGTAAGAAGAAAGGTTAAGGAGAAGAGCAAACATGCGCTAAAACTGCTTGAAACGACTCACTATTCTATTCTAACTCACTACTCTTCTCTGAACCAATATTTTTTTATCCTTAAGTCTCTAAATTACCTAGAGATATTTTTTTGACACAAATCACAATTCAAAATCTGATTATGTGAAGCTGGATTTTTTTCACGAAAATTTTTAAGAGGCAACGCACATAAGAGAAGAGAAAATTATTTGTTCTTACAGAAAAGAAATGATTTTTTCGAGTCGACAGATGACGAGTTTTCATAACAAAGCAAATGATGACAAACTTAGTTTATGATAATACATTTTTATTTTTTTGTGTGCGGCTGTGTATAAAAATGAATGAAAATTTATAAAATTTAACATTATATTTAACTATTAGTTATTTGTTTCTTTTTTAAAAAAAAAAAAATAGTCAATGTGACATATCAATATAAGCTAAATTAAAACAAACTTAAAAAATATATATTTTATGATTTTAACGGTTAATTAAGTTTATGATTTATAAAATAAATAGATAAATTTGGCGTGATTAAAAATAATTTATTTTCGGATAAAATAAATTAAATATTTTAATATATTTACATTAATTGTTTATCCACCCGTAGGACGGGTTTAATCCTAGTCTATAAATAGTCTTATGTCTTCTTTTTTTTTTTGTGACACAGTCTTATGTATTCTTGTTTTCTAAAATAATTCTATGGTTTTCATAATATATATTTATTTTACGTTTTGAAAGTTTTTAGATTTTTTTTTCACAAAAAGGTACACTTTAACCATAAGAAAAACTGAATAAAAACTGGATAGATATTTAAATTTTCCTTTTTAATGATATTTATACAAAAATAACTTTTAATCGTGCCTGCTTTTGGCTAAATCATAAATTATGTGTAGTAAATTTTCACAAGTTAGTCTTTTTAATGATATTTATACAAAAATAACTCTTTTTTGTTGCTTTACATTCAGAAGTATACAAATTAGTCAATTGTTCCTCCTACAAAGATTTAAGATTTAGAATGAAATCTTACATAAAAGGATACATTATTTTCTTTTATAAAAGGACACATATCATATTTTACTATGTTAGATTGAAAAAAGGGGAAGCAATACATATTAGAAACATGAAAGGGAAAATGACTAGGGGGTTTATTGAATCTGAAATTTGAAATGATTTGATTTTGATGATTTTTTAGATGAGTAGATGGGAATTAGAGAATTTGGAGTGATTGTTGTTAAAACATTTTATAATCTCATCTAAAACAGTAAGATTTGAATTTTTATTTTTAACTAATGGTCTCCTCTCAAACACTCTAAAACACTTAAGTACTTTAAAATCTCCAAGTTAATTTATTCCAATAAGAGTAGATTTCAGAGTGATTTATAAAATGACAAGTTCAATAACAATAGATTTTAAATTAATTTTTAAATCTATGTTTGAATAACAGTGGATTTGTCAATTTAATACAATTCACTCAAACTTGTAGTTGATTATATTTCCAAAATGATTAAGAAATCTAAATCATGCCTCTGAGTTTTTGGTCATATGTGTGCTATCGACCGAAATAAACCTTATTTGAGTAATTTTTTTTGGTCAAAGATTGTGGATATCA
>JABCMI010000096.1:600000-973323 GCA_026261945.1 Hirschfeldia incana | reverse complement strand
ATCGCTTTTAAATTCATATAAATTAAAATTTATAAACTTAATTAGTTCTCAATCTATGTGATTATGAATATGCATACATATAATAAAATATTATAAATTAATCAATATTTGTTTGATAACCATGGGATCCCGAAAATAATTTAGGACCAAAGACTAAATAATTATTTGTCTTTTTTTTGTTATCTGGTGGATTATAAATATGTACTGCTATGGTGTTTTTTAATTTGAATGCAACTATTTTGATATGCATTACTTGTGCCTTCTGAGCCATTTCTTTAACCTTATCATTAGTTAAAAATGTATTCATTTATATCTCAAATTATATCTGAGTCAAATCGACATATATACTTCAGATACCTACACTCAGAGCCGGACCTGTGATATACGGGGCCCTATTTTTTTCAAACACAAAATAGAATTTTAATGGTTATAACAACATCAGGTTGTTGAAAAAAAAGTTTTAAAACAACATCTAAGTTAGTTATGAACAAAACAATAGCTTCTAAAAAGACAAAGCTGAAAGACACCCGACACAAGTTTCGGTCTTCCAATTCAAAAGAGATGATTGATACCCCTTTTTTTTTTTTTGAATGAATGCAAAATTTTATTCAATCAAAACATATTTACATCAAGTGCAACTGCTATTGTTTGTGTAAAGAATAAAACAATGACTTGTGAGAAATAAACAAACTTGCCTTAAATCTCGTTCCAAAACCAAACCTGCAGACCTTTATCAAGATGCTGTTGGCCTTTCCCCTGTACTGATAGTAGTCCTCAGTCTGATCGTTTTATCCAGAAAAAGAGACCAAATTTCCTATGTTCCCGTGGTTGCTCGTTTGTGTCGCCGCATGTTTCGTTCCCTCCATATACTGTGTATAGCAGCCTGGAAGGTGTAACGAAGTAGAAGTCTTCAGTCTGCGGAAACGTTTTAGCAGAGAGAACCCCAATGATAGCACTCCAATCTGTTGTGTATTGCTCTCTCATGATACCACCTACGAGAGCTTTCCAGACTTGGGCCGTATAGGGGGCAGCTGAAAAAGAGATGTTGGCATGACTCAACAGTTGCGTTTGCAGAGAACACAACCTGCAGTAGCTGCATGGTTCCATTTCAGTATTCTATCTCCTGTCTGTAATCTGTCACGAAGAGCAAGCCATGTAACAAAGGAGTACTTTGAGTAGACTGGGCAAACCAAACTACTACCTTTCCAGGCACAGTCTGGTTGGCAGTGCGAAGAAGCATCCAAGTATTCTTTGTTGAGAGAACGATTTTGAGAACTTATTTTCTCCTTGCTTCCATAAGGAGCATCTTCATCAGAGTGGTTCCCTCTTCTACGCAGTTGTTCAATCTCTTCCTCTATTGCAGCCAGCATGCGCTGGATTGATACCCTTTGCTATTTTGTTTAATTATAGTAGAGTAGTAAGTTAAGAAATGATGAAATACAAATAGTTAACAATTACTGGACAATGTCATTTGAGCTGTTAGAAACTATTTACATATATGTGTATATATAAAACGAAAAATCTGCAATTGGGGGCCCTAAGTAGTGGGGTCCCCGTACGTATGTTTCGTATGAATCTGTACAAGCCCGGCTCTACCTACACTCATTGAAGATGTCATCTATTCTGCCAGTAAAGTTATTGTTCGATAGTTTTGCAACAACCACGCAGTTGCATAACAATGGAAAGCTAGAGTGCAATTTTATTTACCGATAGATCAAGAACCTCAACAATGATATGCTAAGCTCCTCTTCTATGAGATTAAGAGAAAGATTCAGATGCTTTAAGTTGTGGCAACGGCTCAGGCCATCTGGAATTGACCCTTCGATGTGTTATTTGATAAATCGAGAAATGTGAGCTGCGTTAAGGATGAGAAGTTGCTGAATAAAAGACCAGATGGTGCAATCACATCCCTGTGACTCTACTTCCCTCTGGGGTACATGTGATCATTGACACACATCTTGCTTCTCGGTTTTCCATTCATTGAGCATTCGTCGTTCTGTTGGGTTCCAAGATTCAAGGTAAGATTTAAAGTTCAATAAGAAGACCTCACTATCACTGTCCATAGAATCTCCGGTCACTGTGGCTGTCATGAACATCAAACACACAGAAAGAAAAATTATAAGATAGCTTTAAGAAAACAGCAAAAACCATCAACCACGTTGTTCTACTTCTGTTATATATAATAACTGCAAGAATGTTATTATGTTTATCAAACAGAGGAAACACAGAAACTTTTATTCATCAATAATACATAATGCAAAACTCAGAACTGTTATACTTGTTGAACTTTATGACTTCAAGTATACAACACTAATCCAAAAGAACATGTCGAGCTTGGCATATAGATTTCAATCCATTGAAGTACACGTCAAAGAGACACACTTAAGCAGAGGACGTGGTATTGATATTAAGTGACTTAGAATCACCATCTGCCATAATCCCAGGCGTTACCATCTTCTAGTTTTAGTTAGCATTCAAGTTTCAGTAAAAAAAGTTTCCGTATAAACAACTACAATCAACAAGAGATAATTGTGTTTTTTTTTTTTACCAAAAAACACACAATTATTGTGTGTTTTACAAAGTCGAAGTCTCATTTAATGAATAGCGGTGGGGTATGTTTAGCTTGACGAATCACCATCAGTTACTTTGAGTCGTTTGAAAAGACTTTTTTTTTTTTTTTTTTTGAGAAAGGGTTTACTAGTCGTTTGAAAAAGACTTGTTTAGATCTTTGTAGAAAATTACTCGTAATCCTCTACAGTAGGGCGTTTGTCAGCATCTTTACTAGCACACATGTAAGTAACGAAAGATCTAACCTTTTCAAAAAGAAAAAAGAGTTCTAACCTGAATTACCACAGGCTATATAAATTATGGTAACTGGTAAAGTTTCAGCCTCTTATGATCTCAAACCCAAGCAATCAACTTGTTTATTTATCTCTTAAGCTGAAGCTGAGAAGCTGCACGGTGATGTTCAAATTTATTAATAGACGTCACGTCCATATATACCGTCATTATCTCACATCCTCACACTGAGGAAGCCTTCGCTCTCACAACCATATAGAATTTCAAGTTCTACTAGTTGATACGCTTATACGTATCACTGTTGCACTGATATTAATACGCATATCGATACTGACGAGTGACGATACACCCTGTGTAACATGTTAAGTTAATGAGCTTTCCAAGAGGATTCCACACGTCAAAACCAAAATTGTAATTTTGGTCAGAGTTTTCTCCAAATAGATGTATCTCATAGTTTCCAAATTTTTAAAGTGTAAAAAATTCTTTAAATAGTGCATGGTTGAGACTTGAGAGTGCACGTAGGTGGTAATCTCCACGCTCGAACATAGAGTATTACGAACTATGTGAAGTGTTTAGGACTCTCTTTTTTTTCCTTTTTTTCTGAAAAAGGGCTTAAAGTTTAGGACTCATTTTGGTAACCAAATTTTTTTAAAGCGCACTTGACTCTGTATAGAGGTATTCACAATTTTCCCTTTTAGGTTCTAACTGTTGATGATGGTTATAACTTATACGTAATCATCGACGGTGACTCAGAAACTATAAGAAGAAAACAAGATAAGCAAAGTGTGTATACATGTGTTATTAGGGCTGGAGAAGGTTAATTAATTAAAGATTTTTGAAGAACACTCATATTTCTCTGTTACTAGAGGTATTGGCTTTGTATTCTCTCTCTGTTCTGCTCCCACCATGTCTTTGCGTGCACTTCCCCAAAACGTTCCCGGCTGTTGATCAAACAGCAAAAAGCATAAAGTTACGGTATGATCTCGAGTAACCAGAGTAATCAAAAGGCTTTTAGCACTAAAGGATTCATCATAAATGCTTAGTTAAGATGTTTGTTATACCTGAATCTGACACGACGTAGCTCTCTAGTACCATCTACTAATTGTCTGATGGTAATGTAAACGCCTGGCTCGTCCTCCTCGATCCACTCAGCCTGCATTTCACTAGCGTTGCTCATTGACGGTGGTTCATCTCTCGAAGAAGTGGTGGTTCGTGCTGCATCCATAGGAGGTCCTCCATGATGATGACCATAGTTGCTAGAGCCACCATAGAAGTGATGCGGGACATTAACTCCTGGAGGTCTGAAGTTATGTCTCGGAGTCCAATCTTTGCTTTCTCTCGCTGATTCCATCTTCGAGTAAGTTGAATTTCTCTGTGACTAAAAGTAAAAAATAAACAAGACAAGCTTCACAAAAAAAAGGTTCTTGCCTGATGAAACACTCAAGTAACATTGAAAAATCGATGTTCCTTTTACCTGGTCCTCGGATCTAGCAGGCGTTTGAAGTGCTTGGCGGTTAAACTTCTGTACATTGTAAAGCTCAACGATTTTGTCATAGTTCTCACCCCACCACCGTTGGGCTTGCCACTTGTCGAACATCTCCCGGCTTTCAAATACAAGACACAAGTAATTAATGGTTAGTTCAGCTTCAAATGTAATGACACAAGCACTTATGTGTTCAATAATCAATTACCTAAAGCGGATACGTTTCAGATCATTTCCTCCACTGGGAAGCGAAGCGAATGTGATATGGACACCCGGTTCTACTTGAGCCATCCACTCTTTAGGCCCTTCATCATCTAGTACCACATCACAAGACTGGACAGAGATAGATTCCCGATCGTTTCCATAGATTGATGTGAATTTAGGCTCTGGCCGTCCAGCTGGATGGTTAGAGGAGTTTGTAAAGTCCCAAGCAGGAGTTGAACCGGCGCTTCCACCCATGTAAGGGCACGGAACACCTTCAGAGGCATTGTCATAATCTGGGAACGGTCTATGTACTTTCTTCATGGGGCTGGTAGTGGAACCAGTGCATGGCTTACATTGTTTATAAGCACCAGAGAATTTTATAGCCATATCTTTGATCTGCATAACAACAGGTTACCCCAAAAACGCAACAAAATTTTAATACATCAGAGTCACTAACATTATATGTAGATTTACAACAAGAAATTTAAAAGAATTTTTAGCCTAACTAAGTAAAAGAGGAGATCTATAAAGCTATGAGATCTAACGTAATTAACATCATTATTAATATAAAAAGAAACTACTTCATCTTGTCTTCTCAGTCTGCAGAACACAATCATAACGGCCATCTCTTTCCTTTTGTATTTTCATTTCTTTTGATTTACTAAATAGTTGCACCTACTCTTTAAACCCTTTGCTTTATTTTTGGGTAAGAATCCACTAAAGCTTATTTGAGAAAACTCAAGTATAATTAGATCAGTCTTCAATAGCAATATACATCAAATCATGACCTCCTTAGCTTTAATCAGAATCCTAAAGAATAATTCAAACTGGATACATCAGTTAAGGATTTTGCAATCTGGTTTTTAATTGTTTCAGTAGTTGTTTGACTTTCATGTGTAGTCACATAGATGGGAAACACACACTGACATAACCAATGAAAGAGAGATTGGTGAAAGATTCCAAGCAAGTATAAGTTGCATCTCTGTCTAAACAACAGTGAACAACTATAGTAATGAATTATCATTTCCCATTAGACAAATCTCAAAGATAAAGAAAAGAATATCATGGACTGTACGTTTTCTTATACAGTATTAAAGAGTTGCTTTTTTATCTTCTGTAAGATACGTTTAAATTGGGGTCTGTGTCTTTGGTTTAACTAGCAAGGCAATTAGGGAAAAGCAACAAATAAAGTGTAAAATAAAAGCAGAAGGATCAACAAAGAAAGAAGAGATTAGATTCATATAGAGAGAGAGGGAGACCTGTGTGGTTAGGCTTTTGACGGCTTCTTTAGTATTGGGAGTGGTGCTTCCACGCGCTCCGACTTCCTCACCTCCGTCTGCTTTGGTACAAGCTATGCAAGTGAACATCTTTGCCTCTTTTTTTGTTCTCTTGCCTTTTCAGCCCTATACAGAATCGTATGGAACAGAGTCTACTTAAAATAAACATCACACAACCAAACCTCTCAATTAATAATACTACTAGAAACCAAATAAAGTCATCACAAAATTAAAAGTAGAGGGAGAGAGGTAAACAATAAAGGGATCCACAATCCGACATATAACACGGTAGATATAGCTTATGTAATCAGGGGTACAGATTAATTATCAAAAAGGTAAAGGTTTTTTTCTAACAAAGAAATGGTCCCTACAAAATGAATAGTAACAGACAATTGTAAAAATTAGTTAGAACATAGGAAGGGGAATGTGGATGCCAATTGGTCGTTTTCTATAACGCAAACACAACACAAAAGAACAAAAGTTGTGACGTATCTCTCTTCTGGTTAGAAAACAACTAGTCAAAAAAGAAATTAGAAACTTGATAAAGTTGATTTGGTTTTAGTTATAACTCATAACGAACCAATTATATTTCAAGAACTAAACCCATTATTAGTTTCTTTTCTTCGAACAAATAACCCATATTAGTAATATATAAATAAATAATGGAAAAACAGTAATATTTTTTGTCCACCATATTGGACGTGAGTTGTTACCTCGGAGACTTATTGAGCTCAAGATTAATCTCAGAAGGGGTGTTATAGAGATCAGCACTATAACAAAAAAAAACAACAACTGCAATACAATAATAAAGGCTGTATGGGAAGTTCTAATTAGTGGAGTAGATCTTTGATAGAGACAAAAGTGTTGAAATATATCTAAAACTGCAAGTTAACACTTTTCTTTTTTAAAAAACAACAAATACTGGAACCAGAAAAGAAAGAGAACTTGGGGATCAGAGGATAGGACCCCCCGTGAATAACATCTTTAAAGAAAATAATAATAATCTGCGACATAAAATGGTTTTAAAATTAAATAATACCCTTCGTGCGAAACAGTGCCATGGCCATTCCTAAACTAACACACAACAAAAATTGGAATAAGAATAAAAACATTTTAATGCAGTAGCAGAAATTCCTGACATTTTAAAAATCTGGATTATGTGAGAGCAGCCAAATAAAACAGAAAACAAATTGACAAAAGAATCAAATAATATGTGGATGTCTTCCCCGTGTTTATCACCATTCTAGACAGGGGAAAAAACAGAAAAAAATTATAAAATATCACTTTTTTTTTTTGAACACAATAAAATATCACTAGAAAAGGAAAAATACTGAATGTTTTAAAACAAGAAAATAGAGTGTTGACAGTCACGTGTTAGGAAAAAGAAAAGGAGTTTGGTTTCTATATTTAGGGTTTTTGAGTGATGATGGACCAATCTAAAGCGTGTCGAGAGGTGAAAGCTACATACATATAATATGAATTGTATTCTACTATACAAAAGTTATATCAAAACAAAAATTGCAGCAATCACGAATTACGAAGAATAATAACAGGGGGAGTAGTAAAACTCTTGTTTTTGATAAGCAAATGCAATAACTGATACAAAAGCCTTTGTGTTTTTTTCTCTTCTTCTTTTTAATTTCTCAAAGCATTGAATTTGATTTGAACGGAATAATGGTTGGTTTGTACTCACCTTTTGTTTCGATAACTGCGAATCCGATTTAAGATTATTGTTGGTTAGCAGCTCTGCTTTTAAGGTTAAGTCTATCTCCGTTGCCGAGCACGAGTGGGGTTCCTTCTGTCTTCTGTGTCTAAGCCTACATATATATAGACCATCATCAATGACTGCACAATAAATGTGAATAAAAGGATTGATAATGATGAATTAAAGCTTTTCAATGGCAGAGAAAAAATTCGGCGTTCTTCTTTAGTGAACAGCAAAACTAAAGTTAGGGAACAATAAATACCCGCGAAACTTTTGAAATGAAATAAAAAACGGTAAATTTTCTTGGAAAGCTGTAGAAAATTTCGATTTGAGTTTTAGTGAGAAAACAAAAAAAAAAAACTGTGAGAAAAAAAATCTTTTGGATGCTTATGCGGAAACCTGGAGAGAAGTGACGAATCAAATCTGTCAAAAAATCAAATCAGTCAAGTGACAGTAAAGAAAAAAAAATGCAGCAGGTAAAGGCAAATACACACAGAAAAATCCTCTAGATCTTTTTTTTCGTTCGAGAAAATTATAGTTTGAAAATATCGATCGAAAAATATACAAGCAACGTATCTCTCTGATTTTCTCATTTTCCGATAAAAGTCTTTTAAAAATGGATTTCTCGCAACAAAATCTCGTACTGACCTGAAAACTCCGTCGTCTTCTTCGTGCGGGAATCTGATTCTGACACAAAAATGTCCACTCCTCACGATGCAATAAAACTCACTCCCTAAAAAAAACAAAAAGAAAAAATCCCCAGAATCTCTCGAGCAGATTATTTTTCTTCCCGGAGAAGAAAAATTTAACGGCCGGAACTAATTTCAAAAATCTAAGGAGAAAAGGGGGGAGAGAATCCGGGTTATCGGGTCACCCGAGAACCTAAACGGGGCTCCGACGTTTATTTGTCTTCACTAGAAATTATGACAAAGAGCAAGAAAGGAATCAAGAAGTGCTCTGGGTATTTATACCGTTATACGAGGATGAAAGATAACGATTTAACGGCGTTAAGTTAAAATACAACAGTGAGTTTTAACAGAGAAGCCTTTGGTGTGCCGATGACAACTGGTCTCGTTAAGAGACGGCAGCGAGGGCCCATGTTGTCTCACACGGTGACTGAGATTGCTTACGTGTGCTGGAACTAGGTTTACGTGTCGTTTTATTATTGGTTTAAGACAGCTGAAACCGGGTCGGGCTATGGTCACGATTAATTTGACAGGCCAAGGGAACGGTCGCATCACGATTCGCTTTGTGTGTGTTCCTTTTCTTTCATTTATTTTTCATATTATATATACATGTATCATCGTTTTGTCTTGTTCTAGAGATGATCATGTTTGATAGAAAAATCATCATTTTATATTAAATGAGTAAAAAAGTATAGACTGAGATGGGAATTATATACAAAACTATAAAGACTTCGAGGGTTATAACTGCTTGTATTCCATAGGTATGGTTATCTAACTAAGCTTATTTAGTGAATGTGTGTTAGTTGCAGTGCTTTATACAGTGTCTCCATCGTGGATTAATGTTGGCATGGTAGATGGAGACTTGAAGTATGGGATATAAACAGCTATGCTATTTGCTTACACATGTGGCGTGTTTATTTGCCATGTACGTTTTGTTTTAAATATCTTGTAATGCTCCGACCAAGTATTTTCTTGGTATGAATTTTGTTTTTACTTGCATATGTAATTAAGTATGTCTTATTTTATGCGAATCGTGCAAAAAATGATTAAGAATTATTCTTATTTTTTTTATACTACAAATGCATGAAGTTTCACATGTAGCATGAAAGAATGTATAATTCTTACGAGATGTTCGAACTTGTAGGCTATATTCATTCAGAACCATAGGAAAATATGATGAACAAGCTGCTTGACTTTACTTAGTGGTGTTGTTCATCGATTTTTCTTTTTGCTTTTGAAGAAACAATTGTAGAAAAATCACTCGAGTTCGATAAAGATGGTTAACTAAAACATAAACTTTTAATTATAAAATTAATAAATATAGGTAGGCATTAGATAAATCCTTCTACAAAAGTCCCATAGGATGATGATACTGCAACGTTGATTCGTGGTTAAGTAATAGGGATTACACACAATGGCGGAGCCGGACTAAAGTTTTACCGGAGCAATGTAAAATTTATCTTCAATTTATAAGAGACCGCAGAAAAAAATCACCATTAAAATTATATTATTCTCAAATAAAATAAAAAATAATTATTTGAGTATTTTTATAGGGGGCAGCTTTCCCCTTACTTCCTACCTCCTTTTGCCATTGATTACACTTATCTCTCTGTATATATATATATATATATATATATATATATATATATATATATATATATATTTATCTATACATAAAATTTTCATTTATAAGTAATTAATATTAGAAAATAATAACAATATAAGAACATGTTTTGAAAAAAAATTCAAATTGACTTTGAAAAAAGTAAAGAGTAAAAATGTATTGTGACAAATACCCGTTTAGAATTTTTTAATATTATGCGAATTATTAGTTTTATAATCTTTGGACTCGTACTTATACTAGTTTCAAAATCCGATTTTCCTTTTATAGAAATACATAGTTATCTAGAGAAAAAAAATCTTAAACCAAAATGATAACGAGAATACTGGACCTTTTTTATAGAGATTTAACACAATTCCAAATGCGACAAAACGTAATAACGAACTATGTAGCTAATGCAATAGTGGATAAGTTTTCAGATGATGTTAGGATTATTCATCCTAAGGAATAACTTGTGTTTGAAAAAACAGAATTATTGTATAATCAATACTATTAAAACAGCATCATGTCCAAAAAATATACCCATGTTTCTATAGAATCAAATCAAATAAAAATTATATTTTTCAAAACAAAATTTTTTAATATATCCTCAGAATCTAGTAATCTATTAAAGGCCAATAATAAACAGTTTCTTGCTATTTACTCCAGTACTATATACGCTATTGGACTTGTTTTCTGTTTAAACGTCCATGGAGGTATTATATCCATACTAAAGGCATCGAACTATTTTTAATGATTGAACTGTAATTCGAACTGTAAAACAATGAAAATTCGAAGGTGCATAAACGCATTTAGATAATGTGCACATGTTCGACGATGCTAAACTTTCTTGAAAAGAAATAATATCAGACATAAAGATACCATGTATATCTTGAACCCAAAACGTTGGGGGTGGGAACTTAACTTTATTCCTGGGGCTAACCTGTTTTTAAGCAAAGAATGCTTCGAACAGAGGGACAGCAAAATTCCAAATAAAGGATCAAAGATATGTTTGAGAATATTTATGAGAATAAGTGGGGGAAATAATTCCATAAAACTTGAAATTAGTGGTTAAAGCTCAGAATATAGTTCTTGGTTTGTTTTTAATGATGATTGTTAAAAAAATGAAGTTTCAAAAAATAAAAAATAGAATTATAAACTTTATAAGAAATTCTTAAAATAATATATAATCATAATTTAGCTTGTAAAAGAGTTTTTTGAAATCGAACTAGTAGTTTACAAATTAAAACTTTTTTTTTGGTTTCTTAACACAATGAAACCATATAGTGATTCAATTGTTTTATACTGAAAGAATCGCATCAATGGATGTGAGAGTTACAGTAATTATATGTGCTGTACAAAATATTTTGAAATATATTTCATGGCGTAAAACAATTGAATATGGTTCTAACTTTGATTATAACTAAAAGTTTATTAAGATGCAGAAAAGCATAGTCAATATCCCTAGAACACTTCCCATCTCGTCTTACACTACATTTTGTCTTCTGGATTTGTTTTACTAATAAAGATAAAAAAACATGTTCTTCAGCTCTGTGGCTTTTATGTTTTTATTCCTTATGTTCCTTTTTATACATCTTTCCACTCCGTTGTTAGTTCATCATCCATTTTTGGTAGGTAAGAATACATATTTAGATATCACAATAACCATGAAACTTTAATTTTAAATCAGTTTTTCTTTACATTTTGGTGTTTAATTAATTTTATACTCTAAGAATCAAATTTTAGGTTGTTCTGGTATGTATTTTGCTCAACTTGCTCATTGTGATTTCCAAAGGCTAATAATAAACAATATTGATAAAAGCAGTTAAAGAAGAAAATCTCTATAATTAATGAGATGTTTTATGTCGTCTTACAAATATCAGAAGTCCGCATGCTCGTATAGTAGTATAGGTATGATATGTCTAATTATTTACCATAAAATATGATAAGAACGATACGGTCAATATGTCATAAAAATTATCTCTGTTATTTTCCGGTATGAAAAACTATTAGATTTCTCTTTTTATTTCATATGTCAAATTTCTTAATCATAGTTTCAAACCGAAATATTAATAAAATAAACTGTTAAACCTATATATTCGCTTATGTTTAATTTAAAACCACCACGAAAATATTAAAGAGTGCACCAATTACGTTCATGAGCTTCTGTCTAAATAGTATTTTTTTTGTAAACTAAGTCTAAGGGGGGTGTATTCAAATTAACATTTTAGGTGATTTGATTTTTAATAAAATTTCAGATGATTTTAGTAAGTTGCATATATTTAGGTGATTTTTGTTAAAACACTATAGAATGTCACCTAAAACTATGGGATTTGTGTTTCAAATTTTTTAACTAAGAAACTCCACTCAAATATCATAGAATCACCTAATAACTTTAAAATTCCACAAATTAAAATATTTTCAATAACAGTGGATTTCGGAGTACTTTACGAAATGTCAAGTTCAATAACAATGGATTTTAAATAAGTTTTTGAAATTCATGGTTCAATAACAGTGGATTTGTCATTTTAATACAAATCACCTAAAACTCTCAATTGAATACACCCCACTAAATAGTATTCATGCAAGGTTTTGTTTTGTTCTTTTTGCATTTTTAAACATGTTCCTGATCATTTCTGAATTTGTGAGCAAACTTATATACTAATATACATCACTTAAAAGACGGCCAATCTCGTTCATAACTTAATTATGGTAGCTTCGGAGAACCTACTAAAATTAAAGTAAAACTGATTTCGGGACCAGTTTAGGTCAGAGAACAGTTGTTTGAGGTGATCTGCTGTTGTTCTTAGATGAGTAAATATTTAGGATACTTGATAGCATAAAAATATAAATGTTTCCCAAAATATTTTAAATCCATTTCATAAAATATCTAATAAGAGTTCAAGTCACTGAGGATTATGTGGTAGGTTGATCGTCCATTTATCAATTCTTCGTATGAGTCGTGTGAGTTGGGTTCGTCGTGGATAGTTTCATAATACGTTACTAGTAAGACCATGAGCAATGAGGATGTTGAAACCCACATTCAACTGTTGAATGACATGTAGTGAGGATGTTGAATTTTTATGTTTATCTACGTGTATTGAATGAATGTTGTAAAGTTTAAGCTGTTGAAAAAAAATTTTGTGGTCCCATAGAGACACATGTCGTGAGATGAGTGGAAGAAAGTGGTGGGCGCGTGACTACACGCGCAAGACAGAGACACTAAATTTTTTTTTTAAAGATTTAAAATCTGTCTTCTTATTGGCTGTACAGATTTTCTTTTATTTTATCCTCCTCCAATCATTCAAACTCATTTATTTTATGATAAAACTATTTAAAAAAAATAAAAATTATATCAAAATTCAAGATTTTTTTTATCTATAAATAGAGACCACTCTCATTTCGTTTGGATACAGAAAAAAAAACACATTTTTTGTTAAATGGATCCCAATAATAATCCGTTTAACACTCAAAACTCTTCTAATTTTCCGTTTAATTTTCAAAATCCCAACAATTACCAATTTCAAAACCAAACTTCCAACCAACCTCAAAATTTGCCAAACTATGGTTTTTCACCAAATTTCTTTATGCCATCATCTGTTCCGAATTATCCTCCAAATTATGGTTCGGTGATGCAGTATTATTCTCAAAGACCTCCTCTTTCTTCTACTCCAACGGGTGATGAAAATGTTCCGAGAGCAAATGATTTTCCCGAATTTTCTACGCAAATAGCTCTTGGTGGCATGGACGGTGTTAGTGAACCCATTGCAAAAGAAAATGCAGATGATTCAGCTCAAGCTCGGCGGAGAAGCCCTAAATGGACCACCGATCAAAATTTGGTGCTACTTAGTGGATGGATTAAATATGGAACAGACATAATTGTTGGTAGGAATCAGAAGAGTGAAGCATACTGGTGTAAAATTGTTGAATATTGTAATGAGCATTGCTCATTTAATCCTCCCTGTGATGGAAGTTCATGCAGAAATCATTTCAACTATATGAATAAAAAGTTAAGCAAATGGAGTGGCGCCTACGATAACGCTAGGCGTATGCAACAAAGTGGATGGTCGGAGAATAATGTCTTGGCAAAAGCGCATGAATTATATTCAAGTGGTAAGAATGAACATTTTAATTTAATGTCAGAGTGGCTTGCTGTTCGTGATCAACCGCGCTATGGTAGTCAAGTAGGAGGAAATACTGGCTCTACAAGTAGTGGATCTAAGAGATCACGAGAGAGTGATGCCAGTGATTCGAACTCTGTAGGATCAAACTCTATAGGATCAAATCCTCGTCCAATGGGGAGAGAGGCAGCAAAAAGAAAAGGCAAAAAGAAAAGCAAAAGCGCAGCTTTGGAAACGGTCAACGAAGAGTGGAATGAATACAAACAATTCAAAGAGCAAGAATTGGAACGATTGGATAAAATAGCCAAGACTCAAGAGGAGGCAAATCGATTGATGAAAGAAAAGACTCAAACCAAAAAAATGAAGATGTATCTCAAGCTAAGTGAAAAAGAACATCTTAATGACAAGAACAAGCAACTGTTAGAGAAATTAAGTAACGATCTATTTGGAAATTAGTTGATGTTAAGTTTAAGTTTGTATTTTAATAATGTATGTTTGTTTTTTTCTTTTAATAATGTGTGTTTGTATTTTTCTTCTTTAATAATGCTTGTTTGTATTTTTCTTTTTTAATAAAATGTATTTGATTTTTTCGACTTTAATAATGTGTGTCTTTTTCACTTTAATAATTTTTGTGTGTATGTTATCCGTGACTTTCTGATTTTGTAAGAGAATCCAATGTTATCTATTATTGATGTCAATTTAATGTTTGCTTGGAATCCATAATTTTCATCCACTTATTTTTTTTTATAAATGGAAACTCATTTTCTCGTAAATGCATCAATAACACAATCTTATCTTACAAAAAAATATTAATGGATCCATCCGAATTTCCTTTCGATATCGAAGTGTACAAAAAACAGTGTGAGCTTGAAGAGAGGTATATCGTACACCGGTTTAGAGAGCGCCGAAAAAAAATTGAGGAAGATCATGCATCTCGTGGCAAGAGAAATACTTCAACAGAGATCATGTAGCAGCGAATCAAAGGCTGATTGATGACTACTTTGCCAATCAGCCTACATATGATGAAGAAATGTTTCGTCGGCGATTCCGGATGCGAAAACATGTTTTTCTTCGGATCGTCGGAGATCTATCGAGCAGTGACAACTATTTTACCCAACGAGTCGATGCAGCAAATAAGGAAGGTATTTCTCCACTAGCAAAATGCACTACTGCCATGCGGATGTTGGCGTATGGTGTTGCTGCCGACGCGATTGACGAATATATCAAAATAGGAGGTACTACAGCATTGGAGTGCTTGCGCCGTTTCTGTAAAGGAATCATACGCTTGTATGAGAAAGAGTTTCTCAGAGCTCCAACTCAAGATGACTTGCAAAAAATTTTGCATGTCAGTGAGATGAGGGGGTTTCCAGGGATGATCGGGAGTATTGATTGCATGCATTGGGAATGGAAAAATTGTCCAACGGCATGGGAAGGTCAGTTTACTCGGGGAGATAAGGGAACCACCACTGTTATACTTGAAGCAGTTGCATCTCATGATCTATGGATTCGACATGCATTTTTTGGATGTCCAGGAACATTAAACGATATAAATGTTCTAGATCGTTCGCCGGTGTTCGATGATGTTGAACAAGGTAATTCTCCAAGAGTGAACTTTTTTGTAAACCAACGTCCATATGACACGGCATACTATCTAGCTGATGATATTTATCCTCCTTATCCAACTTTCGTCAAATCAATCCGACTTCCTCAAAGTGAACCAGACAAGTTATTTGCAAAATATCAAGAAGGCTATCGGAAGGATATCGAGCGTGCATTTGGGGTATTACAGGCTCGGTTTAAAATCATTCGTGAACCAGCTCGCATGTGGGAGATATCAGATCTGGCTATCATCATGCGGTCGTGTATCATATTGCATAATATGATTGTTGAGGATGAACGAGATACATATGCTCAGAATTGGACCGATTATGATCAATCTGAGGCCAGTGGTTCGAGTACACAACAACCATATTCTACTGCGGTGCTGCCAGCATTTGAAAATCATGTACGTGCTAGATCTGAATTACGTGATCCAAAGGTGCATCATGAATTGCAATCAGATCTAGTCAAGCACATATGGGCAAAATTTGGAATGTTTCATGGTTAACTTTAAAAAAAAATGTATGTGGTTTAAGAGTTTTATTGTTTGTGAGTTTAATGTACTAATTAAATAATGTAATTTTATTTTGTGTGTTTAATATTTCTTAATAATATGTGTTTGTATTGTGTGTATTTAAAGTCTCTTAATTTTAATTGTTTTAATAATAATAAGTTTTGTATTTTTGAAAATATAATTAGATAAATATCTTACTTAAAAATAATTAAGTTCTTAATTTTAATAATTTTATTAATAATTATTTTTGTATCATTTAAAAAGTAAGTTAAGTATAATAATTCTAAATAAATATTATTAAAAATATTTTAAGTTAATTATTAATATGTAATTATTATATTATAAGAAAAATAAATAATGTGAAATAAAAGTTGTGGGGTAGGGTGTTAGATGTTTAAATTGAAGTGAGTGTTGAATAAATGAGGTGGAAGAAAAAGAAGATGATGTGGAATGTAAAAAAAGGAAAATGAGGGTGTTGAAAGAGGAGAGAGTGTTGAAACCATTGTTGATGGTCTAATATTAGTGACCTCTTTCCGTACTGGTCAGCATCACGACATTGATATATGGATGAGTTTTGCAAGGATCAAATCCTCGTAATTATTTTTGTTAATCTTTCTAGTTATTGCCTGCTAACTAATATTTTCCAGCGGCAAACAAAATATATATTGAACGCTCACTCTAGTTGAAGGATGCGTAATGATTTTTTTCGCAGTTCAGCATTCATTTGAACCAAATAGTAAACCAGAAAGAGTTGATTTCTGGTTTGAGATCCATCCATGCCTTCTAATATTTTTGTGGGTTAGTTCGCTAAATAGTTCCTTAGCAATATCGCTTTTAATTATTACGTTTTACACTGATTTTTTAAGAGTCATGGCCGTTATGTATATACATCTTAACCATTTTGAAAATTTATTAAAGAGGAAAGGTTCATTTTCAAATCATGTATGGGCTACGTACTTTCCTCAAATTTCCCCTTTTCCTTTCAGCTACTAAAAACAAATGTTTAATTTGAACCGAAATCCGAAATCTTCAAAAACAGTGGTAACTATAGAAATTTGATCGAGTACGAGAATCATGCATATAATATAGAAAGTTAGTTATTTTGATATGTTCCCTTTTGTTCAATCGAAACAGAAGCTAAAGCTATTTGTTCAATCGAAACAGAAGCTAAAGCTATATAGTTACCCGCGAAACGTTTATTGAACATCAAATTTGTAAAGGTATTATCGTTTTGTCTTTGTAACTACATATGAAAAAGAAAATTTATAATGCAACAAGTTATTTTGAAAATCGACTAGAAATGGTGTTTTATGCATACTTTTAATATTCCTGCAATGCCTTAGTTGTTAATCTCATTTTCTTGCAACCAATGGGATCCAGACAAATAAGCTGATGAGATAAACGATAAGCCTTTGAAAGAGTACTAAAAGAGATAAGAATTTAAAACTTACAAGTTTGTGAAATCAGTTATAGTTGGTTAACTGATTATGAAAATGAAAATTACTAAAGTTAAAAGGAATTATAGGAAATAAGAAACGAATAGTTCTTCCAAGTTAGAAAATATTAAAAGAAGTTATCAGGTGATTCCCTGCTTTCAAAGAAGATTACGTAAAATTCCAATCCCCACGTCCTTTCCCTATTTCCCAGGTTTGCTTAATCTTTGCCTTTAATTTAAGTTTTGTTTTATTTTATTGACGGAAAGAAGACACAATTAGTAGTATTATTATCCCGGGGAAAATAGAAAAAGTTAAAGATAGTTTCAAATGAACTAGTTTATGCAATAAACCAAAATTAATGTCCTAATCTTAACTAGTCTCCGTACATATTTGCACGTGCTCCTTTATAGAAGAAGAAAATAAAATAATTATAGAGGTTTGACCACCAGTTACAAATTTAAATAATTTTGCAGATTAACTTGTTAACAGAAACTCCATTAAGCCATTTTTCAAAAAAAAAAAAAAACAGAAACTCCTGGTGGTGTGGCCCAGACAAAATTCCCGAATCAACCCTTTAGTTACATGCATCACGTACAAGTGACAACAATCGGTTCTTTATCATGTATGATTTATTACTTTTTGATTCTTTTCTGATTTATTACTTTCTGTTGCCAAGGTGTTAAATCAAACATTTTTTGTTAATTTTTTTTAAAGAAAATCTAGTTGCATTCAAATTTACCGTTTGTTTATACAAACCAGATAATTAACAATTGAGTTCGGTTTAGGACTACTTTCTCAACATTGAGTACGGTTAATCCGAAAACTATACTGTACCGTTATCCAGAATTTCAAACCATAACCATACACGGTTTTTCTTAACATATCAAACCCATAGTTCATCGGTTTAGAGTGGTTATCTCCTAAACAAAACCACACCAACAACTTCTGATTACATATCATTAACAGCCCAAAAATAAGCTTCTCTTTTGTTATTTTCTCCCTCGTCCTCTTAAACCTATCCTTCTCATGTCCTATAAATCACAAACACAGATTGCACAAATAGACTTCTAACAGATTAACCAAGTGAGGACGACCCAATGGTCTTGAGGGAGCTTAGACCCTAATACGAACCCATGTTTGAATTCTGCTTACCACTGAAAGTAAAATTTAAAATCGAAGCGTACTCTGGCTGATAATGTAGGCTGATACAGACCCTCACCGCTAGTCTGGATCCACTTTGGTGGATGTCAGGATACACCGGGTTATTCAAAGAAAAAAAAAGACTTCTAAGGATTTTTTTTTTAATGTGGAAGGCAAATACCCATGTACCAGAAAAAAAACTTAGCCATACTGCAGTTAACTCCATCCCAAATAATGTCTACCGGGTTTGATTCCTTACGGATTATGTGCAGTTTCTAAACCCGTTATAAGAAAAAAACTTGTTATTAAAAAAACCAAGCAGATGATAGCTCAACCTCAAGCCTATGAGAAATAAAAGATACTAAAACTTGACCCGCACCCCCGTGCATGTATTTGATTTAATTTATGTTTAATGTTAATTCTTAAACCGTCGGTTTTATAAAAAAAGATTCCATATATGAATTTTATATTTTGTAATTTGAAGATTTAGTTAATTTCTTGAAAATTTTATCTCTGTTTAATACATGTCATTTAGTTAATATTCGTACAATATTAATAATAGTCAATATATGAATATCGATTTGGTTAGATAAATTTTGGAAATATAATTAAATAATTTAAATTGATTATAAATGAGTGGAAGATTCTGTAAATATGGGGAAACATAAAAAAGGAAATATTTAATTTGTTGTAAATGCAATAGCTAAATGTGTAAATAAAAGAAAGTACTAAAATAATACTATTCAAGTTACCAAACAATTTTCCTTTATTATGTTATTCATGTTTCCAAACAGTATCAAAATGTACTTCAGTTTTAATAATATAGACTAGATTTTGATCCGCGCTTTCAATGCGTGAGTTTGTTTCCTTTGTCTAAGATGCATTTAGAGCAGCCACAACAATCTCAGACCTTCCTGTTTCATTAATGACAGGCAATACATTTACAATATAGTTTTAACCGAACATAAACTCGGATAGATAATACATATATGAGACGGCCAGACGGGTTATATAAATATTTTTTTATTGATATTTTGTTTTGTGTAGTTTGTTGTTAAAAGAAATGATTTTGAATCAAAATGTACAATACTTTTATATTGATTATTTAATCCCAAAAACCTGAAACACAAACCGATCAGAACAAACCCGTTTGGGTATCCGAAAACCCATCCCTAGTCATTATTATATATTGTATATATCATCAAGTAATTAATCGTGTTTTATACGTACCATTATATAAGTAATCATATAATTAATAATATTTTATATTACCATCATATAAATAATTACATATATTATATTTAAAAACTTAATATGAAATATAAAAACATAATTTGAGCTGGTATTTGAAATTTCAGCTTTGTATTGTATCTTTATTATATATAATGATTTTTTTTTGATATAAATCAACTTTGAATTATTATTTTGATTTGAAATATGTATATAAAATTTAAATTTTGATTTATGGTTAGTTTAGAAAAAGATGTTTTAGACAATTAAATTGATCCACTTTCGTATATTTTAAAGTTGACCTAGATAGATAGTTTCTTATAATATGACGGACTTTCAATTTTTCTTAATAACATAAATCCATTATTTTTTCTTGATACTACTATTCTTGTTTCCAAACTAAATTAAATTTTATTTTAAAAGACTACAATCCATGTTTCCAAACACTAATAGTCTTATTTAAGTCTCCCAACACCAAAAAATTATATGCTATTTACGGGTTATATACGGGTCAATGGATTTATGGGTTACACAATGTGTCTGAGTCGGATATGAAAGTGCGTATATATATGAGAATTAAAATATTTTAATTTATCTGTTTGACATATGCTCAATTAATTTCAAATGAATTTTATAATATCATATTTATAATATCAATTTTATAAATTTATAATATCAGTTTATTTCTTACATATTTATCATATCAATTTATTTATTAAATTTTCATTTTAAAAAAGTTTTATACTTAATAAAATGTTCACTATTATTTTTAATAAAAAATAGATAGTATTTAGTTTAACGTTGTATTTAGGAGAATCTAATCGATGAGTAAATTAAATTATTGATTTCAATTTTGGTAGAAGAAAAATATTTTTCTTGTGTCCAAACAAAATTCATTAAGTCTACTAATCAAGTTTCCAAACAATCCCATTTTGTACCCATTTTCTTTTCTTTTTTACATGAAGCTTTTCTTTTGTCAACCCAATATTATTAATTTAAAGTCCAAATACTTAATACATAGAATTTAATGATAATGACCCAGAAGCTATAAACACGTGAGCTTATCATACATAAAAAAATGTGTTGCTGTTACAAAAAAAGACTACGCAGGTGGCTGCATAAAATAGAAGATGAAACAACTTTTCGAATTGTGTGCCACCGATGAACGGCAAAGGTTTTCGATCATCTTCTACAAATCAGCATCGCCTATTTTCAACCTGTTTGCAGCTCAAAACAACCAATATCATCTTCCCACTTTTTTTAAGGGAAAGAAGACTAGAATATTTTCTCATTGATCTGGAAAAACAGAGGAAACAAAATTAGCTTAATATATAAGATAATTTTACCAACAATCAATCTTGCGCTCTTGAGATAATGAACACAAACAAAGAAAGAAGAGACTTGCTGATCATGGACACCTTCACCAGGCTCCTCGTAACAATTAAGAACAAAGATCAACGTCTAGAGCGTTAAACGGTCCCATTAGATTTTCCTCGTTACAACATTTAAACCATTGTCTCCGCCCAAAATCTAAGAAAACAAATAGAAAAAAAGAAAAAAAAAACATGGATCATAAGCATAACAAAACCATATAAATTAAATTTATAGAGATTTACCATATAAATATGCTGAAAAACAAAAAGATAAGAAGAAAAGTACAAAAGAGAAAAAAGATTATGAATACAATTTTACCAAAAAAAGATTGTGAACGCCTCCTACAAAACATTGTCCAAATCTGTGAGCTAAACAATATGTAACTTATTGGAAACTCACACTCAAGTATTAGTATCAATCTCCAAATATACATGTATGTACACAAATAGGTTAAGTATTTAAACCACAAAACCTTTGAACATTGAATCAAACCACAATTATAAACCGGATTCATTGCAGAAAATATTAGTTTAGGGAAACAATATAAAAGAAGAGGTATATGATCTGCAAAATAACATAAAGCCATTGAGATTCAGATGATTAAAAAGAAAACTGAAAATGAAACATACATAAAATATTATTGTTTACCAGATTTAGGAACGAAAATGCTAGAGTTATTAAAATGATAAAGAAGTGGTATATGATCTGCAAAATAACATTAAAACAATGAGATTCAAACGATTAAGAAGACAAATGAAAACTGAATCAAACTAAATACAGAACAATTTACAAGATTTAAAAGCAAAAAACGTTGGTGTTACTGAAACGATATAGAAAAAGAGTATATGATCTGTAAAATAACATAAAATAGTGAGATTCAATTGATTAATAAAATATGAAAGCTTAACATACTCAAACGGAAATGTTAACTGCTTACGATGGTTTGGTTCCTTTATATAATGAAAGAGTAGTGCTCAAGAAGTTTTGATAATGGTGATGATTGGTTCAACTGTAGCTCTAAAAGTTTAGATGTACAAATTTAGCTGTAAGTAAGTTGATTGTAGCTGTAAAGTTCGTACTGTAGATTTTTTTGCAGAAACTTTTGCTGTAATTAAATTTGTTGTAGCTGTAGGCTATAAGCTGTAGATATTTAAAAATAAAATATGTGATGTATATATAAAAAATAATTATTTTCTTATCAATTAAAATAATGTATATTAATATTTTTTCTAAATTATCAAAGTTTACTATTATTTAAATGTGATATATATATAATATTTTATGTTATTTAAAATATTTTAATAGTTTTAAAAACACCCAGAATTAAATTTAAATACTTATAGATATTTTTATTATGATAATCTAATTTAATTGATATTATAAGTAGTTTTTTTTCATTTTACAGTTTCTACAGCTTAAAAAATGATGATGTAGGTTTTTTGCCTAAAATATATAAGAAACAAAATTGCTTTAAATTTTTTGTTGTAGCTTTAAAAATAAAACTAAAGTTGTTACCAAAAAATATATGATTGTCAATAAAAAAAGATTCACAATAAAGTTGTTACCAAAAAAATATGAGAAGCTATTTATTTGAAAATATTTGCTGATTTGTTTTGCTTAAGGTATTCTTTTTAATAGTAAATATCATAAAATATATATTATGTTGTAGTTTTTTTTTCGTTCCAAGATTTTATGTGTATATAACAAATATAAAAAGTAAGAGATATTATCGATTTGGATAGATATTCGCTTTAAGAGTTTGCGTGATTAATGATATATGGTGTGTTATACATCATTGTATATATGTTTTCTAATTGGTTTTTAAGTCTTTATCGAGTTTTTCTAGTCTTGTTCGAGTGATTACAGGTTTAGAGTTGTACTGGATGGGATATGGACCTGTAGAAGCAAAGAGGAAGAAAACAGTGCAGTTTGATGATTTTCACGCTCCAAGTGCCTGTTCCGCAGCAGAGATTTTTATGGAAACCATTAATATTTCGGGATTTGCCCTAATTTTCCTATTTTGTCTCCCAGCCGCCTATGGCTTTCATATATCATCTTTTCTATTTTCTATTATCATTCTACACTTCTTTTTCACACAACAAACCATACTTGAGGCTTTGGAGATTTCGATTTACTAGTTTGTAAAGGGAGAAGACTTCATATCTCTTACCTAGAGAAGATTATCCTGAACCCTCTTTTTATCTCTTTTATTTACATGGAGTTTTATTCAGATTCAATTTCTGTGTGTTTCTCCTGTTATGATTGAGTAGTATATCATGTTAGCTTAGGGTGTTAGGGTGTTAGATCATGAGCTAAACATAGATAGATTGATAAATTGATTGTCTTCATTCTTAACTGCTCTTATTGCTTGCATTAAACATGCCAGTTATTGTTAGATCCTAGGTTTAACCTGTTCATTAACCGTGTAATAGGTTGCTACATCTGTTATAAATGAACATTGCATCCCTAGCCAACAAAAGTAGATGTTAGGGTGTATTGTGAACAAATCGGACTTGAACTTAATGTCTGTCATCGCATCTCAGCCCAAATGACAGTTTAGGTGCTGAGATCGATTGACAAAAGGTGAAGCTCCACGACAGTGGGCTGATATACTTGTAATGTTTTGAGTTCTAGACTTATGTTTAATAAAATCTGAATAATTGTTTGGCTCGTGGCTGTGAACACCCGAATAAACCACCCTAGGCTAGCTCTTTTAAACCCTGAAAACTTTTAAATCAATTTGTTATTTTCTTGTTACGATTCCTCAAACTCAAAACCCATATTTTGTTTTAGCTAAGTATTGATCCAATAAAAATAAAGTGTAATAGTTGGTCTTTGGGGATTCGATTCTAAAGTGCTAACTCGACATACCATTCGATTGTGGTAATGTGCACATTAGGTTAATTGGTGTGCGTGTACACGAATATCAATTTGGCGCCGTTGCCGAGGACCATCTTTTTTACCTTTATTTTTCGGTTATTTATTTAGTCTAAGACCTCTAATTTGCTCTTTTCTCTTTGTTGCACGAGATCGCAAGGTTTAGGAAGACATAATAGACAACAGTCAAGGCCAACCAACACCAGAATGGGTGATCACGGCCAACAGGATGACCTCGTTGCAGCAATGCAACTGATGCAATAGCAAATGCTTCAGATGCAGCAGACCATCCAAACTCAGCAGGCAGCTGCGGAACAAGTTGCTCAACAGGCTGCTCTCGCGCAGGAGGAACAGGCAGCACAGACTGTTCCGATCGAACAAAGAAACTCTTCGCGTAACCTTCCTACTATTCGCTCTGCCATTGTTCCTCCACTATGTACCAATCAGGACTTCGAGATCAAGCCTGCTTTGATCGCTTTAGTGCAGAGTAAGGTGTTCTATGGTCTCTCTGCAGAAATTCCAATGGAGCATATTGAGAGCTTCGAATGGTGTTCCACCAGACTACATCAAGTGCATGCTATTTCCATTCTCTCTTGATGAAAAAGCTGCAAAGTGGCTTAACTCACTCCCTACAGGTTCTCTTACTTCATGGGAACAAGTCTGATCAGCGTTCTTGAGTCACTTCTACACTAAGGCGATAACTGCAGCATTGAGGAACAAGATCACCTCATTCAGACAGCTCCCTGATGAGCCTTTTTGTGACGCATGAGAGCGTTTCAATGTTTATCGCATAGAGTGCCCTCACCATGGATTTGATGATGATTACCTCTTTGGTATTTTTTATGATGGAGTAGACTGGAAATAGCGAAGTTCTATGAACTCTGCGAGCAATGGAGATTTCATGACTCAGACCACTGCTGGAGCGTTTGAGCTGATTGAGAACATGGCTGCTAGCTCTGCTAATGAGAACAATGAGAGAGATCGTTCCAAGGTCGTGAACTGTGCTGAAACCAAGAAGATTGATGAGCTGAAAGCCAAGATTGATAATCTGCTGAAAAACAACCAAGGACAAATCTTCATGATGGATGAAACTACTACTGGGCAGATTCAAAACAATCATGCACAAGGATCTGGATATTAGCATGACTTTCCACATAATTTTCAGGGTAAAACCTTCATCAGTGAGGCAGAGAACAAGTTCATCGCTCAGAATCAGAATTTGAATCAGCAACAGTTGCAGAACAACCAGTAACAGTCGCAGAACAGCCAGCAGACCACTCCATCGACTGTTCCGCCAGATGAGCTGAAAAATCTCAACTCTATGATGCAGCAGATGCTCCAGAGCCAGCAACTTCAGGTCAAGGCACTGAATCAGGTTACCACATACATCAACACCATGATGGACATCATGTTCATTGATCTGAATACAAAATATGATGATGTGAACAGCCTCATAAAGAGGATTGATGGCCAGCTTGCTCAAACCGCTGAAACTATTAAGAGACAGCAAAAAACCCTTCGTGAAAAGAGTGTGATGCACTGTAAGGCAACAGAGCTGAGGTGTCAGAAAGTTGAGGGAAAAGAAACGAATCAGTCATTCGCTGAGACTTTTTCAGGTGCAGAAAAGAGAACAGAACAACCTGCTAGCTCAGAAACGAGTGTTCCAGATGAACCTACTGATATTCCACCAGTGTAAGTCTATGTTCCTAAGGTTCCTTATCCAATTCCACCTAGACATCTGATGGATCCTATTAGTGCAGAACAGCTGGCTGGCTTTAACAAGATGGTGAGAAAGCTTCCTAAAGAGCTTGCATTTGAAGATGCTTATCAAATTCGTCCATTGCAAATGTTTTCCAAACATTGCAGAGAGACTCAAGAAGAAATTAAAGCCCTCTATACCAAAGCATTGTCTACACCCCCACTGAAGGTATTGCCTAAGTGTGATGATCCTGGAAAGTTTGTTTTTCCATGTTCCATTGCTGGAGTAGAATTTAAGGATGCTCTTTGTGACTCCGGATCATGTGTAAATCTTGTCTCAAAGGCGATTGCAGACAAGTTGGGCATTATTGATATTGAGTCTTCTCAGGTGAAGCTGGCGTTTGCAAACTCCTCCACAGAAATCCCTTATGGCACCATTCGTAACCTTCCTGTCCAAGTAGCGAATTGTGTGCTTTATGTTGAATTTCAGGTTGTTGAGATGAAAAAGAACCATGAGATGTCTTTGATCTTTGGAAGGTCATTTATGGCTACAGTGGGAGCAATGGTCGACATGCCTAATATGAGAGTCTCCTTCTCCAACATTAACAAAAAGGTTTTCTACAAGGCTGTCCCGACCAGATCACAAATTCGATACGCCTCCAGCTTCTCAGTGGATAGTGGAGAACAGCTGGAAATTTTTCCTAAGAAAGAGTTTGGTGAAAAGGGTGAGATCAAAAAAGTCTTGGATGGAGATCCTCACACTGGTACTAAGAAACTCAGTGGGAATGCAAAGGCGAAGGAAAAAATCCAGAGGAAAAGGATCAAAGGTGATCCTACAATGACTTTAATACCTCGCATGTGTGATGAAAAATCCATCGAGTATGAGGTAAAGTGTAAGGGTACCTCTAAACCTTTCTCTAAAGTCAGAATTGTTTTCACTGATGAGCTGAAAGAAAAAGGAGAAGCTGCTGTGAAAGGGTTGTTGAGCAGAGTTTTGAAGCTGAACATGTCTGATTGTGGAGCTTGTTTTGGAACAAGTCCGAATGCCCAACCTGACTGATCCATGTCACCAAGTCAAGCTAGTGACTTAAACCAAACGCTTGGTGGGAGGCAACCCACTGGTATGTGTAAATATAACTTGGTTTATTTTTGTTTTACTTATTTCTATTTTAGTTATTGAGTCTCAGGTCACAAAGCAAGAAAATCTGAGATACTGCAGCGGAACATTCTGGCGCCTGTTCCACCCAACTGTTCTAGAAACAGACACCCAGAATATGTCGGAGCACCAATTCCAAGTAAGTATCTCAACAAAAAAAATGGTTTTTCTTGTTTTCACCTTCTCTCTGATTTATTTTCACACCGAAACGTTCTGAAATAAGTTTGGGGGAGGGTCTTCGTCGTTTACTAACTCGTTTCTTTCTTTTGTTTATCTTTTGAGTCATTTTGAGTCAGTTTTTAAGATCGAGTGAATCAAAATTTTGTCGGAATTAGGACCTTATTCCGTGTTGATCACTAACCACCTCGTGCTTTAGCTATCTTATTCAGTGACCTTAGCAGTGGCGAAAGACACACATGTGGACCTGGAACACCCTGACATTATCTCACTTGATTCTCCTGAAGTTTCCAGCTGATCAGGTTACACTGGGTAGACTTAACTCTACCTAACTTGAACCTAATCTTGACTGAAATTCTTCTTGTTACGGGCAATAGATCAGGGAAACGAGACATACACTCATGACTTCTTATCTTTTTTATCCATCTTTTGTTGTTCCTGAGTGGCTAGCTCATCTTTAGCTACTTCTCACCCTGCACCTTAGCCTTTATTCCACCTTCATGCATTTGTTTTTCAGTGTTATATGTGCGATATGTGCAAAAAGGTCGGAGAGGAAAGGATCAACGCAGCCTCTTACTCGTTACTGCTGCAAGTGTCAATCAGACATGGAGAACAAGCATATTAAAGGAACAATCACTCCCAAAGCCTCTTACTCGTTACTGCTGCAAGTGTCAATCAGACATGGAGAACAAGCATATTAAAGGAACAATCACTCCCAAAGCCTCTTACTCGTTACTGCTGCAAGTGTCAATCAGACATGGAGAACAAGCATATTAAGGGAACAATCACTCCCAAAGCAAACACCTGCGCAAGAATATGGGTGGAGAATCAGAATGGTGCGAATCAGAACCACCAATGGCATCCGAAACATCACATGTTACCTCCTTCTTCGTCACCTCGCCATCTATTTATGTACTATTCAAAAAAAAGTAAAAAAAATATATATTTTGTTTCATTTAGTATTTGGTGGTGGAGGAGGAGAAGAATTCAGGAAACATGAGCCACTGGAAGGGTGAGCAGAAGAGTGGGTATCAATATGAAGGGATGAGGAGCATACAGATGAGTGGAGCAGTCTGTTGGCTGATCCAGAGCAGAACAGTCATTCCAGAGAAAGTAAAAACGAGCAGAGGCTGTGGACATCAATGGATCCGTCCTCTCTTACAGTTTTGCGCGATATCCTGCATCCACCTCAAAAATTGGTAACCCCTAAACACTTGAAAAACCACTAAAACACTGAAATAACCTGTTTAATACCTAGCCTGTCTACCCTGAATAGTGCTTATGATGAGAAGCTCACACAACTCTTATATGAATGTAGGGAGTTTTGTCTCGATAGTGTTGCTTTTTCAGGTTTGAGATATAGTGTATGGAGCCGATTTTTGAACAGCAGTCAGTGGGGTTCTGGTAAGGGTGTGTTATCCTAGTTTACTACTTATATGGTTCAAAGATTCGTGGTTAAGTATGGTTGCTGAGAATAGGAGAGTTCCCACACTTTCAAACCTTTCTCTCAGTTCTTGATACTTGGTCTTGTTCGAGGACAAACAAGGATCAAAGTCTGGGGGAATTGATATATGGTGTTTTATACATCATTGTATATATGTTTTCTAATTGGTTTCTAAGTCTTTATCGAGTCTTTCTAGTTCTGTTCGAGTCATTACAAGTTTAGAGTTGCGCTGGGTGGGATATGGACCAGTAGAAGCAAAAGAGGCAGAAAACAATGCAGTTTGGTGATTTTCACGCAGAACAGTCTGATGACTGTTCCAAGTGCATGTTCTGCGGCAGAGATTTTTATGGAAACCATTAATATTTTGGGATTTGCCCTAATTTCCCTATTTTCTCTCCCAGCCACCTGTGGCTTTCATATATCATCTTTTCTATTTTCTATTTTCATTCTACACTTCTTTTTCACACAACAAACTAGTCTTGAGGCTTTGGAGATTTGGATTTGCTAGTTTGTAAAGGGAGAAGACTTCATATCTCTTACCTAGAGAAGATTATCATGAACCCTCTTTTTATCTCTTTTATTTACATGGAGTTTTATTGAGATTCAATTTCTGTGTTTTTTCCTGTTATGACTGAGTAGTAGATCCTGTTAGCTTAGGGTGTTAGGGTGTTAGATCATGAGCTAAACATAGATAGATTGATAAATTGATTGTCTTCATTCTTAACTGCTCTTATTGCTTGCATTAAACTGGCCAGTTATTGTTAGATCCTAGGTTTAACCTGTTCATTAACCGTGTAATAGGTTGCTAGATCTGTTATAAATGAACATTGCATCCCTAGCCAACAAAAGTAGATGTTAGGGTGTATTGTGAACAAATCGGACTTGAACTTAATGTCTGTCATCGCGTCTCAGCCCAAACGACAGTTTAGGTGCTGAGATCGATTGACAAAAGGTGAAGCTCCACGACAGTGGGCTGATCTACTTCTAGTGTTCTGAGTTCTAGACTAATGCTTAATAAAATCTGAATTAATTTTTGGCTCGTGGCTGTGAACATCCGAATAAACCACCATAGGCTAGCTCTTTTAAACCTTGGAAACAATTAAATCAATTTGTTATTTTCTTGTTACGATTCCTCAAACTCAAAACCTCCTATTTTGTTTAGCTAAGTATTGATCCAATAAAAATGAAGTGTAATAGTTGATCTCTGTGGATTCGATCCTAAAGTGCTACATCGACATACCATTTGATTGTGGTAGTGTGCACATTAGGTTAATTGGTGTGCGTGTACACGGATATCAATTAAGGGTCAAATTCATGTATATTTTTAATGTTTTGTAATTTACATATAAAGTATAATATTTTTTTTATAATACATATGCTTGATAATATTTTTTTATAACTTGATGAAATTTGATGTACGTGGACTATTAATATATTAACTTATTATTTTTGTTAATTTATTTTAAAATGAAGTAACACATTGATTTTTTTTTAATTAGTGTTCTATGAATTTTATTGATTTTATGATATTTTGTATTCTTGAAAACTGAACTCTCGAAATTTTTATATTTGACTAAATAAATAAGGTAATACTATATTTAATTCTTTTTCTAACATTCAATCAAAATCTTGATTGGTTATTAAATATATTGAAAGCCAATTCGGTGTGTAAATAGACTGCTTTTCTTGGGCCTGCGATTTTTGGTAGCAAATGAGAAGCCATGTTTTGTAAATAGATTTAAATTGTTAATGAAAAGTCCTGTTTTGTAAATAATTTTGGGAACGTTTTATAATTCCGCTGAAATTTCAGGGGCATGTTCACAAACAGTCATTTGTTTTAATAGTATAGACTATTAAATGGTTTGTTTCCTTTGTCAATTTTTTTATATCGAATGTATTTCAACCTAAAATATGTATCAAGTGTTTTAATGGTTTTTTTAAGATTTTTATTTTTTAGGTTTATCGGATTAATTTTTTTTTCTAAATTTAATATATAAATATGCAAAATATTTGCAATTTCATGTATATATATATATTATTCAAAATTACTACAGATTTGGGAAATCATATGGATTTTGTTACTAAATCTTACCATCAAGCTTGTCCAATATGTGTTGATTGATCATGTTCACATCCTTGTTTGTAGGACATAATATAGCTCTTTCTTGAAAAAAAATAGGTTTCTTCTTGTGTAACGAAGTGGAATCTCCATAGACTGCTTTGCTTATAGCTTCAATTGGGTCATCAATATCGAGAATCAGAAACTCTTCAGGAATATCAATAAGTGCTTCCCCATCATTTCCGTCACCAATCTTTCCATCTCTAGTGTCTAATATCCATTGTGAGAACTCCTGCAAATCTTTTGCATCTTCAGGAGATAAATTATTTGACTCAAACCGCATATTCTTGGTTAACCGCAAAACCTTTACATGCTTCCATATATAAGATGCATTTAGACCAGTCATAACAATCTCAGACCTTCTTGCTCCATTAATGACTGGCAATACCTGTCTAAAATCTTCACCGCCACATAAAATAGATCTGACCCGCATCCGCGATTTAAGTAGTTTTGAAATATAATTTTTTTTCCTAGTATCTCTTACTTCTAAACAAAATAAAATCTAAAATAAAATCCGTTTTGGATATACTTTTAAGGTGGTTGAATATATTTACGAAATAGATGTAAAATTTGAAAGCCCATGTATCTATTTTCTTTTTCACTTTTTAAAATATTTTGTTATTTTTTGGAGATTATGTGTTTTTATGAGATAACTTAATAGTTTTTATGTGTATGAAAACATGATTATTTAAAAGACGATATATAATCATTTGTTGAGGTGTGATCAGCACAAAAGAGGTTATCGGCCATAACCCTAACCGCTTGAATTGATTAATACGTTCTGATGTCATTGTTATTTTTTTTTTTGACATCCCGTAGCCATTATCCCATGTACTATTAGACCTGGGTAAGATCACAGACATAACATTTTAATTAGAACACTAAAAGTATATGAAAACGTCTTTTTCAAAAAAAAAAGTATATGAAAACAAAAAGCAGACATGTCAATTAATAAATTCAGAATATCCTTATATAATGAGTTGAGGATATGTGCCTATTTTGTTTAGCTTGTTCGGTTTGTTGCATTTAGAAACTTAACTAAATACCAATATATTATTGTTAAATATCTATCATTGAATATATGGTAACAATAACTCAACTACTACTCTATACAATTTTTTTTTAATATTCTCAGTTATGAATATTAAACATTGAATATCACATATTAATTGTTTGGCCAAAGTTAATATATTCTTAACAATATACTTGGTTCCAATATGGTCCACCATATAAATATATAGGGATTAATTAAGATATGATTTAGGCCTCATAAAATATCTCGTGAATATCTCTACTATACTTTCTTTATCATATCAAATTAGATTAAATACATATTTTCTGTTGAACTAAATGAAGGGAAAATCATAAATAATTAATATATATATATATATATATATATATATATATATATATATATTTAAATAAAATATTAATAAGTGGAGAATTAATCAAGAAATCGGTAGAGAATAAATTAGATATATCTATTTATGTATTAAATATTTATTCAAAATCCGGAAAAATGTGGTTGATTTTTTATTTCCAATTTTATAAATGTTTAAAGTATTTTAAGTATTAACTATTACTTCGTGTAAAATTTATTAAATCAAAATATAAATTCTAAAATTAAATTTGATCTCACACTTTGGTAACAATAAATGTTTAAAATATTTCCAAGTAAAAAAATGAACTAATTACTTACGTACTAAATAATAACAAAGAATTATATTATTAGTAATGTAAATTAAACTTAATTAATTAACTACTGAATAATAAATGAAAAATCAGGGTAGAAGTTTGGGGGTTAGATTCATAGTTTAGGGTTTATATTTTGTGTTCTGGGGTTTAGATACATTTGTTAGGGATTATCCATCATCAAAATTAAATAAAAAAACTACATTACATTTTGACAATAAAAAAATATATTGTATAAAAATATATTTTCTGCGTTATGCTATTACCACTCATGTTGATATTACCGACAGTTGGTTGCTCAACACACACACAAAGTAAGCCTTGATCAAATACAAAACTAAAGTTTCAGAGAAAATCAACATATGTAATTACCTAACTTATCGAGTAGACCGTATTGTAAACTGTTCTCTTGTGATGTTTTAAGCCTCTCTTATTCTTCTTCATCGATCATCTTAAGATTCTGTCCAAAGCATAAATAAATGAGAAAATTCTTAAACTATTCCTCCATCCTTGACGTATACATATATTTCATATATGGATTAATTAGGGCTAACCTCTCACGCAAGTAACCAGCGTTGGCGAAATAGATGGAAACATCAATCTCCAAGACTAGAAGTTCAGGAAAGGTTCTTGAGTAATGATACGGCTCGGTGCTTCTAATCTTGAGTTTAGTCGCTGCATAACACACATAGATTTCCAAGTTATTTAGCAAAGAAAAAATCATTAGGATGCGAACTAATAAACCTAAAACACTAAAGGTTATAACTAAATGAACACAACACACAAACAAAAAAGCAGAAAAAGAATTAAGACGACTAAGAAAATGGTTCAATCGACTATTTATAAAGTATATTGTTTGTTATGTTGGATAAGAATAAATTTCAAAATATCGTGGTTGTCAAGTTAAAATCTAAATAATCATTTATTTAAAAGATGTTTGTTACGAAGATATGGGAAGTCTTATATTTGAAAATTTTAATTATAATATACTGATTTATTATGCAGAGAATATTCCTATTTGCTGTAAATTTTTCTTAAAATAAATATACTGTTATAGATTTATTATTAGGAATAAATCATGTTTGCATTAAATCTAAAGTATTCGAGAGGGGAAACATTCAAAATATACTCGTTGAAGCTTTGGTGTTGATGGAGTTTCATTATCAATATACAAAAATTTGGTAAATATAATGTTTAAGAAATGAAAATCAGTGTGTTGTACCAATATGAGAAGCTATTTATTTGAAAATATTTGCTGATTTGTTATGCTTAAGATATTTTTTTAATAGTAAATATCCTAAAATATATATATTCTGTTGTAGTTTTGTTTTTTGTTCCAATATTTTATGCATATATAACAAATATAAAAAATAAAAGATATTATCTATTTGGATAGATAATAGATTTAAGAATTTGCGTGATCAAGGGTCAAATTCATGTATATTCTTAATGTTTTATAATTTATATATAGAGTAGAATATTTTTTATAATACATATGCTTGATAATATTTTTTTATAACTTGATGCAATTTGATGTATGCACTATTCATATATTAACCTATTATTTTTTGTTAATTTATTTTATAATGAAGTAAAACATTGATTTTTTTTTTCATTAGTGTTCTATTAATTAAAGATACTGAAAGCTCATTCAGTGTGTAAATAAGAAAGCAATGTTTTTCTTGGGCCTGCGATTTTTTTGGGCTTTTTGCAAAAGTGACTCAAAACTTGGAGTCAAACAGAAAACTAACCTTTTTTTTTGACTCATTTTTTTTTGAGATTTTCACCCCACACTTGCATTTTATCTACGAAAATGCCATTACTTTTTTTTTATCGAAAATGGCTTCTTTACTGTCTCAACCTCATCTTCTTCAAGTATTTACAATAGTGCCACTACCATGAATAGTTCCAACAACCTTGTACTAACTGTATGGAGCTTTTAATGCATTTTAATGCACGTAAATCTCTTTACACTCTCTCTATTTCAATTGTTATGAACTAAAAACAACATTTCTTTCACTTTCTCTCCATATTCATCCAAAAAACTCAAGCTTTTGATTCAAAATATTTTATGGTTGAGAGAGCCATATTTCTTTCGTTTTGACTTACGGTTGCTTTCGTTTGAGGTTCTGGGTGGTTGGAGAAGACCCTGTGTGCAAACAAAGTCATCTCACCTAGTTTAAGGTACGAATTTGATTTTTTTTCAAGATCTGTTCGCGTAGAAGACTTACTAGTAAGTCATCTGTATGTAGAAGACTTACTGATAAGTCTTCTGGTCAAACGGACGACTTAAACTAAGTCGTCCAACTTTGTTTGTTAAATAAAAAAACTCTAGACGACTTATATATAAGTCGTCTACGAGAAACGGGTTAGTTTTGCATTTGACCGAATCGTGTCAGATCTTTGACTATTTCTGGACGACTTATAATTCAGTCGTCTCTGGGAAAGTTAAAATTTCAATATTTTATTAAACTAGACGACTTAAACGTAAGTCGTCCTAGGTTAGTTTTGTAATTGAAAAATATAACTTGAAATTTAACTTTCTCCAGACGACTTAAATCAAAGTCGTCCCACCAGAAGACTTAATTTAAAGTCGTCCGGGGAAAGCAAAGTCGTCCAGAATATTTCCAAATTTTCTGGTCAAACCTTGCTTAAACCGGACGACCTTAAGTTAAGTCGTCTATCTAGACGACTTTCATTTAAGTCGTCTAAAGATGGACGACTTAGTCTGGACGACTTTGCTTACCCCAGACGACTTTAAATTAAGTCTTCTGGTGGGACGATTTTCATTTAAGTCGTCTGGAGAAAGTTAAATTTCAAGTTTTATTTTTCAATTACAAAACTGACCTAGGACGACTTACGTTTAAGTCGTCTTGTTTGAATAAAATATTGAAATTTTAACTTTCCTAGAGACGACTAAATTATAAGTCGTCCAGAAAAAGTCAAAGATCTGACACGATTCGGTCAAATGCAAAACTAACCCGTTTCTCGTAGACGACTTTTATATAAGTCGTCTGAAGTTTTTTTTTTTAACAAACAAAGCCGGACGACTTAGTATTAAGTCGTCCCTTTAAATTTTCAATTGCAAAAGTGACCTCTTTAGACGACTTACCTTTAAGTCTTCTGGACGACTTAATTCTAAGTCGTCTGCGGCAATGTTTATTGAACTTCTTCATTTTCTCTATGTTTACTAATGTGTTTTATTTTGAATATTTGCAGATGATTTTTCAGTTACACGCAGTGTATGGAGAATGGTTGTTGAGAGATTGCCGTTGGGATTTTGTGGTTGATGATCTCAAAGGAGCAAGATTGTTTTTATTGAATGAAGATTCAACACATGCTGAACTTGTTGCAATGGCTCAAGAAGATTATAACCTGGACATGAGAACAGTGACTGTGGAGATTAGCTACTCATTACTAGCAGAAATGATGATGGCTCCAGGCAGTCCTCCCATTCATGTTACAAGTGATAGACAAGTTCGAAACTTGCTCGAGATACTCAAAACGCATAGAGTATGTCTTTGTGTATCAAGCCGCAGCAAGGTGGAAACGGTTTCAGAGGAAAGGGATAATGATGAAGCTGGTGAATAGGAAGAAGATGTTGGTGATGATGAAGCTGGTGAATAGGAAGAAGATGTTGGTGATAATGATGAAGCTGATGAATGGGAAGAAGATGTTGGTGATAATGAGTTTGTTGAAGATGAAAATCAAGATGGGGAGGAGGAAAATGGGGAGGAGGAAAATGAGGAGGAAATTGTTGGTGAAACAGATCAGAATGGTGGGGATTACAGTCTTTATGGAAAGGTTCAAGATGAAGATGAGGAAGATGATGATAATGTTTGTTTTGAAGAAATCGAAAAGACATATGCTAAGTCAAAAGCTATTGAAGGAGGAAAATCGGATGGTACCAGTATCTATGTCAACCAGAGTTTTGATAGCAAGGATGCACTGCTTTCAGAGCTGCGGTTGGCAGCAGTGAGGGGTAGGTTTTCTTTCAGAATATACAAATCAACGAAAACTCTCCTTGTGGCAAGATGTCGGGTTAGCGGTTGTGGATGGAAGATCAGAGCGAGTGTGAAACATGGGACAAACACGTTTTGGGTAACAAAGTATGTGGAAAAACATTTATGCTCAGTGGGAGACCGAATCGCTCAGCGGAGACACTGTACTCCGAAGTATGTTGGTAGTCTTTTCATTGATCGTGTTGGGATCATTGATGGGATTACTCCGCAGCATATCACTGATGCAATGAAGAACATGTTTGGCATGGAGCTTGATTACACCACTTCATACAGAGCATTGTTATATGCACAAACATTGGTGAGAGGATCAGCAGAAGAAGGGTATTCGCGGCTGGCATCATATCTCGAGCAAATCTCCATTGCAAATCCTAATTCTGTCACGGCTATAGAACTTGATTCTGTTAAAAGATTCAAGTATCTATTTCTCTCTTTTGGAGCTTCTATCACAGGTTTTAATTATCAGATAAGGGTCATTGTGGTGGATGGAACTCACATAAGTGGAAAGTATGGAGGTGTTATGTTAGTTGCAGCCGCACAAGATGGCAATTTTCAGATATTCCCATTGGCTTTTGGGATTGTGGATGCTGAAGATGATCCTTCTTGGGAATGGTTTTTTCACAAAATTGGCTAGTTGTATATCTCATGACAAGCCTCTGATGATAGTCTCCGACCGGCACTCGGCCATTAAAAGTGCGTGTGATAAGGTGTTTTCTTGGGCAAACCGAGGAATATGTTATTATCACCTTCAAGATAACATTGTCAAAAAGTTTAAAGGGAAACATCTCATGTACTTGGTGAAAGGGGCTGCTTATGCTCACACGGTTTACGATTTTGACAGGTACATGGCTGAGATACGGAGTGCAAACCCGGAACTTGCAAAGTATTTGGAGAATGCCGACGCCAGCCTATGGTCAAGGGTTCATTGTAAGGGGAACATGTTCAATATAAAAACAAGCAACATCGCTGAATCTATTAATTCCGCACTGAAGAAAGAAAGAGGATTTCCGATTACGTTCCTGCTGGAGTTCATAAGAAAGAAGTTAGGAAAATGGTATGTGAAAAGGAGACAAGATGCTTTGAGTCTCACAACTCCACATAGCCGGGGTGTTGAATACTTACTTGCTGTTCGAACAGAGATAGCGGATACGATGACGGTCGAACCAATTAATGGATGGAAGTACTTTGTCAATGGTGGCAAAATGGACTGTGTGGTTGATTTGGAACATGCAAAGTGTGATTGTGGTGTCTATGGAGTGGAGAAAATACCTTGCTCTCATGCTATAGCTGCTGCAAATAAAGTTGGTTTGCATATCTCCTCACTTGTATGTCCAGTGTACTCAAAGAATTATCTGTATGCAGGATACTCAGAGAATATATATCCTATCGTGTCACAACATGTTGAGGAACGAGAATGCTTTCCTCCAGAAGTAAAGCGTGGTCCGGGAAGACAGAAGAAATCAAGATGGCAATCTTGGTTGGAGCTATCTAGGATGAGAGGACACAAACCCAGGAAGAAACACAGGGCACAGAGATGCTCAAACTGCAAGGAAACTGGCCATACGAAACCACAATGTAAACAACCAGTTGACTAGTTGTCCAGACGACCTTAATTTTAGTCGTCCAGTCTTGATTACCCGTCCAGACGACCTTAATTTTAGTCGTCCAGTGTATTTTATTTTTAGACGACCTTCTTCTAAGTCGTCCAGTGTATTTTATTTTTAGACGACCTTCTACTAAGTCGTCCAGTGTATTTTTATTTTTAGACTACCTTCTACTATCCCTTCAAGTCTATTTTATAACATTTAGAAGTCCAGTGTATTTTATAAAATTTAGTCGTCCAGTCTTGATTACCCGTCCAGACGACTTATATATAAGTCGTCCAGTGTATTTTATTTTTAGACGACCTTCTTCTAAGTCGTTCAGTGTATTTTATAAAATTTAGTCGTCCAGTCTTGATTACCCGTCCAGACGACTTATATATAAGTCGTCCAGTGTATTTTATTTTTAGACGACCTTCTTCTAAGTCGTCCAGTGTATTTTATTTTTAGACTTCTACTATCCCTTCAAGTGTATTTTATAAAATTGAGACGACTTATTTGTAAGTCGTCCAGCTGGAAAACCTTCCAGACGACTTATTTGTAAGTCGTCTAGCTGGAAAACCTTGCAGACGACTTATAAATTTACAAATATATACAAGGGAAGACAAGTTCAAATATATACAAGGGAAGACAAGTTCAAATATATACAACAAAGAAGTTCAAATATATACAACAGAGAAGTTCAAGCTATACAAGGTTTCAAATCTATACAAGAGTTTAAATCTTTACAGCTAATCATACATGCCCACAAATCTATCACCATCCACATTTTCTTTCAAATGCCGATCAACAAGCTCCGTCCATATATCCACCGCCATACAATCCCTCATAGCCTTCACGTTGGTCATAGCAAAGTCTTTAGGGTTAAAGTTGACCCCAAGAGCATGACATTCAATGTACTTTAGAGCGTACAAGCCACAATCACCATTGTTGGCCAAGGGTATTCCTTTCAACGGTCTCTCATAGGTGTATGGCTCCAACCCGCGCGCAACCCGTAGCTCTTCGTTGGGAGCGCACTCAACAAGCAGATAAGGGACCATCTCCAGAAAAGGCTGCATTATCTCATCCCATGCTTCTGGTACCGACGTTGAAGGTATGCTGTCCCAGACGACTATGTGCCTTTTAGGGATCGATATCCAAATAGCAACCCAATGCTTGTTGTTCAAGTTCACTGGCGCATAGATATCATCAACGTCCTCCCCCCACTTCTTCATTGATTGGCAAAATGTAGGTATTGATCCGTCATAAAAATTCCACGCCCCACCAGGTAGAGCTCTCCCTAAACCGTGGTGATCAGGTTCCGTGGCTTTGAAGACGTGATACTGTTCTCTCCAAGACTGGGAAAAGTTGTGATCCAAGAAGCACATTCGCTCGCTCTTGAAAGCTTGTGGGTTCTGCTGATACCTCTGCCTCAGCACATTAATCCAAGCATCTATATGCTCCATATAAAATAAAACAAGTTAGAAGATACCAGACGACTTAAATTTAAGTCGTCTGGTAAGTCGTCCACGTAGAAGATACCAGACGACTTATATTTAGGTCGTCTGGTAAATATAAGTCGTCTGGAAAGTCGTCTACTTGGACGACTTACGTAGACGACTTTCCAGACGACTTATATTTACCAGACGACTTATATTAAGTCGTCTGGAAAGTCGTCTACTTGGACGACTTACGTAGACGACTTTCCAGACGAATTATATTTACCAGACGACTTTATATTTACCAGACGACCTATATTTAAGAACCAGACGACTTAATATTTACCAGACGACCTATATTTAAGAAGACTTACGCAGTCTTCCAGCCATTCTTTGGGTGTCCGGAGGATGCGATACCACCAAGTTGGTGATGTACGTGGTTTGTCTTCTTGCTTAGTGTAATAATGACTGCAAACAAAAAAGCAATCAGTTTTGGTAGACTAAATCAAGCAAAAAAACAATCAGTTTTGGGTAAAGCAATCACTTACGGATCAGTTTTCAACCAATCAGCGAGCTCCTTCAGTTTTTCTTTGTTAACTGGCGGAAATGGCTTATAGGCTGCCAAAAAAGCAATGAATTTATTTTTCTCTGCTGTATAAGGAGATATCTGCGTGGGAGCAGTTTTCTTCACTCGTTCACTCCTTCCACGCACAGTAGCAGTCGGAGCTGTTTTGTCCAATACAACCAGGTTCGGTTCTGTGTCTGGAACGCTTGATTGTGGTGCTGGAACGCTTGGATGTGGTGCTGGAATGATTGGATGTGGTGCTGGAACGCTTGGATCAGTGGAAGCGACGCTCGGTTGGGAGGTGGAAGCGAGGCTCGGTTGTTGATCAGTGGAAGCGAGGCTCGGTTGTTGATCAGTGGAAGTGAGGCTCGGTTGGTCAGTGGAAGTGACAGCAACAATCTGTTTGGAGGAGACACCATCTGTTTTATCCTCCGGCAAGATCTTATTTACCGAGAAACCCTCATCGAATGTATCCTCCGGCAAATATCTCTGCAATAAAAGTTGCACACTAGTTAACCATGGACGACTTAAATAAAAGTTGTCTGGACGACTAGTTGAACTTGGACGACTTAAATAAAAGTTGTCTGGACGACTAGTTGACCCTGGACGACTTAAAAAAAGTTGTCTGGACGACTAGTTGACCCTGGACGACTTAAATGTAAGTCGTCCAGGGTCAACTAGTCGTCCAGACAACTTTTTTTAAGTCGTCCAGGGTCAACTAGTCGTCCAGACAACTTTTATTTAAGTCGTCCAAGTTCAACTAGTTAACCCTAGACGACTTAATTCTTGTTGATACTAACCTCTTTGGCTTGAGGGGTAGTTTGTTTCGTTTGAGGAGGTTGTTTCCTTTGAGGAGAAGGCTTTTTGGTCGGAGGAGGCTGTTTGGTAGGAGGAGGAGGCTGTTTCTTAAGAGGAGTACGCTGTTTGGCAGGAAGAGGAGGCTGTTTATCTTGAGGGGTTGTCTGTTTGGGTTGAGGAGTAGCCTCTTTGGTAGGAGGAGGAGGTTGTTTATCTTGAGGGGTTGTTTATTGGGTTGAGGAGTAGGCTGTTTGTCTTGAGGGGTTGTCTGATTGGGTTGAGTAGGCTGTTTGTCTTGAGGGGTTGTCTGATTGGGTTGAGGAGTAGGCTGATTGGGTTGAGGAGTAGGCTGTTTGTCTTGAAGGGTAGCCTGATTGGTGATACCAACCTTCTTCTCCACAGCTTCCAACCTATCGGACACCTTCCTAATCTCCTTGATGCACTTCCTAAACCCTTCTTTCATGCAGTCAGTTACGTCCTTGAACATTTTTTCCAACTCCTGTTTGTTCATCCAACTTTCCTCTTCCATAGGCTCTTGTCTAGCCTCTTTAGGAGCCTCTTTATGAGCCTCTTTAGGAGCCTCTTTAGGAGTCTCTTTACGAGCTTTCTTCACAGGTCTTGGATTGTCTTCCTCCTCCTCCTCCTCCTCCACCACAACCATCTCTATCTCTTTGGCTTTCTTCGATGTAGCCTCCTCAGGTTTTGTATAGACCTTAGTACCAGTGACTTCCCAGCAATCTAAGGTCCACTTCCACGGTCTCCGATCATACATGAGTTTAATGATGTTCTCCGCGGGCAGGTCCTCAACCTCAGAGTCCCATTTTGGCCACATTTCACTAATGTCCTTCTGGACAAAGTTGATCACGCGGGTCTGCAGTAAATAGAAGGATCGAGTTAGATATTTGAGCAAGACGACTAAATAGACGACTTATAATTAAGTCGTCTACTAAGTCGTCCAGCTGGAAGACTTTCCAGACGACTTATTACAAGTCGTCTACTAAGTCGTCCAGCAGGAAGACTTTCCAGACGACTTATTACAAGTCGTCTGAAAGGTCGTCCAGATGGACGACTTAGTAGACGACTTCATTAAGTCGTCTGAAAGGTCGTCTAGATGGACGACTTAGTAGACAACTTTAATATAAGTCGTCTGCGCAGTGTTGTGGATTGAAGTAAATACCTGACGCAAGATAGCAGCTTTCATTGATCTGCGGCCTCTGCTGCCTCCGTAAGCCAGTATCGGTGGAGACGGACTGTTTGCTCTTGAACCACCAATACTAGCACCCAATTCCGGCATAGCTGTGTACACCCAGACCTGAAGAACTTGTATACACCCATCCACGGTGTAGCAGCCAGTAATATCTTTGTTCTACAAAGCGTCCATCAGCACCTTAAACGCGACTCTCCCCCATGGATAATTCTCAAACCGATCAAAATCCATCACTAGCCTTGCCAGAGAAGATCGTGTAGCGGTTGAAAACTTTCTCCCTTCAATGAATCCTGTGAAGATGGAAAGGTACGCGAGCCGCTTCCGATCTTCCGTGGACCAATCCCCGCATCTGTTCAGTGCTGCTATTATCTGATCTGTAGTTGGCCCAACTTCCAGATGAACTCCCAGCATCCCCCAGAAAGAAACCATCTCTTTGGTAACTTCACATTTTGGTGTCTCAAGGTCCTCGATGTACTCGCAATTTAGACCAGTGAGGTTTTCAAACTCTAACAGTGAAAACCTCAAAGGTTCTGGACCAACCAGAGACCACATCTCATACTTCTTCTGAATGTCCATCTTGAAACTGAGCATGTGGTGAACCAGCCTTGAAGCCCAACCAAATCCCTGCTCCTTGAACTTGATGAAAACTCCCAATCTCGACTCCTTGATCTCTTCAAATTCGTCATCAGTAAGAGCTTCCCTAAGAGCAGTATGCAACCTCTTGTTATCCGTGTGATACGAAATGCTTTTGTGGGCTGGTGGCTCAGACCCTGGTGTGTATAACTTACGGGGGAGTTCTGGAATATCCATCTTTTTTGTCTGCAAATTAATCAAAGACAACAATAGAAGTCAGAACACAAGCTAAATCAATCACGCCTTAATTGTTACTCCAGATGACTTAATTATAAGTCGTCTGGAAAGTCTTCCCAATGGACGACTCTCCAGACGACTTATCTTACAAGTCTTCCAGTAGAAAAATGTAAAGCGGACCTGATTAGTCGCAGAAGGAGTTGGAGTACTCGTCATTGCGTTGTTGTACTCGTCATTGCGGTTATAGATCTGAAAAAATAAAAGTGAAACGGTGAGAATGAGTACATTGATAGAGACAACGTTTTATTTTCATCTTTTCCTCGAGATTGATGACTTACCGGCGTTAGGGTTTACAGAGAAACGGCGCTACGGTTTACAGAGAAAAAGCGGCGGCGAAGCGGCGGCGCTAGGGTTTGGAGGAAGCGGCGGTGAGAACGTTGGTGAGCACGGTGGCGAGGTCGACGGTTTGTTCGGAAATAGTGGAAGCAGCGGCGCTAGGGTTTAGAGGAAGCGGCGGCGCTAGGGTTAGAAGACGCTGCGGCGAGAACGGTGAGAATGAAGTTAGATAGCCGACGTTGAGAACGATGATTTGTTCGGAAATAGTGGGAATTCGAATCGCCTTTGATATCGCCGGTGAGAGAGAACTGTTAGGGTTTCTGAATTTCGCGAAAAATGAACAAAAAAAAATCACCTTATATATTGGGTAAATAATCCGGTTAGCTTTAAAAGTACATTGGTAAAATTTAAGGTTTGGTCCGGTTTAGACGATTTATTCTGGCTGATAATGTACATCAGACGACTTAATATTTAGTCGTCTGTCCACAGACGACTTAATATTTAGTCGTCTGTCCACAGACGACTAAATTTTAAGTCGTCCAGATCCTAAAATGAACCCCTAAACTAAAATGACTAAATTAACTAACTAACCACTTTATAAAATCAAAGTATACTTCAATAGTATTTACTATACACATAAATGAACACGCTTAGGTAATTTTTAAATTTTTCAAAAACGGTTTTAATGCTTTCCGAAATTTAACCCTAAGAACATATACAATACTACAACATATGTTGATGAAACCAAAACTAAAGAATATCATGACGACCTACTTTCACTCATCTATGCTGAAAACAATTGAAATTTGTTATATCCTAATTTATATCTCTTAAGACATATGTTAATTACATAATTCCCATTTTTCACTTATCAAAATATTTTTTACAGAATTTTTAAATTATGTTTAAGAATAACTGTCCAGACGACTTTCAGTTAAGTCGTTTGGACGAGTTATTTTTAAGTCGTCTAAACAGACGACTTGCCGAGGGGTAAAAACGTAAAAAAAATCCCGTTTTTTGTTTGGTCACAAGGGTCCTAGTTGTAATTTCAATAGGCTTTTAGGTTACTTTTTCCTTTGACCCAAGTTGGGGTATTCTTTTTGGTTTGACTCCAAGTTTTGAGTCATACTTGGCAATTCTCCAGATTTTTTTTGCTACTAAATAAAAAGTCATGTTTTGCAATTAACTTGAAGATGTTAATGAAAAGACATGTTTTGTAAATTATTTTGAGAACGTTTTGTAATTCCGCTGAAATTTCAGGGACAGATTCACAAACAGTCAGCTGCTTTAATAGTATAGATTAGATTTTGATCCGCGCTTTTAAAGCGCGGGTTTGTTTCCTTTGTCAATTTTTTTTTTGTAACGAATGTATTTCAACATAAAATATGTATCAACTGTTTTAATGTTTTTTTTAAGATTTGTATTTTTTAGGTTTATCGGTTGTAAAGATTGAAACCGGAGTTTGATTAATTGATTTGGTGTTATTATATATAAATAGAAGAATTATATTGCTTTCTAAATTCGTGTTAGAAATAATAGGGATAAATAGTCCATAAATTATTGAAAACAAAAAAATCATGCATAAGAATGCTCTAAACAAAATAATAGGATAAATTTAAAAAAATAAATCAAGAATGATACTCAAGAATGATACATATATATTAATTTTTTTTAGATTTAACGTATATAAAACATTAAGAATGATACTTATAAATTGATTTAAAATACTTGAAAATATATATAGATAGCATAAAAAAATATCTGAAATAGTTAAAGTATACTCAAATCACCAAAAATACTTGAAATATTTATTTATTCCCTATCCAGAATTTTAAATCAAACCAATTGATACGTTGAACTTAGGTATTCTGACATATGTTATTTAAATTTATAGGTAATATATTATTTTATTTAAAGATTTTGAGAAATTTAAAATATATAGTGAATTAAAACTTTAAAAATAATTTAAATGGGTTGTCCAAACCCGAACCCAACCCGCAAAGATCCGAATCAAACTCAAACAAAAATTTAGAAACATCCTAATAGGGTTGAAATCTTTGACCTTGAAAACTCGAAACGCAAACCGATCTGAACCAAACCCGTATGGGTACCCGGAAAACCATCCTTAATCATTATTTTTCCGGATCGAAAATGGCCAACTAAAATACATTAAAAGTATATTTTAAGATTTTACAAAATGGCTAACTAATACACGTGATAAGCATAGCTCAGTTATGCATACCTCGTCTATGATTTAGAAATCTTAGACACACCGTTTACAACACCAACTGTCACACTCAACAACATATAAATTCACGAGTTCTTCATATGTTAATCATGTTAGTATCTGCACGAATATTCACCAAAAAATATTAAAATCTAATTACAAATATATCTTTAATTATGATCCAAACAAACCCAAAATATAAACTCACAAAGAAAAAAGCAGTTGAGTTTCACAAAAATAATTAAAAATCAAAAATTTTCATGGATTTTTCCTTCCTCATACGGTTCAAGACATGAATACAAATGTCATTTAAGCTTAAACCTCTTACTGAAAATGAAAATTCACCATGAATATTAGATCTATATAGAGAGACTAATCAATCGAAAGAAGATTAAAAGTGAGAGATAAATGTATATATAAGCTAGGGAGTAATGTTACAGAGATGATCACATGGTGAGACTACGGTGTTCGGGAAATAATACATGAAGGTTTATCGATCTGCTTTATGCTACCCCAGTTCCGATGAGCTCGTCACTGTCCGATGATGAACATAACAACGCCATAAAAATTAATATTAAACCAATCAAATAAGAAAATTTTTGGTTAATTAATCAAAAGACTAAAAAACTTATAGAATACCTTACATAAAAGTCAGAAAATATTTCAGTTGTAGCCATCATTCCAGGATCTATTAGACCTGCATAAGAAAAACATGAAATTTAAATTAGAACACTAATTCGTTAAGAAGATAAAACACTAAAATCATATGAAAACGAAAAGTCTATGTGTATTTTACAAAAAAAAGAAGTGTATGTGTCAACTAATGAATCGAGAATACCATTATATAATGAATTGAGAATGTATGTTTAGGGTTTTAATGCCGAGATATTGTCTAGCTTGCAGCATAATTTTCGGTGCTAATTGAATTTGGAAACTAAACTAAATACCACAATATTATTAGAATATATGCTGCAACAGGCTTAAATTTATTGTATCAATTCAATAGCACATTATATGATGTGGTATTTATTATCGGATCTTACTAATAAGTTAGGATTACTATTTGAAAAATATTATTTAAATCACAAAATCTTATTTGTATATACTATCATTCACATTTATTGTTAAAAATATTCATGGATTTGTTTTGATCCCACCCCGAAATATGTGCGATTAAACAAAATATATAGTTGAAACTTGGAGAGAAAGTTGTTGACAATCTTTTTATTATCGGATCTTACTAATAAATTAGGATTTATATTTGAAAAATCTTATTTAAATCACATCTTATGTCTATCCCGTTTCCATTTCAATACCAACTAATATATCGATTTTAATTTTGAATTTATGTGATTTCATCGAAAATTGACTGCCTAAATATAATTCAGTGACACATTATGGTAAATACACTTTTTACCCATATCTGTCAATAGAATTTGGAAAATATAGATTTCTGTTTCTGTTTGTAGCAATTCAAGAGAATATAAACTATACCAACTAATATGTCAAATATTAATATGTCGATTTTGAATTTATGTTTCTATTAAACATTCCATTGAGTTTAGATGGGTTAGTAAAGAGATTGGAAGCTCGTTCGATGTGAAAGTAGATTGTGTTTATTAGGCTTGCAATTTAAACTAAACAAAAATATCTTCGGTATGCAGTTTAATTTTAAAAAAATAAAAAGCCATGTTTTGTAATTATCTTAAGAATGTTTTGTAATTTCTTTAAAAGCGAGGGATTTTTTTGTGGACCTCTTAATATTATAAATAAGAATATCTCCATCTATATTTTTGAAAACAAAAAATTATTTTATGTTGATAAAATTATTAACGCGTTTGTTAGATCACAATAGAAATAATAAACGCATTTGTAAAACCCGTTTGTAATTGATACCTATTTTACATATTTAACAGAAAAACATGTATTGTAAAACTTTATACTCATTAATTGTATATTGATTTTGGAGAGTCAACTTTATTTTAAAATTTAAATATTGATTTTGAATTTCTGTTTCTATAAAATATTTCATCAAAATCTAAATGGGTTAGTAAAGATATTTGAAAAGCGAGGGATTTTTTTCTTTCAAAGCGAGGGATTTTTTTGTGGACCTCTTAATATTATAAATAAGAATATCTCTATCTATATTTTTGAAAAAAAAATATTTTATGTTGATACAATTATTTACCCGTTTGTTAGATCACAATAGAAATAATAAACGCATTTGTAAAACCCGTTTGTAATTGATACCTATTTTACATATTTAACGAAAAAAGCTGTATTGTAAAAATTTATACTCATTAATTGTATATTGATTTTGGAGAGTCAACTTTATTTTAAAATTTAAATATTGATTTTGAATTTCTGTTTCTATAAAATATTTCATCAAAATCTAAATGAGTTAGTAAAGATATTTGGAAATCCATTATGTGTGAAAATATGTTTAAATTATTGGGCTTGCAATTCAAATTAAACAGAAATATCTTGAGCCTGCGATTTTTGTTGTTAGTAAATGAGAAGCCATGTTTTATAAATACCTTGCAAATATTAATGAAAAGCCCTGTTTTGCAAATATTTTTTAGAAATTTCGATAATTCGGCTGAAATTTTAGGGGCAGATTCACAGAGTGTCAGCTACTTTAATAGTATAGATACTACTTTGTGTCCGAACAAGTGGCTTCTCCTTCACAAACTCAATTCCTCTTTTCTAGCTTCAGCATCAGTCTGTTGGTTTCTTCTTGTTTCCTGGTCACTTGAATCATAAGTCACATCAAGCTTGTTATATAACTCTTTATCTCCCTTGTCTACTATCTTCTCCATTTGGTCACTATATGTTAATTAATTCCAAAATGTGAGGAAAAGATAAGCACAAATATATAACATAATAATAATTATTATTATAATTATCATATTTAATAATATTTTAAGTGAAGCCACCAACTGGGAGATTCCATACAATTGCTTCATGAAATTTTTTCGAAGTGAGAATTTGGTTAACTTGACATTTATGTAATATCTTCTAAACTAACTGTATATTTCGTAGATAATGACGAGCTACATTGTTGAGCTTTTTTCTGAGCTAAACAAATATCTTAAACACCAAATTATAAATGCTACTATGAATATAACGATTATGAAATAATAATTAGCATTGATTCGATCAAAATATATCAGCAAGCATACACTATTTAGTAGAAACTTGGACTTAGCTCACTCGAAAAAGAATAAAATCTACAATTTTTAAGATAACCAGGTCACAAAGATAAAAATTCAATATTCAATTCCAATGTCGTTCCCACTAACTAATCCGGTATTTCGTTGTTCCTTGCTAGTTTGAGGAGGTTGAGGTATGGAGAGCGATATATCTTCTTCTCTGTAGAGGAGAAAGATAAGTGCTTGTCTTTTAAATCCTTTTTCTGTGAGGCCGAGAAAGTCAACTGAATAGGAAAGCTTTCTGCTTGATACAGGAGAGGGAGGATCAACCAGTAGCGAACCCAGACTGACTTTTAAGTGGGTGCACACAGTGTAAATTTACCAATGACAAATATGTATATATGAAATTAGAAATTAGATCCGAACTAGAATCCGAAAGTATCTGAAACTAGTAAACTATCTCAATGTTTTTATATATTTTAAGATGATTTAGATATTTTAGAGTATTCAAAATATTTTTGTAAATTGTTTTATTTGTTATTTTGAATATTTTTAGTTCATTTAGATACTTTAACTAATTTTTAATTAGATTGGTAAATAATTTATATATTTTGAAAAAAAGTTGTCCATTTTTGAGATTTAAATTTTTTTATTTTTGGACGATTTTAAATATTGGTTACATCCGAACCGAACCCAAAAAGAACCGAACCGAATCCGATCTGATAATTAGTAAAAACCGAACGGGATTTCTGAGCATAACAGTGAAAATCCGAATCACTCGGACCGAATCCGAACGGGTCACCAAACGCCTAGGCCTACACCCACCCACTCCCATTTTCAGTTTCAGACCTCCCTTCTTAACTTCAGGGTCCTCATCAACCAAATGCCTTTGGTAGGAGGTGGATTTCATCTCTCCACAAGGCCCAACAAATAGCAGGAGTCCAGCAAGATTGAATAATCAGCTTAGCCCGACGGCAAGAAACGTCGGCTCGGTGCTAAAGTGCTTTGATTAGTCGACGGGGAAGCCAACTAAAAGCTGGCGACTCAAGGAGCCAAGACAACGGTCTGTTTACTCGACGAAATAAAGCCGGATGAAGTATATTCTTGCTAAGACGAACGAGGCCATCTATAAAAGAGGAGGAGGATGTAAGAGGGAAAGGATCCGAAATTACTCTCACTCACTTGACGGCTAGAAACTTCGTCGGTGGGTTTATCATCTCTCTTTCACGCCGACTTGTACTTTTTCCCGACCAGCTCTCCGAACACTGGCTTAGTTGTCATCTCCTCTTTATCTTCTTGTGACATACCTTGATTCATCTAATAAAATGCCTTCACCTAAATCCACCGACGAATTTTCGTCTCTCTTACTAGTTTTCGACAGAACTCGGTTCAATCCTCTTGACATAAGAGAAAATATAACTGTCAGTCTCAACGTATATGTTGGTTCAGAGAAGTGGAATATTAAGGAATTAAGAAAAAATGTCAAGCCCATTACCCTGCTGATTCATCTTTATGATCTCTTATTTCTTAACAGACCTTTTTCTTCAGATTTGGATGGCTTCTTCTTTTCTATAACCTCATATTTTCTCAAGTAATCTTTCATAAAGCTTTTACTCACGTTTTGTTCTTGAAGCAGCTATCTTCAAAAAATTTAAAAAAAAAATTCAAGCACCCGAGTAGAAAATTAGATCATCAATCCACAATTTGTTCGAATAAGCCCCAATCGTCACCATAACACTGAAGCAGGAAGAACTATTACCATCCTCGAATGTTGAATTTAGAAGCCATTCCAAAACCGGAGAAAAGAGTCATACATACACACATTACAGAACGATTAACTTACCTGACTGGTCAGGGAATCTGACGCCTGAAGATGCCTGGATAATAAATCAGAAGCCTTGAATTTACTACTCCACCGCGAGACCTTCTTCTTCGTCTAGGGTATCCTCAAAATTTCACTGGTGAAGAAGAAGAGAAACTACTACTAGTCTTATCACTAACGGATTTGAAACCAGAGCGTCATGTCTTTGTGGAAAGTATTCTCCATTGCCACATCTTAAAAAAAACTATTCCATTTGTCACACCAAAATTCTAACTGCGACACTTTTTTTTTCATTCTTCTCTTCTTTTTCTTACCCTCACTATTATATTATTATGATATTATTGTGGTGCTCCCACGTTTCTCTTTCATATTTTAAAAATATTGCGGTCCCCCTCAACTTATTTGCTTCTCCTCATCCACTTCTCTCCTTCCCCATCGCCCATAATGTCGGACATAAAGTCCAAAACCTACCAGCCGACCCCACACCTCTCCACCTCTCTCCATCCTACACCTGTCATTCCTGTTTCCCTTTTCCCATCTTGTTCCTTTTTCCCCAACCACCATCGAACCATTTCCTCTTCTACACCTTGAGTATTGCGATTTGGAAGGCTTTTTTTAGGTAAATTCATATTTTTTTTACAAAATTTTCTTAATAATATACTACTTATGTTCTATGCTTATGAGTAACAAAAAATATGAATGTATTGCTGTAAAATTCGTGAGAGTTTTCAAAGAAAAATGAAAATAATGTTTGAAAAAAATTATGTATTTTCCTCTATTTTTAACACGGTTTTGAAAGGAAAAAAAACATGAAAATTGTTAGGGACGATAATATGGATTGTCTAAGACGTTGTTAGTTGATTAAAAAGACTATAACGGATGAAAAACTAAAGTTTTAGGTAAAAATAGAAGTTTTAGGTATATTGTTATGAAAAATGATGTTTAAGGGTAATTTTCTAAATTTTTCTTATTTTCCACTGTTTTAAAGCAAAGTCATGCATTACAGTAGTGGCAGACGATATTTTGGGTTGTATAACATCGTTTTGATCAGTTAAAAGTGTTAAATCAACAAAAGTAAAAAAAAATTTAAGAACTATTAGAACTACTGGTACTACTAAAGTGAAATGTGTATTACTTGTATTACTGAAACGACTATGTCAAATATCTTGGACAACTAAGATTCTTTGGTTAACTAATCATAATTTTATTATTTCAGGGAATTATATGGCTTCTCCTATTACAATCATATGTTTTGACTATGGAGGAAGTTACATCAAGGATGGGGCTGAGATAAAGTGAATGTCTGGAGAAGATCAAATTCACACTCTAGTGATCAAAACATCTGTGGAAGAGGTTACATATTCTGAATTGGTTGATAGTATATGCAGAAAGATTAAGGCAAATGGAAATGGGATGCTGAAGATTAGTTACTTTCCAATGGTGTTGTATTCGAGCATACCATCATATATTAGGACTGATGAAGACGTTTTGGGTTATCTCATGCAAGTAAATCGTGATCAATATAGAAGTGTTTTACATGTGGAGATCAGCAATGACATGGATGATATATATGGTGGTATGTCGCTTTCAGGAGATGATGATGAAACTGATGATAGCTATGTTGGTCTTTTTGATGGAGAGGATATTGATACGGAGGATTGGACTGAGGAAGATGAGACCGAGGAATATGAGACTGAGAAAGATGGAGCTGAGCAAGATGGAACAGATCAGGGTCATGAGATGGAAGGCATGGTCACGCTTTACACAGCTGAACAACATGAAGACTTTGAGATGCATGAGGATTTAGAGCATGGGTATGAAGGAACAGAAGTCGGAATGAGAGTTGAAGCTGCAAGAGCGGGAGTTGAAGCTACAAGAGCGGGAGTTGAAGCTGCAGGAGTGGGAGCTGAAGCCACAACAGTTGTAGAAGAAGAATGGGATGATGGTCTCAATCTGTTTAAGGGTCAAGAATTCAGAACTAAGATAGACATGCAAGTTCTAGTTCAGAGGGGTGCGCATAAGAATGGTTTTGAGTATGACACAGTTAAGTCTGATACTTGGAGATTTATTGCAAAATGTCGTGGAGCCAAAGAAGGTTGCAAGTGGTATTTTCGTGTGGCAAAGCTTAAGAATTCAGATCTTTGGATGGTTAGAACTTATCTCAAGTCTCATACATGCTCAGTGGTAACTACAAGTACCCTTAGAAATAGAAGGAGAGGCACACCACAAGTTGTTGCATCTGTTTTGGGTGAAGAATATCCCGGTAGATATGACATACCAAGACCAAGTGATCTGATCAGTATGGTCACCCCCAAGGTTGGTGTTGATGTATCATATGCCACAGCGTGGAGAAGAAAAAGGCTGGCTGCTAATGAAGTGCGAGGTACTCCGGAAGAGAGTTTTTCTATGATACACTCCTATATGCACATGCTTAAGTTGAAGAATCCTGACTCAGTAAGTTATGTTGAAGTGGATGCTGCGAAAAGATTTATGTATTTATTTTTCGCATTTGGAGCTTCCATAGAAGGGTTCGCAGCGATGAGGAAAGTTATCATTGTGGATGGAACACATCTTAAGCATGTTTATGGTGGAGTTCTGCTTGCTGCAACGGCTCAAGATCCTTATCGTCACCATTACCCTATCGCATTTGGTGTAGTTGATGGTGAGAAAGATGAAAGATGGACGTGGTTTATGAATAATTTAAGGTCAGTGATATCAGATGTAGACGGATTGGTGTTTCTTTCGGATAGAAATGCGAGCTTGATCAAGTCAATACGTGAGGTGTTCCCAACGGCCGCACATGAGTATTGTATCTGGCATTTGTCTCAAAATGTCAAAGGACATGTATTCAACAACAGAGACGTTTGTGCACTCAAGTTTAGAGAATGTGCATATGCTTATACAGTGGCTGAGTTCGATGTTCTCTATGCTGCTTTTTCCAAAAAATATCCTTCTGCTGCCGCGTATTTGGAGCAGAGTGTTGAACATAGAAAATGGGCAAGATGTTACTTTGAAGGAGACAGATACAATGTTGATACAACCAATGCAGCAGAATCTATCAATGGTGTCCTTCGGGAAGCGAGGAAATACTTCATGCTACCGATGATTGATGTTATCATTAAGAAAGTGGCTGAATGGTTTAACAAACATAGGAAGAAGGCAGCTCAAATACCAGCCACAAAGAAGCTTGTGCCTACAGTGGAAAAGGAGTTGTCAAAAATATGTTTACTAGCGAGGTGTTTAGATGTTGTTGAGATAAACAGCTTCCACCTTGAGTACAATGTCAATGGTAGTGACGGAAAGATTTATACGGTTGATTTGGCAAGAAAAATGTGCACCTGCAGGTGCTTTGATATAGACAAAATCCCGTGTGTTCATGCAGCAGCTGCTGCCAAGTTCTTGAGCGTTGGAACAGACCTCCATCTACAAGACTTTTGTTCGAGATACTATACAGTGGAGCTTTGGACGTTGGCATACTGTAGGACGATTTATCCTGTGCCACATCAGTCTGAATGGGTCATACCAGATGAAATTCGAGCACTTAAAGTTCTTCCTCCATTATATGATAAAAAGAAAGGACCCACACAGAAGCAAAGGTATCCATCAGCCGGAGAATCTCGTGGACGAGGAAGAGGGCGAGGAAGGGGAAGGGGAAGGGGAAGGAGCAGAGGAAGGAGAGGCGGACGTTTGTCTGAATATTTTGAGTGTGGAAGTAGTTCTACCACCGCCGAGTAGCATGGGACTCTTGTGCCTTGAACTAGTAGGTAACGTTGAACTACTATGTATTACTTGAACTACTATGTGTAATATCGGAGTACTAGGTACTACTACAACTACTATGTGTAATATGGACTATTAGGAACTACCTTGTACTATCTTGAACTACCAAAAACTACTCTGTATTACAATTTGTTATACATGTTTCTAAGAACCTATATTTTCTTCTTATTATTTGATTTTAAAAGATGTATCTCGTATATTACGTGATTATAAATCCATATATATATATGTTTATTTGTCAAATTAAGCATAAAATACTCTTAAAATCTCAAATTGGTAGAAATTTTCTCATTTCGATATAAAACATCCTTATACTTCCTTGTTAATGTCCTTATGGGAATGCCATAATGAAATGAATTTCAGAAAACACTTAGTTTCTGAATTTTTTTCCTGCCAATGTGTTTTATATAGTTTAAAACTGTCTAAATGAATTGGTATTACTAATTAATTTAATTTAATAACGTTGTATTACTAAAAAATATCAAAATTTGCAAAAATATTACTATGAAGAATGAAATATTACTACTGTCTTGAGTACTACTAAGAGTAAAATAAATATTACTTTAATATTCATTTTTTACACTTTTTAAACATGTGCCACGTATATATATATTTTATTTTACAAAGTGTTGACATCATGTTACACGTTTTAGACATGTGTCTTAAGTTTTTTTTTTCAAGAAGTGTTGACAGTGTTTTTGTCTTAGTAATACCCAATAAACTTAGTAATACAAATTTTATTTGTTTGGACATGGTTTGACCTGTTTTCAAGTAGACCAAACCTGCTACAAGACAATCACATAGCATCGTACATAGCATCCAAAAACAAAAAAAATAACATAGCATCCTACATAAGTTCACAACACAACCGAGATAGCATCCAAAAGCAAAAAAAAACATAGCATCTTACATAAGTTCTCAACAAAGCCGAGATAAATATTAAACATAACATCCTCCATAAATTCACTAAGCCTCAGTTCTAGGCTTCTTCTTGCGCCCTTCAATCTCATCGGTGTCAGTTTCAGTGAAAGGACTGGAAACCAACCATGAACGTGTATGTATCCTTGCTGTTTGTTCTGGCGTTGTGAACTTCTTTGGGTTAGTAAGCTTACGAGCATTCTTCCTCACCACCACTGCCTTAGGTCTATGCTTAACCCCAGTACGAGCAGAAAGTCCCTCAGCTCCATCTGTCTTATCCACAGCAGGAGCTCCATGAGTTCCTTCAGCAACATCCACAGCAGGAGCTTCATCATCCGACTCATCTACAGCATGAGTTTCCTCATACGACTCATCTACGGCATGAGCTTCCTCATCCGACTCATCTACAGCAGGACCTTCCTCAGCCGACTCATCTACAGCAGGAGCTCCATCAGCCGACTCATCTACAGCAGGAGCTCCATCATTGCTCTTGCAAACTGTAAGAACCAGTCTCTTACATGGATTCCAATTCCAATTCATTGGTGATCTCCTCTCTGCTTGTGCCTTAGTCCTACCACGAAGTGGGGTCGTGGGTGCTTTCTCAACGTCTTTCTAAACAGCTTTCTCTTCTCCATTCCCAGCCACTGCTTTCTCTAGTTTCTCAGCCATCTTCTCTGTTTCAACCTCTTCTTGAACTTCTAGTTTCTCAGCCATCTTCTCTGTTTCATCATCTTCTTGAACTTCACCAGGTTCTTTCTCAGGTTCTGTTTCTATAGCAGCTTCTTCATCCTCTTTTTCTTTCTCAACTTCATCCACTGCTTCAGCTTCTTGTTCTTTTCCTCAGAACCTTTCTCTTTCTCAGAACCTTTCTGTTCCTCCATAGCTGTTTCCTCACTCTCTTTCTCATCTTCTTCTCTATCACTCTGCTTCTTTTCAGCTCTCTGACCTTCCGCTTCTTCTACCAGCTCTGTATTTTCGACCATTTCTGCATTTGTTGGATTTTTTGGTCTTGTTTCCTCTTCATGTCTGTCATAAGACCTATCAAAACCCATGTTTTGGTAGAAGAAATCATCATTGTTCTCGTTCTCCTTCTCCTTCTTGTTAATTTCTTTCTCAATGCCATCAAGCCTCTCCTCCATCGTCTTCTGCTTCTTGGTCTTCTTTTTTAAATATCTTTCAACGCCCTTAAGTCTCTTCTCCATTCCCTTCATCCTCTTAGACCTCCTTTTTAAAATAACATGTTCTGTTTCCACGACACCAAGCCTCTCTTGTCCATTTTTTCCACCGTCACACACACTTCTCTTAAACCACTCATCAACCTCTCTTCAAAACCTTTCAGAGCGTCCTCCAAACTAGGATTAGAGGAGGATGCATCTTCATTCACTTGCCCTTTGTCTTTCTTCTTAGGAAACTCCCTTGCAGCCACATCTAAGTCATAGAGTTCTTCCCAAAAGATAGGCTTCTCCTTAATAGTCAGCCATGTGCTCCACAAATTACTCACACCATCTTCATTTGCATAGTCTGACTCCCCATCCATTACACGCGCCATGAGCGGTTCCTCATCAACAGTAAGAACAAGAAAACTATTAATAACCTGAAAATTTATACCAAAACAATATCAAACACATATTTCATCACACTCACTTAAAAAAACAAAAAAAAAATTCAACACGTACCTTAGTTTGTCCAAGTTCGTCGTACAAATCCTCAAGAGGATAACCCTTCATGCTGTTACTTTTGAACTTCTTTTTACATATTCTCGGACATGAACTCATACAGCCATCTACACCTTCTCTAAATCGTGCTTTCAGAGCTGGGATACACTCAAATGCCAGCACCTGATTGTCAAAACAAAGCACTGAGAGCTGATTCTCAAAAGAAAAACAAATCACAAGAAGTAAATTTTACCTCCAAAGGAATTATGAACCCTGGAAAGTTGACAGTATTTTTAGGTTTCCCTTTCAGATGTTTCATCACGCGAGTGATGGACCCCACTGCATCATCAAACGTCAAGCGACCCCAAGGAAAGGTTTTGCATACCTCCACATCATTAACGACTCTCAATATGAAAGGATCAAAAGGGGCATTATACCTTCCCTTCACTCTGATAATTGTGCCTAAGAAGTAAAGCACTGCCATCCCGAGTCGATCCCCACACGCACTCATGCTCAACAACTTCTCTTTCACAGATATCATCGTTACCTCCTTACGTGAATCGAAATGCCTGTCTACAAACGCAAAAATTCCAATCTTCTTATACTTAGCCGGTTATTCATGGCAGTCCAATCCCGAGATGAGAGCATGCTCTCTCATTGAATACCGAATGGGGACGCCATTAACAGCAAACCAAGCTGTATCCTCCGACTCGTCTAAAGGAACAGTGCGTGTGGGAACCAAAATTCGCACTGTCGATTTTAGTTAAGTATGAACGTAGGAAAACTAAGTTGACCTAGTTTTTCCCGAGGATCCCGGCTATCTGCTGGACCACGCACGACGAAGTTAATACGAGTTTAGTTTGGGAATAAATGCGTAAAATAAAGAGAGCAAAAGAAAGAATCTTATTTCCGAATTCACGGAGAGCGTTTGAACAACAGGTCGAGATCTCGGCCGCAAGAGCTGTCGATCGTCGCTAGTCTCAAAACTTAGATCTAACCAAGTTGAGTCGCATCTCGCTAAAAAGGAAATAAAAGCCTAAGTTCTAAGTTGTTCTAGAGTGGTTTCTTTCTTCTGATTTCGAATTCTCCTTCCTCTGCTCCTAGACTTGCTTATATACTCCCAAATAACGGTCTATTCTTGATGGGCTGAGTCTGCCGCGAGCTGGGTTTTTTCCATTTTCGCCGGTCTTCGTGTTTATCGGGAAAGTTGACATTTATCCTTTCGGAAATTTGACATTTATCCTTTTGGAAGTTTAATATTTATCTTGTTATGTGAAGATAATTGTAAACCGTCGTATCTATCTTTTAGAAAATCGTAAATGGGCCGTCCGGTCGGATTTGGTCCCTCTCGAGCCGTCTTTCGGACTTCCGTTGTTTTCTACGATTTCTTTGAAAGAATAGTCCTACTTGGATGTCAAGTCTTTCGGAAGGTCTTCGATCCATGGCTGAGACAAATGGTGTGTTAAGATAACCGTCACCGTTTTATACGAAGTCCCTCCGTCCATTGACGTCTTACGGGTTCTCCGAAGTCCTGGAGCAGAAAAGGGAGTTTTGTTTGCGGGATTTCAGAAAGTCGCAAACACGGATCTCTGGCGACCCGGGGGGCCTAGAACTTACGCACAAAGACTAGCCGCCCGACAACCCGAGCCAGCACGGGGCTAGCCGCCCGGCGACCGTGCCCAGCACGAGCGCTAGCCGCCGGCGGCTACGGCCAGCACGGGGGCTAGCCGCCCGGCGGCCACGGCCAGCACAGGCGCTAGCCGCCGGCGGCTACGGCCAGCACGGGGGCTAGCCGCCCGGCGGACACGGCCAGCACGGGCGCTAGCCGCCGGCGGCTACGGCCAGCACGGGGACTAGTCGCCCGGCGGCCACGGCCAGCACAGGCGCTAGGCGCCGGCAGCTACGGCTAGCACGGGGGCTAGCCGCCTGGCGGCCACGGCCAGCACGGGGCTAGCCGCCCGGCGGCCACGGCCAGCACGGGCGCTAGCCGCCCGGCGGCCACGGCCAGCACGGGCGCTAGCCGCCCGGCGGCCACGGGCGCGTCTGGGGTCGGCTGCTTGGTTCCTTCGGCTCGTGCGTGTTTTGCGTTCTTTTTGGCTTTCCGAAGGTTTTTTTCGTGTGGAAAATGTTCCTAGCCGTTGGTTTCGAGATGATTAATCTCGAATCTTAATATCTTTCCAAGGTTTCTCGATTAATCATTTAGTCTCTCGAGGTTGCTCTGATGTCGTTCACATTTTTCCGAGACTTTCGGACATCAATTTTGTCTTGACCGATTTTGACCCCAACAGTTAGCCCCCCAGCTAGCTACGAGCCGTAGGGTTCGTAGGTCCTAGCTTGCGGTATGGTTTGCGAGGAAAGTATGGAGACGGAATCGTGTTAAAGGTCGAGGTGAATAGTTAAATTCTTGCCTATAAGGACATGTGAATTCTTTACCATTCTTATTTCACCCAAGAATCTTAAGTTAATCTCTCTCTTGCAAATTCTCTCTCTACTTTAAGAAAAGAATGACTTCAAGATCAAAATCCTCTAGGAGGCAATCTCACTCGTCTTCGGATAGTTTCCATGCCGAGGAGGAGGTTCCGAAACCCGAGGTCGAAGAGATCGATAGGAGCGCGTATTGCGACGTCGTTTTCGGTTCTGATGCTCCCATTCCTGTGATTCCGATCCCCCGGCGACCTCTGAGGGCGCGTAAGGAAACTGACTCGCCGAGCGAAGTATCCCCTGAATATCTCGGAACTCTTCGAGAGTTTTACGAGGTTCCGAAGGGAGTCATGTTTCGCATTCCTCTTGGGAATGAGAGTTCGGAGCATCCTCCAAAGGGTTACTTTACTTGCTACGAGGCGTTCCTGATGCAATGCCAAATGTGGTTCCCAATCCCTGGGGTCATTGTTCAGGCTCTTGACCGTTTCAGAATCGTAATCAGCCAGCTGAACGTGCCGGCTTTGGAGAGCTGGCTTGGCGTTGTGATTTTGAGTTACGAGTTAGGGATGAACCTTAGCCCCGCTGACTTTGAAGGGTTGTGGAACTCCAAATCGACGAGCATCAATGGAGTATACTCCATGAAGGCGAGGACCGATTTTTCGGTAATCCATGGAGTCACCTCTCACGCCAAGGATTACATTGACCGTTTCTTTTTTGTGAGAATAGATGGAGAGTTTCTCGAGGAAGACTTTCTCCACCTATTCCCGATGGATTGGTTGTACCAACGAGGTAAGATTGTCGCATCCATTTTCTTAGAATCCGAAAAGCGAGTACTGAACGTGTGTTTTTTTTGTTCAGAGAACAGGTGTCTCACGCATGTTCCTTCCGATCTTTCGACCAAGAGAGACATTTTTAGGACAAGGCCTTGTTCCTGGAATTCTTTTACTCTTGACCGGATTCGTGGGGCGGTCGCGCTTCACCGATCGCGAGGCGGTACGCGGCCCTGTGTCAATGATGGATCCTACGTTTTTTCTCCTTCAAGGCAGAGGCGGAGATCTCGGAAGGATAAAGGAATTGCTTTCGAGGCCTCGTCGGGAAATGGTGAGCTGCCGAGATACGATCCTGACTTCACTATAGAGAATCAGGGTGTTCCTCCCCCGGGTGACTTCTTTGATGAGCTCCCTCCGGCGTTTTCCCGTGACGAGTCTTTAGACAACGAGGAGAGAGACAAGGTGACCGCGGAGGGTGCTCGCTTGGTCAACAAGGTTTGTTTTTGAAACTTGAGTAAATCTCCCTTTTCTTTTTATTTGACCTCAACTTCTTGGCAGGCCGTGAGAGTGTGGAACGCATCGATTGATGTAAGTTTCCGTACTGCCCGGCTGGCCCGTTCAAAGCGGAGGAAACGGAAAGGGAATTCGCCAAGTATCGGTTGGAGGTGGAATAGCAAAACCGCCGGCAAGCCGAGGTCCAGGCTCGAGCCCTCGTTCGTGCGGAAAGGAGCGGGCGGAGAAGAGCTGTCGCCGAGCTGAACCGAAGGGCCGAAATTTTCTCTACCGAATTCGAAGCGTACAAAGAGGCTCAGGACTTTCTAGGCGATTTTCGCGAGTGTCGTGGTTCGGTCGGTACTCTTCACAAGATGCAGCGTGAGGGTTTCTCTCTTTCCGGCGAACTTGCCGCGATGGATGGCTCGATGAGAATATGCGCTAACACCGAATCCTTTGTTCCTCCGATCAAAGGGAGAATTCGAGAGTTGTGGAATCCTATCCAAGTCTCGGGAGATACGGCAGATGTAGGCGCGGGTTCGAATGTGGGCGACGGGGGTGAAGAGGTCGACAAGCCCAACTCCTCGTTTGGAATATCTCTAACCGATTGTTATGCATTCGATTATAATTTGTGATAGGCCAAGTGTGGCTGTTTGTATGTATGTGTCGCGACCCTTAGGAGGTCGCGTGACTTTGTGTTTTTCAGGATTGGCCGTTGGTGGCTTTTGAATCCCTGCTATGAATGCTTTTATGAATTCTGCGTTTTGGTTTACACTTTCATCAAGTGTAGAGGATTTGAATACGTGTAGTCACTTCGTATTCAATCTCTTTCTTTTTGTCGCTTGATCCGTAGGTTACTTTGTAGCGAACGTTAGGTTTGTAAGCGATAATATGCAAGTTTTGGAATCTCATATTCTGGATACTTATGCCTATGAGATGTCTTAGATACCAGCAAGGCCGGGTTTAGGGCAAGACCTAGGTCTATTTTCGGACTGAAGCTGTGCGAGGACAAATCGGCTTTCGTTTTGCCTGTTTGCGATTTCGACCTGACTCGTACCGTTTTAGAATCTGCGAAGTGCTTATCGGCTTATATGATTTGTTTGGATATGAGTCGAGCTACTTCCTTTGCGAAGAGCTAACCAAAATTTGGATTTTTTGTATAGCGCGCTATGGTATCCTTGTCGGATGTAAGAGGACTTCGTTAGAAGCCAGACTACGAATTTGATTGAGTGAAACGTTTCTATGTTTTTCCGTCGGGGCCAATCGACGGAAATGAATTTTAGAGTCGCGGACAGACTGTTTGATATAGTTTTTTAGAGTCGCGGATGGACTGTTTGGGGGAGAATGGAGAATCAAGACTTTTCGGGAACTAGCGACGTCTCGCGTTCCTTAAAGATATGATTTTTGTTTTCCGTAATGTTTATGCATTGAGTAAGCATTTGGATTAAAGACTTTATAAAAGGTTTTAAGAATGTAGAGTACATGTGAAAAGTATTTTTGCGGGTGTACAAGGATGTTTGTTCTCATCTCCCCCCCCCCTTTTTGGTGAGGGGGATAGCTGAACTCGTCGGGTTGCGACGAGCTGCCTACGTACCTCTTGCGAGGATCAAGCCATCTCGTAGTTTTGTTTCAATCGCGGATGCTATTACTCCACGATTTCCGGCGCCTTGACTGTTTCAGCTAAGTCGGTGGTCGCGTTGGGAGTTAGGTCATCCGTTCTTTTGGCGATGGACTCGAGGATTTTCTCGCTATCCTGAGTCGTGGCCTGTTCGGACAAATCCGAGCTGTTCTTTGCTGAGTTCTCGGAGATACTCAGATGCTTCTTAGTTCGCTTCGGGTTAGCTACTGGGGCGTTCCGATTGCTGCGCAATTTATGTTCGGCCAGGAAGCAAAGTCGCGACTGTTTTTGGCTTCCCAGATTACCGCTGTTCCAGTCGGTGTTGGAAACTTGACGCTGAGATGGTAAGTGGACGGGACTGCCTTCATGGCGTTTATCCAAGGAGTTCCCATTATGGCGTTATAGATAGTCGGGTTATCCACTACCGCGAATTCGACGATCTTCGTGACTTCTTTAGCCATGACCGGGAGTCTGATTTTTCCGAGGGTCATGGATGTGACGCCCGAGAATCCAGTCAACGGTCTTGGTTCTGGGATGACCTCTCCGAGGGGTATGTTCATCCTCTGCAGAGTGTCGCGGAACATGATGTTGACCGTGCTTCCTGTGTCGATGAGGATGCGGCCGACTTCGAGATCCTGAATCACCAAGTTGATGACCAGAGGATCGTAGTGGGGTTTATCGAGTCCGGCCGTATCCTGTTCCTCGAAGATGATTGCGTGATTGGGAACGTCATCCTCTGGACACCATCCGGGGCTTGTTTTGGCCCTCCGTCCGTAGGCTTTGATCGACGAAACGGAGTCCTGGTAAAAGTGTGATCCTCCGATGATCATGTTGATCCTTTGGCGGTTGTTGTTGTTTCCTTCGCCGTCTTGTCTCCGTCCGCGTTATTCGCCCGACTGAGTTCCAGGAGCGTTATTCTCGGGATTGGCTCCGTCGGTCTTTGGCAGACGGTCAGAATCTAGGAGCAGGTCTTTCACACTCCTGACTGTTGCTAGTTCGCCGGCGACCAGCTTCGTAATGAGTCTAGCGCCGAGGACTTTGCAGTAGGCGGTGGAGTGACCTATCGTCTGATGGAACTCGCAGCTGGAATTGTCCTTGTACGAGTTCCGCGTCCAAGTATTTCCGGCGGTCCTTCCTTGTTCAGAATTGATGGCGTAGTTATGTTCACCTTGGACGTCTTCCCCTTCGTGATGGACATACTTGTCGTTAAGAGAGGGTTTCTTCTTGCCGGACGCTTTCTGCGGTCCATGCTTTTGCGCTAGGACTTTCATCTCTTCTTCCATGATGATGAAATTTGTTGCCTTGTGGAGAGTGTCTTGGATGGTGCGTGGCCTCTCCAAAGAAATCCACTTTCGGAATTTCGATTTGTACCAGAGGTTTTTTCTCAGGGCGTCGACGGCGACTCTGTCGCTGAGGCATGTTACCCTGGACATCACGAGTTTGAACCTCCTTATGTAGTCGCGACGCGGTTCATCTTCCTTTTGAATTAGACTCCAAAGGTCTACGTCGCAGGTTTCCCTGTCCATGAACATGGAGAATTGCTTCAGAAAAGCCGAAGCAAGCTGGCGGAAACTTCCGATGGAGTTTCTTTTCAAGTGTGAGAACCACTCGAGCGCAGCACCTCTGAGGTTCTCGACGAATAGGAGACATCAGCCGACGTCTTTTTCCCGCTCCAGAAGTTTAGACCTCGCCATTGCAATCTGGAAGGACTGCAGATGTGCCTTCGGGTATGTGGTTCCGTCGTAGGTGGGAAGGTTTATTTTCCCGGGATCCGAGACTCGTGCGTCTGTGATTCGAGAGGTGAACAGAGTCTTTCTCGATTCTTCGAGGAGCAGGTCGATCTGGGGGGCAGTGCTGGTTGCGTGGTGAATCTGTGATTTTACCGCTTTCACCTCGGCTGCAGTTTTTGCGATGTACTCGCGCAAATCATGGATCTCGTTGGCGCCGTTCGCGCTCCTTTGTCTACGTTGGCTGCGATAGGCCCGAGTCTGGTCTTCGGCCAACCTCTCTTGCTCTGACCAGTATAAGTCTTCTTCCTCTTCTGTCATGGGTTTTTTGAAGGCTGCCGCTAGTCGCTTTCTTCTGCCCCGCCGGAGTGGTATCGTCGGGGATGAGTTCATGGGATCTTACGTGAATCGAAATGCCTGTCTACAAACGCAAAAATTCCAATCTTCTTATACTTAGCCGGTTATTCATGGCAGTCCAATCCCGAGATGAGAGCATGCTCTCTCATTGAATACCGAATGGGGACGCCATTAACAGCAAACCAAGCTGTATCCTCCGACTCGTCTAAAGGAACAGTGCGTGTGGGAACCAAAATTCGCACTGTCGATTTTAGTTAAGTATGAACGTAGGAAAACTAAGTTGACCTAGTTTTTCCCGAGGATCCCGGCTATCTGCTGGACCACGCACGACGAAGTTAATACGAGTTTAGTTTGGGAATAAATGCGTAAAATAAAGAGAGCAAAAGAAAGAATCTTATTTCCGAATTCACGGAGAGCGTTTGAACAACAGGTCGAGATCTCGGCCGCAAGAGCTGTCGATCGTCGCTAGTCTCAAAACTTAGATCTAACCAAGTTGAGTCGCATCTCGCTAAAAAGGAAATAAAAGCCTAAGTTCTAAGTTGTTCTAGAGTGGTTTCTTTCTTCTGATTTCGAATTCTCCTTCCTCTGCTCCTAGACTTGCTTATATACTCCCAAATAACGGTCTATTCTTGATGGGCTGAGTCTGCCGCGAGCTGGGTTTTTTTCCATTTTCGCCGGTCTTCGTGTTTATCGGGAAAGTTGACATTTATCCTTTCGGAAATTTGACATTTATCCTTTTGGAAGTTTAATATTTATCTTGTTATGTGAAGATAATTGTAAACCGTCGTATCTATCTTTTAGAAAATCGTAAATGGGCCGTCCGGTCGGATTTGGTCCCTCTCGAGCCGTCTTTCGGACTTCCGTTGTTTTCTACGATTTCTTTGAAAGAATAGTCCTACTTGGATGTCAAGTCTTTCGGAAGGTCTTCGATCCATGGCTGAGACAAATGGTGTGTTAAGATAACCGTCACCGTTTTATACGAAGTCCCTCCGTCCATTGACGTCTTACGGGTTCTCCGAAGTCCTGGAGCAGAAAAGGGAGTTTTGTTTGCGGGATTTCAGAAAGTCGCAAACACGGATCTCTGGCGACCCGGGGGGCCTAGAACTTACGCACAAAGACTAGCCGCCCGACAACCCGAGCCAGCACGGGGCTAGCCGCCCGGCGACCGTGCCCAGCACGAGCGCTAGCCGCCGGCGGCTACGGCCAGCACGGGGGCTAGCCGCCCGGCGGCCACGGCCAGCACAGGCGCTAGCCGCCGGCGGCTACGGCCAGCACGGGGGCTAGCCGCCCGGCGGACACGGCCAGCACGGGCGCTAGCCGCCGGCGGCTACGGCCAGCACGGGGACTAGTCGCCCGGCGGCCACGGCCAGCACAGGCGCTAGGCGCCGGCAGCTACGGCTAGCACGGGGGCTAGCCGCCTGGCGGCCACGGCCAGCACGGGGCTAGCCGCCCGGCGGCCACGGCCAGCACGGGCGCTAGCCGCCCGGCGGCCACGGCCAGCACGGGCGCTAGCCGCCCGGCGGCCACGGGCGCGTCTGGGGTCGGCTGCTTGGTTCCTTCGGCTCGTGCGTGTTTTGCGTTCTTTTTGGCTTTCCGAAGGTTTTTTTCGTGTGGAAAATGTTCCTAGCCGTTGGTTTCGAGATGATTAATCTCGAATCTTAATATCTTTCCAAGGTTTCTCGATTAATCATTTAGTCTCTCGAGGTTGCTCTGATGTCGTTCACATTTTTCCGAGACTTTCGGACATCAATTTTGTCTTGACCGATTTTGACCCCAACAGTTAGCCCCCCAGCTAGCTACGAGCCGTAGGGTTCGTAGGTCCTAGCTTGCGGTATGGTTTGCGAGGAAAGTATGGAGACGGAATCGTGTTAAAGGTCGAGGTGAATAGTTAAATTCTTGCCTATAAAGACATGTGAATTCTTTACCATTCTTATTTCACCCAAGAATCTTAAGTTAATCTCTCTCTTGCAAATTCTCTCTCTACTTTAAGAAAAGAATGACTTCAAGATCAAAATCCTCTAGGAGGCAATCTCACTCGTCTTCGGATAGTTTCCATGCCGAGGAGGAGGTTCCGAAACCCGAGGTCGAAGAGATCGATAGGAGCGCGTATTGCGACGTCGTTTTCGGTTCTGATGCTCCCATTCCTGTGATTCCGATCCCCCGGCGACCTCTGAGGGCGCGTAAGGAAACTGACTCGCCGAGCGAAGTATCCCCTGAATATCTCGGAACTCTTCGAGAGTTTTACGAGGTTCCGAAGGGAGTCATGTTTCGCATTCCTCTTGGGAATGAGAGTTCGGAGCATCCTCCAAAGGGTTACTTTACTTGCTACGAGGCGTTCCTGATGCAATGCCAAATGTGGTTCCCAATCCCTGGGGTCATTGTTCAGGCTCTTGACCGTTTCAGAATCGTAATCAGCCAGCTGAACGTGCCGGCTTTGGAGAGCTGGCTTGGCGTTGTGATTTGAGTTACGAGTTAGGGATGAACCTTAGCCCCGCTGACTTTGAAGGGTTGTGGAACTCCAAATCGACGAGCATCAATGGAGTATACTCCATGAAGGCGAGGACCGATATTTCGGTAATCCATGGAGTCACCTCTCACACCAAGGATTACATTGACCGTTTCTTTTTTGTGAGAATAGATGGAGAGTTTCTCGAGGAAGACTTTCTCCACCTATTCCCGATGGATTGGTTGTACCAACGAGGTAAGATTGTCGCATCCATTTTCTTAGAATCCGAAAAGCGAGTACTGAACGTGTGTTTTTTTTGTTCAGAGAACAGGTGTCTCACGCATGTTCCTTCCGATCTTTCGACCAAGAGAGACATTTTTAGGACAAGGCCTTGTTCCTGGAATTCTTTTACTCTTGACCGGATTCGTGGGGCGGTCGCGCTTCACCGATCGCGAGGCGGTACGCGGCCCTGTGTCAATGATGGATCCTACGTTTTTTCTCCTTCAAGGCGGAGGCGGAGATCTCGGAAGGATAAAGGAATTGCTTTCGAGGCCTCGTCGGGAAATGGTGAGCTGCCGAGATACGATCCTGACTTCACTATAGAGAATCAGGGTGTTCCTCCCCCGGGTGACTTCTTTGATGAGCTCCCTCCGGCGTTTTCCCGTGACGAGTCTTTAGACAACGAGGAGAGAGACAAGGTGACCGCGGAGGGTGCTCGCTTGGTCAACAAGGTTTGTTTTTGAAACTTGAGTAAATCTCCCTTTTCTTTTTATTTGACCTCAACTTCTTGGCAGGCCGTGAGAGTGTGGAACGCATCGATTGATGTAAGTTTCCGTACTGCCCGGCTGGCCCGTTCAAAGCGGAGGAAACGGAAAGGGAATTCGCCAAGTATCGGTTGGAGGTGGAATAGCAAAACCGCCGGCAAGCCGAGGTCCAGGCTCGAGCCCTCGTTCGTGCGGAAAGGAGCGGGCGGAGAAGAGCTGCCGCCGAGCTGAACCGAAGGGCCGAAATTTTCTCTACCGAATTCGAAGCGTACAAAGAGGCTCAGGACTTTCTAGGCGATTTTCGCGAGTGTCGTGGTTCGGTCGGTACTCTTCACAAGATGCAGCGTGAGGGTTTCTCTCTTTCCGGCGAACTTGCCGCGATGGATGGCTCGATGAGAATATGCGCTAACATCGAATCCTTTGTTCCTCCGATCAAAGGGAGAATTCGAGAGTTGTGGAATCCTATCCAAGTCTCGGGAGATACGGCAGATGTAGGCGCGGGTTCGAATGTGGGCGACGGGGGTGAAGAGGTCGACAAGCCCAACTCCTCGTTTGGAATATCTCTAACCGATTGTTATGCATTCGATTATAATTTGTGATAGGCCAAGTGTGGCTGTTTGTATGTATGTGTCGCGACCCTTAGGAGGTCGCGTGACTTTGTGTTTTTCAGGATTGGCCGTTGGTGGCTTTTGAATCCCTGCTATGAATGCTTTTATGAATTCTGCGTTTTGGTTTACACTTTCATCAAGTGTAGAGGATTTGAATACGTGTAGTCACTTCGTATTCAATCTCTTTCTTTTTGTCGCTTGATCCGTAGGTTACTTTGTAGCGAACGTTAGGTTTGTAAGCGATAATATGCAAGTTTTGGAATCTCATATTCTGGATACTTATGCCTATGAGATGTCTTAGATACCAGCAAGGCCGGGTTTAGGGCAAGACCTAGGTCTATTTTCGGACTGAAGCTGTGCGAGGACAAATCGGCTTTCGTTTTGCCTGTTTGCGATTTCGACCTGACTCGTACCGTTTTAGAATCTGCGAAGTGCTTATCGGCTTATATGATTTGTTTGGATATGAGTCGAGCTACTTCCTTTGCGAAGAGCTAACCAAAATTTGGATTTTTTGTATAGCGCGCTATGGTATCCTTGTCGGATGTAAGAGGACTTCGTTAGAAGCCAGACTACGAATTTGATTGAGTGAAACGTTTCTATGTTTTTCCGTCGGGGCCAATCGACGGAAATGAATTTTAGAGTCGCGGACAGACTGTTTGATATAGTTTTTTAGAGTCGCGGATGGACTGTTTGGGGGAGAATGGAGAATCAAGACTTTTCGGGAACTAGCGACGTCTCGCGTTCCTTAAAGATATGATTTTTGTTTTCCGTAATGTTTATGCATTGAGTAAGCATTTGGATTAAAGACTTTATAAAAGGTTTTAAGAATGTAGAGTACATGTGAAAAGTATTTTTGCGGGTGTACAAGGATGTTTGTTCTCATCTCCCCCCCCCCCTTTTTGGTGAGGGGGATAGCTGAACTCGTCGGGTTGCGACGAGCTGCCTACGTACCTCTTGCGAGGATCAAGCCATCTCGTAGTTTTGTTTCAATCGCGGATGCTATTACTCCACGATTTCCGGCGCCTTGACTGTTTCAGCTAAGTCGGTGGTCGCGTTGGGAGTTAGGTCATCCGTTCTTTTGGCGATGGACTCGAGGATTTTCTCGCTATCCTGAGTCGTGGCCTGTTCGGACAAATCCGAGCTGTTCTTTGCTGAGTTCTCGGAGATACTCAGATGCTTCTTAGTTCGCTTCGGGTTAGCTACTGGGGCGTTCCGATTGCTGCGCAATTTATGTTCGGCCAGGAAGCAAAGTCGCGACTGTTTTTGGCTTCCCAGATTACCGCTGTTCCAGTCGGTGTTGGAAACTTGACGCTGAGATGGTAAGTGGACGGGACTGCCTTCATGGCGTTTATCCAAGGAGTTCCCATTATGGCGTTATAGATAGTCGGGTTATCCACTACCGCGAATTCGACGATCTTCGTGACTTCTTTAGCCATGACCGGGAGTCTGATTTTTCCGAGGGTCATGGATGTGACGCCCGAGAATCCAGTCAACGGTCTTGGTTCTGGGATGACCTCTCCGAGGGGTATGTTCATCCTCTGCAGAGTGTCGCGGAACATGATGTTGACCGTGCTTCCTGTGTCGATGAGGATGCGGCCGACTTCGAGATCCTGAATCACCAAGTTGATGACCAGAGGATCGTAGTGGGGTTTATCGAGTCCGGCCGTATCCTGTTCCTCGAAGATGATTGCGTGATTGGGAACGTCATCCTCTGGACACCATCCGGGGCTTGTTTTGGCCCTCCGTCCGTAGGCTTTGATCGACGAAACGGAGTCCTGGTAAAAGTGTGATCCTTCGATGATCATGTTGATCCTTTGGCGGTTGTTGTTGTTTCCTTCGCCGTCTTGTCTCCGTCCGCGTTATTCGCCCGACTGAGTTCCAGGAGCGTTATTCTCGGGATTGGCTCCGTCGGTCTTTGGCAGACGGTCAGAATCTAGGAGCAGGTCTTTCACACTCCTGACTGTTGCTAGTTCGCCGGCGACCAGCTTCGTAATGAGTCTAGCGCCGAGGACTTTGCAGTAGGCGGTGGAGTGACCTATCGTCTGATGGAACTCGCAGCTGGAATTGTCCTTGTACGAGTTCCGCGTCCAAGTATTTCCGGCGGTCCTTCCTTGTTCAGAATTGATGGCGTAGTTATGTTCACCTTGGACGTCTTCCCCTTCGTGATGGACATACTTGTCGTTAAGAGAGGGTTTCTTCTTGCCGGACGCTTTCTGCGGTCCATGCTTTTGCGCTAGGACTTTCATCTCTTCTTCCATGATGATGAAATTTGTTGCCTTGTGGAGAGTGTCTTGGATGGTGCGTGGCCTCTCCAAAGAAATCCACTTTCGGAATTTCGATTTGTACCAGAGGTTTTTTCTCAGGGCGTCGACGGCGACTCTGTCGCTGAGGCATGTTACCCTGGACATCACGAGTTTGAACCTCCTTATGTAGTCGCGACGCGGTTCATCTTCCTTTTGAATTAGACTCCAAAGGTCTACGTCGCAGGTTTCCCTGTCCATGAACATGGAGAATTGCTTCAGAAAAGCCGAAGCAAGCTGGCGGAAACTTCCGATGGAGTTTCTTTTCAAGTGTGAGAACCACTCGAGTGCAGCACCTCTGAGGTTCTCGACGAATAGGAGACATCAGCCGACGTCTTTTTCCCGCTCCAGAAGTTTAGACCTCGCCATTGCAATCTGGAAGGACTGCAGATGTGCCTTCGGGTATGTGGTTCCGTCGTAGGTGGGAAGGTTTATTTTCCCGGGATCCGAGACTCGTGCGTCTGTGATTCGAGAGGTGAACAGAGTCTTTCTCGATTCTTCGAGGAGCAGGTCGATCTGGGGGGCAGTGCTGGTTGCGTGGTGAATCTGTGATTTTACCGCTTTCACCTCGGCTGCAGTTTTTGCGATGTACTCGCGCAAATCATGGATCTCGTTGGCGCCGTTCGCGCTCCTTTGTCTACGTTGGCTGCGATAGGCCCGAGTCTGGTCTTCGGCCAACCTCTCTTGCTCTGACCAGTATAAGTCTTCTTCCTCTTCTGTCATGGGTTTTTTGAAGGCTGCCGCTAGTCGCTTTCTTCTGCCCCGCCGGAGTGGTATCGTCGGGGATGAGTTCATGGGATTTTCTCGGGGCATCTTTTTCTTGGTCTCCGGAAGTTCCGAAGTCAAGCCTTCTGACACGCCTCACCTTGGTGGATCCGCGCGGGAGCTTGCTTTTCGCTGTTAAAGTATTAACCTGTTTAGCGAGTGAAGCCATTAGTTTCTCTTGTTCTTCCGACCGTTTTTGGGCGGTGGCGAACAGTTCCTTCACCTGGTCCAGCATCGCAATGTTTGCCTCGGCAGTGACCGTCGATACGTTTCCGGCAAGAGTCTTCTCAGCGTTGGCATCGGCGGCTGGTCCGTAGTGCGTTTGCTTGTCTTTTTCCGCTGTAGCAGACATGCTTAACTGGGCGTGCGTAGTTGCGAGAAAGATAAATCCGTGTATCCCCATCCTTCTAGCGCCAAACTGTGGGAACCGAAATTCGCACTGTCGATTTTAGTTAAGTATGAACGTAGGAAAACTAAGTTGACCTAGTTTTTCCCGAGGATCCCGGCTATTGGCTGGGCCACGCACGACGAAGTTAATACGAGTTTAGTTTGGGAATAAATGCGTAAAATAAAGAGAGCAACATAAAGAATCTTATTTCCGAATTCGCGGAGAGCGTTTGAACAACAGGTCGAGATCTCGGCCGCAAGAGCTGTCGATCGTCGCTAGTCTCAAAACCTAGATCTAACCTAGTTGAGTCGCAGCTTGCTAAAAAGGAAATAAAAGCCTAAGTTCTAAGTTGTCTAGGGTGGTTTCTTTCTTCTGATTTCGGATCCCCCTTCCTCTGCTCCTAGGCTTGCTTATATACTCCCATATGACGGTCTATTCTTGATGGGCTGAGTCTGCCGCGAGCTGGGCTTTTTCCATTTTCGTCGGTCTTCGTGTTTATCGGGAAAGTTGACATAATCCTTTCGGAAATTTGACATTTATCCTTTTGGAAGTTTAACATTTATCTTGTTATGTGAAGATAATTGTAAAACGTCGTATCTATCTTTTAGAAAATCGTAAATGGGCCGTCCGGTCGGATTTGGTCCCTCTCGAGCCGTCTTTCGGACTTCCGTTGTTTTCTACGATTTCTTTGAAAGAATAGTCCTACTTGGATGCCAAGTCTTTCGGAGGGTCTTCGATCCATTGCTGAGACAAATGGTGTTTTAAGATAACCGTCACCGTTTTATACGAAGTCTCTCCGTCCGTTGACGTCTTACGGGTTCTCCGAAGTCCTGGAGCAGAAAAAGGAGTTTTGTTTGCGGCATTTCAGAAAGTCGCAAACACGGATCTCTGGCGACCCGGGGGCCTAGAACTTACGCACGAAGACTAGCCGCCCGAGGACCCGAGCCAGCACGGGGCTAGCTGCCCGGCGACCGTGGCCAGCACGAGCGCTAGCCGGCGGCAGCTACGGCCAGCACAGGGGCTAGCCGCCTGGTGGCCACGGCCAGCACGGGCGCTAGCCGCCGGCGGCTACGGCCAGCACGGGGGCTAGCCGCCCGGCGGCCACAGCCAGCACGAGGGCTAGCCGCCCGGCGGCCACGGCCAGCACGGGTGCTAGCCGCCGCCGGCTACGGCCAGCACGGGGGCTAGCCGCCCAGCGGCTATGGCCAGCACGAGGGCTAGCCGCCTGGCGGCCACGGCCAGCACGGGCGCTAGCCGGCGGCGGCTACGGCCATTACGGGGCTAGCCGCCCGACGGCCACGGCCAGCACGGGCGCTAGCCGCCGGCGGCTACGACCAGCACGGGGGCTAGCCGCCCGGCGGCCACGGGCCCGTCCGGGGTCGACTGCTTGGTTCCTTCGGCTAGTGCGTGTTTTTGTGTTCTTTTTGGTTTTCCGGAGGTTTTTTTTCGTGTGAAAAATGTTCCAAGCCGTTGGTTTCGAGATGGTTAATCTTGAATCTTAATATCTTTCCAAGGTTTCTCGATTAATCATTTAGTCTCTCGAGGTTGCTCTGATGTCTTTCACGTTTTTCCAAGACTTTCGGACATCGATTTCGTCTTGACCGATTTTGACCCCAACAGTGCGCAGCAAAAGCATCCACATACCCAACAACTTTAAGTATGGTTCATCGTGCATGTGGAAAAAATGACAAAATTGAGGGTGATTTTCAAACCACTCCCGCTCAGGCTTAAACTTATCCTTCTTCAGGATCTTCACCGTCTTGCCCACATAGCACTTGCTCTGTATCTTACACTTCTTAGTGAACTCGGTGTTTTTGAAGTATAGCTTATCAGGTGGTAGTGGTTGACATTCATGTAAACCAAATAAAAATTATATTAGCACTTATTTACTACGTAGATTAAGCCATATAATTTTTTTTCTAATAGTACTAGTCATACCAGTAATACACCAATAAATAAACAATTTTTTTTGAGAATAATCTACCTGAGATAACGCAGACTGATGATCAGTCTCATTCTCATTCTCGTGTGCAGATAGATGATCAGACTCATTTCCATGTGCTGGCAGATAGATGATCAGACTCATTTCCATGTGCTGGCAGATCATCACTATCATTCTCTGTTGGGACAAGTTCTTCTACATGATGCTTTTCTACAGGAGCACTGTTTCTTTTTGTGGACTTTCTCTGCTGAGTTTTTTTTTCCCTCCATGACCTCGTCCTGCCATCTATAGCCTCTCGATATATCCTATAACAACAAACATTCAATCAGAACTGAAACACTCATAATAAAGTATCAAATAAATTTCATTATCTCAGAACCAAACATTTGAGGACATCTCCATAATCTTATAACCATTTTCAATAATTGTATTAACCATTTTACTACTATGTTTTCAATTAAATTACAATAACCTTTCACAATTTTTACCAATACCAAATCTATTCAACAAAACTAACAAACCCACATCAGAACCATTTGAATCTATCTGAAAACCCCACATCAGAACCATTTGAATATATTCGAAAGGTATAAAAACCGTTACCTTTTACACGCCGACAATTGTTTCGAAACAGAAGAAGAGGATGAAAGGAAGGTGGCGCCGGAAGAAGATGGTGGAAGATGGTGGTTATGATGATATACAGGAGAAGACGCAGTGGTTTACGGTGGAGTTCGGTCTATTTCGGTCGATTTGGTCACTCCTCGAGTTCGTCGGGTTCTAGGGTTTCGAAGATTCAATTAACTCTCGATTTGGGGAAAATGAGGGAATGAGAAACACTTAGGACAAAAAGAGAGGTTTTGGTCTGTTTGGGACTTGGGAGAGAGATACTAGGAGAAATAGATGGTTTGGGAGAGAGGCATGCAGGTCACGCCCATGTTTCCGGGTCGGTTCAAATAGAGAGAGGTTGGATCCTGTAAATATCAGATTTCATTAAGGACAGTTTCGTTTTTCACCATCATTACCATTAAAATAAGATTAAAAGTATAGTCTTTTTTATTGATGTGGCAAGAGAAAATACATATGAGAGTAAGTGGCAATCTAGAATAAAATCCTGTCTTTGTAGTAGACAGGGGCAATTTGGTCATCTGAACAAGAAATTGATGGATTCGTCTTTAAATAAATTAAAAAAAAAAACTTTCAATCTCTCACTGTGAAAGTACTATAAGATTTGAGAATAATTAGGTTTTCTTTTTGTCACTCCTTCCGCCGATTTAGTCAACGATTCACTTTGCGTTAATGGCGGTATCGTACAATTCATTAGTACAGTCTTTACAGGCGACAAGTAACTGCTTCATCCCCAAAGCCTTGTGCATCAAGCAGAGAAGCAGCAGCAGATCCACCGTCGTATTCGCTTCTAATGATAAGAACATTGCTCTTCAAGCGAAGGCAATCAATTATATCTCTCTTCTCTATAGTCTTGACATTCAGATGATCTGCTGTAAAGGCTTGATTAGATAAAAAAATCAGGTCGTTGTGAAAACTCTGTTTAAAAATTGGTCTTGTCAGTGTTTGGCCTTTGTTTTAACTCTCTGTTCTTAGTTCTTGTATTAATAATAATATTTTTATGCCGTTGAAGCCTCTGGTATTTATCTTGCCTAGTATTTGTTTTGGTGGGATAGGTAGATAACTTGTTGGACGGCATCAAATGGGATGACAAAGGATTAGCTGTTGCAATAGCACAAAACGTTGACACTGGAGCTGTGTTAATGCAAGGTTTTGCTAACAGAGAAGCTCTCTCCACAACCATCACTTCTCGTAAAGCTACATTCTTCAGCCGATCTAGATCTACCTTATGGACTAAGGGAGAGACATCCAACAACTTCATCAATGTCCTCGATGTTTATCTTGACTGCGATCGTGATTCGGTATGTTTGTCTGAAATTAATTCATATTAGAATCTAACTCACTACCTCTCGATGAACTGTTATATCAGTAAACTTCATTGGGTTTTGTGATTGCTCAGATAATCTACCTTGGAACACCTGATGGGCCTACTTGTCACACAGGAGCAGAGACTTGTTACTACACCTCAGTGTTCGATCAACTAAACAATGATGAGGTTTGCTGTTTTTAAGAAAAATCTATTTATGTGACGTGACATATTGAAATCTGAAGAACATCAACCATTACATATCACAGTCTGCAGGAAACAAGCTAGCATTAACAACATTGTATTCACTAGAATCAATCATTTCGAAGCGGAAAGAAGAATCATCAGTTCCTCAGGAAGGCAAACCATCGTGGACTCGACGGTTATTGACGGATGACGCTCTGCTTTGCTCAAAGATCAGGTAATTTTTGTCGGTTATCTTCAGTTGAAGGTTACTGCACAGAGAACCATAGAGCTATATATGAAGATTATTGGGTTTTTCTTGTGTTCAGGGAAGAAGCAGACGAGTTATGCAGAACACTGGAGGATAAGGAGGATATTTCAAGAACCGCATCGGAGATGGCTGATGTGTTGTACCATTCGATGGTGCTTCTGTCTAAAAGGGATGTGAAGTTTGAAGATGTTCTTGAAGTTCTTAGGAAACGCTTCTCTCAGTCTGGGATCGAGGAAAAGCAAAACCGCTCAAAGTGACCGTTTACAAGTGTTGAATTTGCGATAATTATCTCTGAATTTGGTCTTAAGTTAATGCGAATTTGTTCAGCCTGGAACTTTGTATAATACATCGTATGTTCTATCTTTTAAAAAAGAATAATAAATTTATGGGCAAATCCTGAAAGATATTTAAAAAGTATTTTTTTAGTAAAATAACAGAAAAGAAGGAAAACGACTAACAATTTTAATTGAAGAGGTAAATTGAAATTATAAATTTACTTTATTGATATAAGAATAAAATATATATATTAAACTAAATAAGAAAAATTTCAATTCAAAAGTTTTTTCAGAAAAAAAAAACAAATATTTTTTTAAAAATTTTATTTTAAAATCTAAAAATTCTATGTCGAAAATATATTTTAGTTATTATTTTAAATTTCAAATCTCAAATTTTAAATCCTAAAACTCTCTGAGTTTAAATCTTAATCTTTAGCAGAATTTATTTCGATCATTTTAATTTTAGTGACTATTTTTGTGATAACTATTTTAGAGTATTTTCTAAATTTATCTTCTGTTAAATCATATTTCTAGTAACTATTTTTGTGATAAATATTAATAATTGTTAGCATTCTTAAATCGCGAATTAGGATTCTTAGAGTGGAGAACTAGAGCTTTCAATTCAACCTTCAAAATTTCAGTTGATTTTGTGATTCATGATGATTTAATTTTCGTTTGTTAGACATATGTAGAAGACTTTGGTTAAACTAATGTGTAAGACTTTTGATGTTATCCGTTGTTTCAGGTCACGGTGACAAAGTTAAAGAAAAGAAGCTTAAATGATGTGACTAAAATGAAGAAGAAGCTCGGGGTTTTTCTTTGAAACGTCGAAAGAAAAATAAAATATGTAATTACACCATATCTTAAAAATATGAACAAATAAATAATTTATAAAAATCATGCCATATATAAGATATCTGAACAAACTACAAATCTGGTCAAAAAGTCACCGGTTTAGAAGAAAGGAAATTGTCGAATAAAAAATGAAAACTTTTAATATCGCTCACTAACGTCTATATATATAAGGAAATTGTTTGAAGGAAGCTACCGACAAAACAAGATGTACGAGAATTTGAAGTTCAATGTCCAATGGACAGAACCATTCATAATCGTGATTTACCATAGTCTCATTATTGCATATCCATAATTGTGATTTTTCAAAATAACTATGAACAACTGTTGTACACTTATATATTTTTCTTTTGGTGTATAACAATATCATGTTACTCTAAATTTATTTTGAAATTGTATTTGATGAGATAAATATGATAAATTTTTCTTAGTAAATAATATATGTATATTGGTATATAATTATATGTTGGGGGATTGTAATGGTATTCGATTTACTTATTGATCAAGTTTATTTTTTTTTTACTTTTGATTGCATATAAGGTTGTTAATAAATTGACTAAATTGAATCAACTGAATGTCAATTATATATACTAACCATATTTTCCATACTAAATAATTATAACAGAAAATATTTTAATGAAATTTTGAATTTTAGGAATCGATTCTACAGGAAGGTGTGAAATAATATTAAAATGAAACATTATTTTAAGAGTAAATAGAATAAATTTGAAAAACTATTTTCTTAATTTCATTTGTAACAAAAACCATAATCAAACTAATGCATATATAACTATACCTTATAACACTATACCTTTTATGCTCAGTACCAGTTTGAATAATATAATGTAACCACTTCATATATTGTATCTGTTAATGAGTTCAAAAATTTTTTTTATCCATTTGATAGTGGCTAGTGACAATAATGTGTTTTTTTTTTTAAAGTTGCTTAGGTCAAAATGAAATAATATAAGTAGTTTTACTGATTGATTAAATAAAAATAGAAGAAATAGATGATAGTCGTATCAAAGTAAATAGTGTTGAACATAAAGTTGATGTTCCGAAAGAAAAATATATAATTGTGTGTGTTTGTTTTGTGATTATCTTGTGTGGTTGTTTGATATTCGTGTTATTCACATGTGTATCTTGTTTTGCCGATATTGTGTTCCTTATGAAATGTATTTGTTGTATTTAATAATGGTGTGGATACAAAAGTATTGTATGAATGTGATGTTAATGGAATATATATGTTTGAGGCTGATGAAATATGCAAATAAATTTCGTGAAGGAGGTGTCGTTTTTTATTTGTGTCCAACATAATTTTTAAAATAATTGTTATTGTTATAGTACATACAAGTTGTTGGATTTCAACGTGTTAATGTAATATAAAAGACAATTAACCACATATCAAACAAATTTTAATCATTTGCTTATAGAGATAGCATTGTTAATATTGTTTGGACTCCAGAATCCTAGATTTGCCGAGGGAATAACATCTAAATCCAAGAAGAAGACAGAAGAAAATCAGAGGAAGAGATATAACTACCACAAAACCCATCAATCTTGAGATCTTGTTTTCTACCATCTTTATTGATTGATTGGGTGTTCTTGGAGTTTTGGTTGTGTTTGGTTCTACTTGACATATAAGTATTTATTTGGATATACAAATCTGACTTCTTCCCCAACGTTTATGTCATATGAAGTTTAATGTTCGAATATCAACTGTCACCTTTTATGGGGAGGTATTATAAGATGAATAAATGTTTCCCTAGTAAAATATTTTTGTAAAATATTTTGATATGTATCACTTTCTGTAAAAATACAGAACTCTATAATCCCCTATATATTAATTTCGAAGCATTACAACATATTTTTGTAGACACGAGTCATCACTAGGATGATTTTTAGAATCTTTAGAAAAATAAGTTGGTCTTTAAAAATATATATTATAGTTTTAATTAAACCAACTATTAAATTAAAAGCTACGGAACTGCCAATAAATTATTTTCTTAAAGAAAAGCTAAAGAATTACCTAATATGATTAACATATATATGAAAATTAATTATTGTGAATCATATATATATATATATATATATATATATATGTATTTCATAACGATTTTTTATTCTTTTTTATAGTATTAAATTAAATTAAACAATCACATTAAACATGTAATAAAAAAATAGATTTTTTCTGTATGTTGTATTATGATTTTTTTAAACCACTATAAATTACTAAATAGTAAAAATCTAATTGCAATGTTGGAAGATCCATGCATCTTTAGAGATGATTTTCAACCGGTCTCGAAACCCTTTAGTTGGGTTTTTCATCGTCGATGAATTCGACTTCCATGTGTTCTATCGACTGCATGCTTTAAGATTACGAGTGAAGATTTTATTTTTAGATATGTACCTTGAGTATAACTAATTATTACAGATGTTTATTTCTTTTAAATTAACATTATTGAAAGCCATAGAATAAGTTGAAAAACTCATATCAATGAAACCGAAACGAGAATGAAAGCATAACTTTATAGAAGTAGAAAATGAAATCACTTATGCAGTTTCAAGAGTAAAAAATTTGAGGCAGAAAACCTGACCCATTTCGTCATTTTACAACCGATATCGACTATATGATTTCGGTGATTTGCATCAGCCAAAAAAACTTAATTCCTTTTGTCCAGATAAAGTCTTTAAAATAATTAAAATGAACTATAATACGTTAACTATTCAAAAACGAGAGACCAACATTTGTATTTGTCATTTTACGATCAATAAAAATTATAGTGTTACAAAATATTAAAACCATTTATTAAATAAATATTAGTATAAAAAATTCACCTCGCGCATGCTCGCGAGTTATCGTCTAGTTGATCTTGTTTGCAAGAAAAACTATTATTAAATCAAATAAATTTTAACATGTGTAGTTCTGTCAATTTTTAAACGCATTATCTTTCAACTCAATAGTAATCTCAGTGGCTGGTTCTGACCCAACTTGTAGCTTTGGTCCCATCTTCTGCTGGACTCGTTCTTGAAATGAAAAATATTCATCAAAACTAAACAAACTCAATATATATATATCATCTATATTGTACAGATTATTGGTACACTGATTCTAATAAACCCACTGAAATAGCAAATCGTCAAATCCAAATCGCATCACTTTTTAACCATAGGAAGAAAAGAAAATCTAGACACATAAGATAAAGAGTTACTGCTCAGAGAACACCCAAACCACCACTAAGAGCAAGAAAAAGATGCAGAATAGAGCCTCCCTCGATGTTGTAGTCTTTTGCCGTCTTGTCATAAGCTAGCTGTTTCTGGACGTAGATGAGGATGCAAATTTTTTTTTAAGAATTAGTGTTACATGTAACTGCTTAGATTATAAGCTTGCAGAGTATAATCAACTAGTGGCAAGAACACAGAAAAACACATTAGAAAGCAGATGCAATTTTCTAAATCACTAAGATATGACTAAGATATGAAAAGATGTCTTGTAGATTCAGTTTTGAATCAACCCGAAACAACTCCAACGACCTGACACAGGAAGAACATATGAGCTTCAAAAAAGCTCAAGAGACTTCCCTAGCAGTTCATTTGTTTGAAAGTAAATAAGTAATTTGTTACCTTTGTTGCCTTCTTTCTCCTCAATGTGTTCCTTGATGCGATCAATAGTGTCGGATTTATGCTGGTGGCAACCACAATTTTTGGGTCAGACCTGTAGTTTTCGTATTGGTTATGGCATGCAAGAGAACTTGGAAGGTGACACGTGGCGCAAAATGTCCATCCCTTCAAGGTGACGTGGCGCAAGGAACATGTAGACAAAACAACTCTATTTATTTAGAAGGTAGATAGATCTAGAAGTGTGTACTAAGTAAAAGTTACATATACCTTAAGGACAATTATGAAAAATATTATAAACTAGTTTACAAAAATATTTTAGTTAGGGTAAGTTTCTCACATGTGAATGTCACATGGTAAGTGATGTAGCATATAATTAAGAGTATGGGCATTCGTCTTCTACGGTCCTTGCGTGTCAAGACAGTTACTTTTAAGAATGTGACTTCTTTTATTTGTAAGGATAATCACTGATGGTTTATAGATTAGGACTACGGATTACGTAGGCTCTTCTTTTCTTTCTTTTAAATAACTAGCTAGCATCGTTGTATTCTTGAGACTTATTATTATTGATTGCAATTGCAAATACAGAGCTTTTCAAGCACTTATAGGAGTACTCTAAAACTCTATTTTGCCTTGTTGAGAATATCAATAATCAAAAGACCTTCTTGTTCGAGTTGAAAGGATCAACAGTTCAAGGATCTATCATTCTAGTCATCAAATTCCTAGTTATTAAGCTTCCGCTATCTATCAGTTGGTATCATAGCCAAAACGGTTCTATTATGATGTCACCTAGAAAGAATCTGCAGCAGCTAAGAGATTTTGTCTTGCGAGAAATATTCATGAATTTTGAACAAGATCTATGCCACAAGTTACAACAATGCATGGAACCGGTTCTACACGCACTCCAACGATCACATGTTTTTGATGAAGAAGTTGAAGAAACTAGTGATCTTCTCAAAGAGATCCATGGAGCTCCAATATTTGATGTGTACGATAGTATCGATCATATATTTGATGACTGTGGTGATGCAGATATAACCTCCAATGTCTTCGATGATGTATCAGACACTGATATCATAGGAACTCAAGAGGTTTCTGACTGCAATCTTGAACCAACAGAACATGTCCATGTGATCGACGAATCTGGCTTGATGGGTGAAATTACATGTCAGGATATGAGAAATCAAATTCCTTATAATTTATTTGAAACTCAAAATCAGTTTGTCAATAACAAGTCTCCAGCTCAAGATTTTGCCAAAAATGTTTTTGCAAAATGTCACCAGCGGGTCTTAAGCGTACCCCCAGTTCCTGATAAGAGCACACATTCATCTTTTAAAGGTTATGCTGATTTAACTTTTGCCTTCTACGATGAAAATGTAGAGCCACCAGATCGTGATCGACGCGGCGGCGGTTGTTTTCTTCTCTTTCTTAAACATGATGGCATAACAAGTGAACATGTTCAGGTGAGCTACATGAGAACTCAGCTGGTTCCAGACAGGCACGTTGGCACTTCAAGAAGAGAGTCATTGACTTGGGACTTTGAAATTTTTCATCTTGCACACCAGTTTGTACGCCTTATTCAGAAGTTTGAGTGGTCAAGATATAATATTCTAGAGATAAAGTTTGTTGAGAGAACTGCTCGGAGAGATTAGGTATCGTTTGATTCTCTTGGATTTTATTCACTCTTAACTTCTCACACAATATATTTTGTTACTTGGACCACTTTCATATGGGACTTACGCAGTATAGTGATGTCAGCCTCCTAAAGCTTATAAATGAAACTTGGGTGCATGTGCATCTATTTTGTTCAGTACGCTACATGTACTGGAAAACTCTACAACTGTTTCAGAGATACGTGAGCGTACTTTGTTATTTATGCTGGCGTTTGATTCAGATTATATATGTCTTTTAAGGCATATGAAGCTGATAGAAAAATGTGCACCAGAGTCTTTTTCTGTGCCTTTTTCTGATGGGGCTACTAGTGAGGAACAAGAGACCAGCGGTCTTGTTAGACATGGTTTTGACAGTATTCATACCCTACCCACGTATAACGAACAGCTCTTATCTTTGGGGCATATAGAGGCGACAGCGGCGTTAGTGTTCTATCCTGCCTCTGTTTATTTGCATATATCCTTCACTTGGTTATATCTTCTGAAGTGGGTAATGATGAAAAACGATGTTGCCATTAGAAAACCAAAATGGGAGAAGATGAAAGATATAGTTGAGATCATACATATTATTGAGTGGATAAGTTGGCAAGCAAGAACCACTGTTTTTCTTATTTGTTGTGGTCTGAATATTGAAGAGTATGACTATGACTCAGTATATGCGTCCAGTTTTGGGCACGTACCGGCAGTCCCGATACCACTACACCAACATATACTTGCTCCTTTTCAACATGGAGGTTCTTTTAATAGCAGACTCTTATGTGATGATGTTTCTTACGTTGGCATTTTACCGACGTTGTCCCATAGAGAGCATAAAGGAGTTCACACTTTTCTATGTTCTTGTGCCTTTAATTGGCGTTTGGTGCGTCACTCTTACTCTTGTGTGATCATTGTCTTCACTGCCAAGGAGTGGCGTAAGGTTTTGTGGCTACCATGGGTTCCCACAACTTCTATGTTTCTTCTCTTCACGACAGGATTGTCATTTCTGAAAATAAAAATTGGGTTGAGCTATGGAGTTCCAACGAGGAGAAGAGTAGTGTGTGTTCCAGATTTTAGTTTCAACTTTACATCCATGTTCTATATTTGGAGTGACGTTTCATGCGAACCAAACAACAAGTTATTATTGTGCTGTCTGTCCTCCTCCCACCTTTATTTACAAAGGGTAAAGAGAGAAGAGGGTACCAAGTCACACATTATAAGCAAGGTGAAGTGTAGTCTTATAGACAAGATTTGTGCTAAGCTTCTTATACAGTTGCAGTCAGCTCATTTGTTACGTTTGGAGATTGTACAAATGTCACTAGATGATGCCCGTGGTTCAAAAGTTTTTGAAAATAAGCTTGCTGTGCGGTATTACCACCATCGCAAGCCATTTGATCTCTTAAGACGTGAAAATATAGTTTTGGATGGACACAAACACCTGATTACAGCCACGTGGGAGTATTTTGAGAGTAGTATGGTGCCTTCTCTGGGGGTTCTAATGGTGCTTATCAACGTCAATCTCGTGCAAGTGCCAATTAAATGTTCCTTGCTTGGTTTCTTCTGATTGTGGTGTAGTGACTCCATTTGACCCATCTGTGGCATGTATTCCGTACCGGTCAAGTGGGAGTTCACGTTATTATGGCCACCATGGCCTCCCAACATATTTTTATGCTCTTCACAGGATCACAACAATGCATGTGGTGTTATGTTCTTACAATCTATTGCAAAAGCGTTCTCATTGGGAGCTTTTAAAGAACGACGAGGAACTGTGTGTACCTCAGAGTTGGGGTTCTTCTTCAGCGTTAGAGCAAATATCTGGTTGGAGAAGGTCATTTTCGATTCAGTGGTGAGGGGATATAAAAATTTCTCGTATGCATGGCTGCTGGACTGCGAATGTCACACTATGTTTGCAGAAGTTGACAAAGAGGAGTTGCAATCTGTATGGCTACTGTGGACTCGCGAGGATTTTATGTTACTTTGTTCTACGACGCTGTTATTGGTCTTCCCAGATATAGAATTTATATTTGGAATACATGGTGGAGCTTTGACGTGGAAAATTAAAGTCGTGTCTAGCTCGCATTTGGACTTTACTTATTTGTTTGGGTACGTTTCTTGCGAAACAAGAAACTGGTGGTATGTCACCAAAGGGTTCACACCTTGACTGCAACAGTAAGTTTTCAAACTCAAATTATGTGTAGAAGCTTCTATACTATCAGCATCGAGCATGCCTCAGGTGTTAAGCATTGCCAGGTTCCTTTTGAGTCAAAAGAGCTGGTGTGGTTTGTCGCAAAAAGAACTTATCCTCTGGTACAAACATCGGATGTTCCTCATTTTTGCCATCCTAATACCTTCCAACCACGTGCTAATACAATGGATTCTTCTTCTTCTGCAAGCATTTGACGAGCCGGATTCGTGGGCGAATCCTTTCTCACCCGGAGGACTGATGTAGCATATAATCGAGAGTATGGGCATTCGTCTTCTACGGGCCTTGCGTGTCAAGACATTTACTTTTAAAAATGTGACTTCTTTTATTTGTAAGGATAATTACTGATGCTTTATAGATTAGGACTATAGATTACGCAGGATCTTCTTTTCTTTCTTTTAAACAGCTAGCATCGTTGTATTCTGGAGACTTATTATTATTGATTGCAATTGCAAATACAGAGCTTTTCAAGCACTTAGAGGAGTACTATAAAACCCTATTTTGTCTTGTTGAGAGTATCAACAATTCAAAAGACTTTTTTGTTCGAGTTGAGAGGATCAACAGTTCAAGGATCTATCATTCTAGTTATCGAATCCCTAGTTACTAAGCTTCCGGTCTCTATCAGTAAGCCACAATATAGAAAGAAAAATATGTTACCGGTTTTTGGTTATTTTCATAAAGTTAATTGTATTGGTTGGTAAAGAAATTAAAGTGAAAAAAAGAAAAAGTAATTTATGCAAATTGATTTTATTAAGGCTAGACGATTATGTCGAAACAAGCCCATAAACTTAAGATTTCTTCTAGTGTTCTTATAGAGTAGGCTATTGAACTAAAACTATCAAGAATATACAGAAATTAAACCTTACAAATTTTTTTACACATGTTTTTCTTCATCATTATTCGTTCTAAATTAACATGGAATACGGCTAACGTAAACATATATTTCGTATCTAATAAAATTAAGTCATATCTTAAAAATCCGAACAAATAAATAACTTATTAGTAAACAAAAGGGCAATTCTCCTGTAAAGATTATTTTTTTTTATGTTTTTGTCACAAAATAGCAAACAAGAAATAAATTGATCAAAATGTTTCATTTAAGAGAACTAAAGATTTTTATATCTTAGATATATAAAAAACAAAATGAAAAGATAAAAAAATAAAATATTTTTTATAGTTTCAGATTATATGTTTTCAGATTCTAATTTCTTATAATTTGTTTTTGGAAAACTTTTTTCTTCAATTTTTTTTAAAATTTTATTTTTAAAGTTTTCTTTTTATAATTCGAAAATAATTTTTGAAAATATTTTCAAATTTTTGTTTTCAAATATTTAGTACTTATTTTTTATTTTATAAAATTTTAAATATTAATCTCAAAACTCGCCCCTTAACTCTAAACCCTAAAGCTTGAATTAGTTAACTATAGAGGTATAAGTGTAAATTAATATTTTTAATAAAATATTTTGGTCTCTTTTTCTTGTGTGTTAGATCTGGTGGCAAATTGTTTTCAGTGTTATCCTAAGAAATTTCTCTAAACAAAATCACATGTATATGGTCAAAAAGTCAACCTATTTTTTGTAAAAAGGAAATTATCTAACAAAGAAAAAGGGAAAACTTTAAAGATCTTGATCACTAACGTCTAGTATATAATAGTGGTATCAATCATCTGAACAATCGAAAAATTGTTTCTTTCTTACAAAATAATATCGAGAGATACGATGCCAGAAATCTTCTCCTCTAATTACGAAAAAGAGATGAATTCGCCAGTGGCGGATCTAGAAAAATTATTTGACGGGGGCACACATATATATATTTAATCATATATATATATATATATATTTTATAAAAATTGTTATAAAATATTAATATATATTAAAAATTAATATTAATATATATTAAAAGTTATTTTAACGTTATTAATTATAAGTTGTAGACAAAATACAATATATAGTAATTGTTACATCTTATAACAAGTTTTATATGATATTTTAATTTCTTACAAAGAAATTACAATCAAAACTAGTTAAATATATATAGTATTTATAATGTAGTTTTTAATTTTACATATGTATTATAGTATCATACAAGTCAGTATATCATAAAGAAATAAACTCTGAAATGTTAAATATAATTTAAATATATTGTTTCTTATTTTAATATAGATTATATGATTATTTATTAGCAATTTATAATGTCAATTGCAGAAAAAAATTAAATCTAAGATTTTTTTCAGAAAAAAAGGAAATCCAAAAACGAAAAAAATGAAAAGAATTAGTGAAAGTTAAATAAACCAAGGAAGCAAATATGTTAATGGAAACAAAAGAAAGTTATTAATAAATAAATCAAATCTTGGTGAAGTGCAATTAATAGTTCTCATGGATAATGGAAACGTGACAAGCTAAGAAGTCATAACTGTAAAGCAAGATAAAAATAAAACATAATATTTGGAGACTAGAAGAGAGTCGAACCAGTGCCTACGAGATTTGAAGGGGACACCTTTACCAATAGAGCTACAGACAACTTGTAGTCTCATACCTAAATAATATATATAAAGTAGTTGGGGGCACGTGCCCCCGTACTGATCACTGTAAATCCGCCTCTGGAATTCGCTCAAAAAAGTTCTAAGAACTTGTGATTTCATCGCCATAGACACCGAGTTCCCTGGTTGCTTGAAGGTGACTCCTATGGCCGCAACGGACGAGACTCGATACAACAATCTGAAGTTTAATGTAGAAAACACAAAACCTATTCAACTAGGTTTCACTCTGTTCGAACTCGACGGAAGTATCGGCGGTACGTGGGAAGTTAATTTCAAGGATTTTGATGCGAGATCCGATGCTTGTAACGAGAAGTCGCTAGAGTTTCTTAGCCGCAACGGTATCGACTTCAAGAAAATCAGAGAAGAGGGAGTGGGAATCCAAGAGTTTTTCAAAGAGTTCGGTCAGATTCTCAAAGACGAGGACAAGAAGTTAAAGTGGGTTACGTTCGACGGTTCGTACGACAAAGCGTATCTGGTTCAAGGCCTGAGCGGGAGAAAACCACTGCCCGAGACTTTGGAAGCTTTTAACAAATCCGTTGAGGAAACCCTAGGGCTTACTTTAGATGTCAAGAAGATTGCGGTTAACTGCATAGGTTTGTCTGCACGCTACGGTCTGCAGAGAATAGCAGACGATCTTCACATCAAACGTGTGGGTGATGCGCACCATGCCGGTTCCGACAGCGAACTCACTGCCCGAGTGTTTACTGACTTGATATCCAGCATATCAAAGGAACAAGAGAGAGAGCGTGAAGAGGAGAAACAGAGTGAAGAGCGTATGAAACGTGCTATGCATATTGTGCACGAAGCGGAACAAAAGAGAAAGCGTGAAGAAGAGGAAGAGAATGAAGAGCGTGTGAAACGTGCTATGCATATTGTGCACGAAGCTGAAGAGGCTTTTGTGATGGAAAGACGTGGTTATGTTCAGGTACACGTACAGCCACATGAGCTTGTGATGAGGAGATGCGGGTATTTACCAGTATTGTATCCTCCACCACTGACACCGATTGTGTTCCATCCTTACCCACCACAATTTGCTGGCTACTTTGTACAGCCACAGAGTCACATCCATCAATCTTTTTTACATTAACGCAAACTATGTATATATATATATTAGAGATAGTAACATCTTTCCTTGAATATGCCCTTTTTCAAAAAAAAAAAAAAACATCTTTCCTTGAATACAAATGTAAATTTTCATCTCTGCAGTTTCTATTTTCTCAGCTACATTATCTCAACTTGGACTACAAAGTGCAACACCATAGCCTTTTCAACGTTGTTCTCAAAAGGATCATTCTATTAAGAAATTTATATTCACAATAAATCGATGCAAAACTCTATACACAATATCTAGCTTTGTCACCTACCGTCAAATGCAGAATTAGGAGTTGATGAAGTGGAAGAACTTGCATTGAATTTGAAGCTCCAATCTCTGGAAGTCGCTTGATAGATCAATGAACCATTGTTCTGTAAATTTGGGATTTAGCTAGAGATGGTCCGGTTCCTACCCTTTGACTCTTGGGTTGGGACTGTTACATCTCTTGGTAAAGTAAAGAGGGTTAAAGGTAACCATCGAAAGGCCTTACCTTTATCTCTCTTTTTTATGTCGGTTATTTTAAAGGTTACTACAGACCCTCGAGCTATGTTTGAAGCTTACTGTTCTTTTTTGTGTGTTACAGGGAAGACGCAGAGGAGTTCTGCAAAACACTGGAGGATAAAGAGGATGTTTCATGAACAGCATCAGAGATGGCTAATGTGTTGTACCATTCGATGGTGCTTCCGTCTATAAGGAATGTGAAGTTTGCATATGTTCTTGAAGTTCCTAGGAAACGCTTCTCTGGATCGAGGAGAGGCAAAACGCATTCGATGGTGTTGTGTTCACCTTGGAGCTTTTACATTGTACATTAGATATAAGAAATACTGGATGATAATTTGGGCTCATGCGCGGAGTAAATTTTTTATACTAATGTTTATTTATTAAATTGTTTTTAACATTTTGTATCACTATAATTTTTATCAATTGTAACATGATAAATACAAATGTTGGTCTCTCATTGTTGAAGAGTTAATGTATTATAGCTCATTTTAATTATTTTATAATGCACAAAAGGAATTAAGTTTTGTGGTTGATGCCAATCACTGAAATCATATAGTCGATATCGGTTGTAAAATGATGAAAGTGGGTTAGGTTTTCTGCTCTCGATTTTTTTACTCTTGACTCTCTATAAGTGATTTCATTTAATACCTTTATAAAATTCTGCTTCCATTTTCGTTTTGGTTTGACTGATATGAGTTTTTTTCATCTTATTATATGACTTCAGTGAATTACATAAATATTAATTTAAAAAAATAAACATCTTTAAGAATTAGTTTCATTCTAGATACATATCTAAGAATCAAATTAATCCTAGAGCATGCGGTCGATAAAACACATGGACGTTGAATTCATCGACGATGAAAAACCCAACCAAAAGATTTTGAAACCGGTTGAACCGTCTCTAAAGATGCATGGATCTTCTGACGTTACAATGATATTTTTACTATTTTTAGTAATTTATAGTCGTTTTAAAAAAATCAAAATACAACATATAAAAAATCTAATTTTTTATTACATGTATAATGTAATTATTTAATTGAGTTTAATAATATACAACTAAAAAGGATACAAAAATCATTATAATATATATATATATATATATATATATATATATATATATATATATATATATATATATATATATATATATATATATATATATATGATTCACAATCATTAATTGTCACATATATATTAATTATATTAAGTAATTCCATACCATTTATTTAAAGAAATAATTTAATTAAGGCAATTCCGTAGCTTTTAATTTGATATTTATTTTAATTAAAACTATAATATATATTTATATGGACTAACTTATTTTTCTAAAGATTTTAATAATCATCCTATTGATAACACGTGTCTACAAAAATATGTTGTAATGCTCCATGATTAATATATATGAGATTTTTTATAATGTCTTTTTATAAGAAAATGATTTATATTTTGCTATTAGTTTTGCCGCTTCCAGATTTCAATCACTATATTCTTTGGTACGGTTACCCGGGAAAGTTATTAATTAAAAGACCACTCTGCTAAACCAAAGATTATACTCCATATGTTTCTTTTTGTGTGATGTTTTATAATAAACACAAAAATTAAGAAAAAGTTACTTTTATTAAAAGCTCATGATTACAGTAAAAGATTAATCAAAAGTAATTAATCATTGGTATTTGACTAAAACGAAGAAGAAGCTCGGGGTTTTTCTTTGAAACGTCGAAAGACAAATAATATATGTGATTACACCATATCTTAAAAATCTGAACAAATAAATAACTTATAAAAATCATGCCACATCTTAAAAATCTGAACAAACAACAAATCTGGCCAAAAAGTCACCGGTTTAGAAGAAAGGAAATTGTCGAAAAAAGGGAAAACTTTTGATATCGCTCACTGACGTCTATATATATAAAAAAAAAGAAATTGTTTAAAGGAAGCTACCGACAAGACAAGATATACGGCAAGTTGAAGTTCAGTGTCCAATGGACATAACCATTCATAATCGTGATTTATCATAGTCTCATTGTTTCATATCCATAATTGTGATTTTTCAAAATAACTATGAACAACTGATGTACACTTATATATTTTTCTTTTGGTGTATAACAATATCATGTTACTCTAAATTTATTTTGAAATTGGATTTGATGAGATAAATATGATAAATTTTTCTTAGTAAATAATGTATTTATATTGGTATATAATTATATGTTGGGGGATTGTAATGGTATTCGATTTACTTATTGATCAAGTTTATTTTTTTTTTACTTTTGATTTCATATAAGGTTGTTAATAAATTGACTAAATTGAATCAACTGAATGTCAATTATATATACTAGCCATAATTTTCATACTAAATAATTATAACAGAAAATATTTATATGAAATTTTGATTTTTTAGGAATCGATTCTACAAGAAGGTGTGAAATATTATTAAAAAAGAAACATTATTTAAGACTAAATAGAATAAATTTGAAAACCTATTTTCTTAATTTCATTTGTAACAAAAATCATAATCAAACTAATGCATATATTACTATACCTTATAAAACTATACCTTTTATGCTCAGTACCAGTTTAAATAATATAATGTAACAAAGAAATACCTTCAACCTATTTTTTTATTTGTTCTTAATTAACATGGAATACAACTAACGTAAAAATATTTTCCGTATATAATAAAACAACTAACGTAAAAATATTTTCCGTATATAATAAAATTAAGCCATATCTTAAAAATCTGAACAAATAAATAACTTATTAGTAAACAAAAGGGCAATTCTCCTGTAAAGATTTTTTTATGTTTTTGTCACAAAATAGCAAACAAGAAAGGAAATGATCAAAATGTTTCAGTTAAGAGAACAAAAGATTTTTATATCTTAGAATTATAAAAAAATAAAATGAAAAGATAAAAAACTATAATATTTTTTTATATTTTCAGATTATATGTTATCAGATTCGAATTTTTTATTATTTGTTTTTGGAAAACTTTTTTCTTCAATTTTTTTTTAAAAAATATTTTTATAATTCGAAAATTGTTTTTGAAAATATTTTCAAATTTTTGTTTTCAAATATTTAGTAATTATTTTTTATTTTATAAAAATTTAAATATTAATCTCAAAACTCGCCCTTTAACTCTAAACCCTAAAGCTTGAATTAGTTAACTCTAGAGGTATAAGTGTAAATTAATATTTTTAATAAAATATTTTGGTCTTTTTTTCTTGTGTGTTAGATCTGGTGGCAAATTGTTTTTAGTGTTATCCTAATTAATTTCTCTAAACAAAATCACATGTATCTGGTCAAAAAGTCAACCTATTTTTTTAAAAAGGAAATTATCTAACAAAGAAAAAGGGAAAACTTTAAAGATCTTGATCACTGACGTCTAGTATATAATAGTGGTATCAATCATCTGAACAATCGAAAAATTGTTTCTTTCTTACAAATAATATCGAGAGATACGATGCCAGAAATCTTCTCCTCTAATTACGAAAAAGAGATGAATTCGCTCAAAAAAGTTCTAAGAACTTGTGATTTCATCGCCATAGACACCGAGTTCCCTGGTTGCTTGAAGGTGACTCCTATGGCCGCAACGGACGAGACTCGATACAACAATCTGAAGTTTAATGTGGAAAACACAAAACCTATTCAACTAGGTTTCACTCTGTTCGAACTGGACGGAAGTATTGGCTGTACGTGGGAAGTTAATTTCAAGGATTTTGATGCGAGATCCGATGCTTGTAACGAGAAGTCGATAGAGTTTCTTAGTCGCAACGGTCTCGACTTCAAGAAAATCAGAGAAGAGGGAGTGGGAATCCAAGAGTTTTTCAAAGAGTTCGGTCAGATTCTCAAAGACGAGGACAAGAAGTTGAAGTGGGTTACGTTCGACGGTTCGTACGATCTAGCGTATCTGGTTCATGGCCTGCCCGGGAGAAAACCACTGCCCGAGACTTTGGAAGCTTTTAACAAATCCGTTGAGGAAACCCTAGGGCTTACTTTTGATGTCAAGGAGATTGCCGTTGATTGCATAGGTTTGTCTGCACGCTACGGTCTGCAGAGGATAGCAGACGATCTTCACATCAAACGTGTGGGTGATGCGCACCATGCCGGTTCCGACAGCGAACTCACTGCCCGAGTGTTTACTGACTTGATATCCAGCATATCGAAGGAACAAGAGAGACAGCGTGAAGAGGAGCAAGAGAATGAAGAGCGTGTGAAACGTGCTATGCATATTGTGCACGAAGCGGAACAAAAGAGAAAGCGTGAAGAGGAGGAAGAGAATGAAGAGCGTATGAAACGTGCTATGCATATTGTGCACGAAGCTGAAGAAGCTTTTGTGATGGAAAGACGTGGTTATCTTCAAGTACAGCCAACATGTGGTTATTTACCGGTACTGCATCCTCCACCACTGACACCGATTGTGTTCCATCCTTACCCACCACAGTTTGCTGGCTACTTTGTACAGCCACAGAGTCACATCCATCAATCTTTTTTACATTAAAGCAAACTCTGTATAATATATTAGAGATAGTAACATCTTTCCTTGAATACAAATATAAATTTTCATCTCTGCGGTTTCTGTTTTCTAAGCTACATTATCTCAACTTGGACTACGTACAAAGTGCAACACCATAGCCTTTTCAACGTTGTTCTCAAAAGGATCTTTCTATTAAGAAACTATATATTCACAATAAATCGACGCAACACTCTATACACAATATCTAGCTTTGTCACCTACGGTCAAAGGCAGAATTAGGAGTTGATGAAGTGGAAGAACTTGCATTGAATTTGAAGCTCCAATCTCTGGAAGTCGCTTGATAGATCAATGAACCATTGTTCTGTAAATTTGGGATTTAGCTAGAGATGGTCCGGACCGTCCGGTTCCTACCTTTTGACTCTTGGGTTGGGACTGTTACATCTCTTGGTAAAGTAAAGAGAGTTAAAGTAACCATCGAAAGGCCTTACCTTTCTCTCTCTTTTCTATGTCGGTTATTTTCAATCAAAGGTTACTACAGACCCTCGAGCTATGTTTGAAGCTTACTGTTCTTTTTTGTGTGTTACAGGGAAGAAGCAGAGGAGTTCTGCAAAACTCTGGAGGATAAAGAGGATGTTTCATGAACAGCATCAGAGATGGCTAATGTGTTGTATCATTCGATGGTGCTTCGGTCTATGAGGAATGTGAAGTTTGCAGATGTTCTTGAAGTTCTTAGGAAACGCTTCTCTCAGTCTGGGATCAAGGAGAGGCAAAACCCTTTTGCTCTTTTTTTTTCTGAATTACACGAAGTTGATACTGTTATGTTATGTTCACCATAGAGCTTTACATTGTACATTAGATAAAAGAAATGATTTATTCTTAGGTTCATCCCTTAAAGTGAACATAGGTTCACCTGCAATAAGATTTACTTATTACAAATTTAACATTTTTTTAAAAAAAAGAAAATAAAATATTGTCAAATTATAATTACGTTTTAAAAAGAAAAAAGAAGTAAAAATAAATAAATAAAAAATATTTTTTCCAAAAAAAATTATTACCACAAAAAAACACTAAATTCTAAATATTAAACCCTAAATCTTTTAGTAAATCCTTGAATAAATTCTAAAACTTTGATCTTAAAAAAAACAATTTATAACACAATCAACAAAAAACTATACCCTAAATTCTAACCCTAAACCCTAAACCCTTGGGTAAATATGAAACCCTTGGATAAATAAAATTTAATATTTATCTAAAGTCTTAAATTCTTTTTTTTTTGAAAATAAATTCTTTTTTTTAGATTAAAAGTTTTGTTTTTTATAATTAGTATAAACTTTAAAATATATTTTGAAAATAATTTTTTTTTAGATTAAAAAGTCTTGTTTTTGTGATTAGTATAATTTTTATTTTGAAAATATAATATTATTCGATAATATTTTGTTTCTTTTTTTAAAAAAATTGAATCTTAAATGACACAATCCTATTGGTTGATGTACCTAGAGGTTCACTCTAAGGGGTGAACCCAAGAATAAGTCATAAGAAATACGAGGATGATAATTCGCGCTCATGCGCGGAGTAAATTTTTGAACAAAACTTAGGTTCACCCCCTAGGATAAACCTCTAAATTCACCAACCAATAGAATTTAGTTATTCGAGATTTGATATCTTTAAAAAAAAAAGAAACTAAAAAATAAACCCATGCAATGAAATAATTTTTTTTTGATAAATAAAAAATAGTAGCAATTATAAAAAAGGATTTTTTTAATATTGATAAATTCATCGGCAAATATTAAACCTTGAACCCTAAATTCTAAATTCTAAATACTAAACCCTTGGAAAAAGTCTAAACCCTTGGAAAAAGTCTAAACTCTTGGGAAAATCATATACCCTAAAGCGTTAATCCTAACTCCTAAACCCTTAATTCTAAACCATAATATTAATCTCTAAATTCTAAACACGAAATCTTAAACCATAAATTTTTCGACAAATATTAAATTCCAAACTCTTGATCATAAACCATAAACTATTTTCAAATTTAGGATTTAAGGCTTAGTGTTAGTGGTCATAATTTAGAGTTTAGGACTGAGGATTTTGTTTATGATTTAGGTTTTGGTTTAAATTTAAGGGTTTAAGATATATGATTTATCCAAGGGTTCAGGCTTTCCCTAAGGGTTTATGGTTTAGTATTTAGAATTTAGGGTATAGGGTTTAGTATTTGCCGACGGATTTATCAATATTAAAAAAATAATTCATGATTGCTACTTTTTTTATTTATCTAAAAACATAAATTTATTTCATTAAATAAGTTAATTATGTAGTTTCCTTTTTTAAAAGATATCAAATCTAAAATAACAAAATTCTATTGGTGGGTGAATTTAGAGGTTCATCCTAGGGGGTGAACCTAAGTTTTGTTCTAAATTTTTATACTAATGTTTATTTATTAAATGGTTTTGACATTTTCTAACACTAGAATTTTTATCGATTGTAACATGACAAATACAAATGTTGGTCTCTCGTTGTTGAAGAATTAATTTATTATAGCTCATTTTAAATATTTTAAAGACTTCATATGCACAAAAAGAATTAAGTTTTGCGGCTGATGCAAATCACCGAAATCATATAGTCGATATCGGTTGTAAAATGACGAAAGTGGGTTTGGTTTTCTGCTCTCTATTTTTTTACTCTTGACTTTCCATAAGTGATTTCATTTAATACCTTTATAAAATTGTGCTTTTATTCTCGGTTTCGTTTGACTGATATGAGTTTTTTTTCATCTTATTATATGACTTTCAGTGAATTACATAAATGTTAATTAAAAAAAAGTAAACATTTTTAAGAATTAGTTCCACTATAGATACATATCTAAGAATCAAATAAATCTTAGAGCCCGCGGTCAATAAAACAAACGGAAGTTAAATTCACCGACGATGAAAAACCCACCCAAAAGATGTTGAGACCGGTTGAACCGTCTCTGAAGATGTTTTGATCTCCCGACGTTACCATGAGATTTTTACTATTTTATTAATTTATAGTCGTTTTAAAAAATTCAAAATACAACATATAAAAATCTATTTTTTTCATTACATGCAAAATGTGATTGTTTAATTTAGTTTAATAATATATATATATATATATATATATATATATATATATATATATATATATGTATATGATTCATAATCATTAATTGTCACATATATATTAATCATATTAGATAATTTTGTACATTTTATTTAAGGAAATAATTTAATTAAGGTAATTCCGTAGCTTTTAATTTGATATTTAGTTTAATTAAAACTATAATATATATATATTTATATAGACCGACTTATTTTTCTAAAGATTCTAATAATCATTCTAGTGATGACACGTTTTTTTACAAAAATATGTTGTAATGCTCCAGGATTAATATACAAGCAATTTTATTACTATGTCTTTTTATAAGAAAAGGATTTATATTTTGTTATTAGTTTTGTCGCTTCCAGATTTCAATCACTATATTCTTTTTCTTTGTCAACAAGATTACAGACTCATGCGGACTCTGTAAACCAAACAGGTTGCTATGTATCCATATGGACAGTAAACGACGTCTGTTGCCTTACACCACGTGCTAAGCTATCCGCCTTTTTGTTATGCGTCCTTGATATATAGATAATCTCCGAGCTGTGAAAACTTCTCTTGAGACTTCTGATGTCTTCTAAGTAGCTTGCAAAAGCCGATCATTCTTCTGGTTCCGAAACCATCTTCACCAATTGAGAACAATCCGTTGCAAAAGTAACATTATACTGCCTTAAGTTCCTCATACATTTCATTGCCCATATGAGCGCTTCCACCTCCGTGTGTAAAGGTGATTGATTCGCCCTTTTGTTTCTAGCTCCCAGTAAGCCTTCAAATCCTTCTAGAGTGCTAAACCATCCCTGTCCCGAAAAAGCATCCTCCGATTTCCAAGATCCATCCGTAAAACACCATCGTCCCGGTCTAATCGGTAGGGCAGACGGAGATGCCTTTATAACATGCTCCTTCTGTAATATAGCTTGTTGTGAATCTGACCATAGTAACGATTCAGTCATGGCCCGTGTAAGGGTCTCTCTGGGATCTATATCCAAATTACTAAAAACCTTATTATTTCGTCATTTCCATATATACCAAAGTATCAACGCAAAATGATGATAGTTCATAGTTGGTTTGATTCTCCAAAACAAATAATTCATATTCGTAAACAGGGATTGTCCTGGAAAATAATTCGGATGTGTGGGAATACTCGACAGAGCCCAAACCTGGACTGCCCGGGAAAGTTATTAATTAAAAGAACACTCTGCTAAACCAAAGATTATACTCCCTTTGTTTCTTTTTGTATGATGTTTTATAATAAACACACAAATTAAGAAAAAAAAATTAATTTTATTAAAAGCACATGACTACAGTAAAAGAATAATTAAAAGTAATTAATCATTGCTATGCTGAATCAACGGAATTGAATGTCAATTATATATACTAACCATATTTTTCATACTAAATAATTACAACAGAAAATATTTTAATGAAAATTTTGATTTTGTAGGAATCAATTCTACAAGAAGGTGTGAGATATTATTAAAAAGGAAACATTATTTTAAGAGTAAATAAAATAAATTTGAAAAACTATTTTCTTAATTTCATTTGTAACAAAAATCATAATCAAACTAATGCATATATATCTATACCTTATAAAACTATACCTTTTATGCTCAGTACCAGTTTGAATAATATAATGTAACTACTTCATATATTTTATCTGTTAATGAGTTCAAATTTTTTTTATCCATTTGATAGTGGCTAGTGACAATAATGTTTTATTTTGTTTTAAAGTTGCTTAGGTCAAAACAAAATAATATAAGAAGTTTTACTGATTGATTAAATAAAAATAGAAGAAATAGATGATAATTTATCAAAGTAAATATTGTTAAACATAAAGTTGATGTTCAAAAAGAAAAATATATAATTGTGTGTGTTTGTTTTGTGATTATCTTGTGTGGTTGTTTGATTTTCGTGTTATTCACATGTGTATCTTTTTTTGCTGATATTTTGTTCCTTATGAAATGTATTTGTTGTATTTAAAAATGTGTGGATATAAAAGTATTGTATGAATGTGAAGTTAATGGAATATATATGTTTGAGGCTGATGAAATTTGCAAATACATTTTGTGAAGGAGATGTCGTTTTTTATTTGTGTCCAACATAATTTTTTAACTAATTGTTATTGTTGTAGTACAAAAAAGTTGTTGGATTTCAAAGTGTTAACGTAAGATAAAAGACAATTGACCACATATCAAAAAAAATTTAATCATTTGTTTATAGAGATAGCATTGTTGACAATGTTTGTTACTATTGTTTGAACTTCAGAATCCTAGATTTTCCAAGGGAATAGCATCTAAGTCCAAGAAGAAGACAGACGAAAATCAGAGGAAGAGATATAACCACCATAAAACCCATCAATCTTGAGATCTTGTTTTCTACCTTCTTTATTGATTGATTATGTGTTCTTGGAGTTTTGGTTGTGTTTGGTTTTACTTGACATATAAGTATTTATATGGAGATATGAATCTGACTCTTTCTCCAACGTTTATGTCATATGAAGCTTAATGTTCGAATATCAACTGTCACCTTTCATAGGGAGGTATTATAAGATGAATAAATGCTTCCGTAGTAAATATTTGTAAAATATTTTGATCTGTATCACTTTCTGTAAAAATACAGAGCTCTATAATTGATCTTGTTTACAAAAAAAATATTATTAAATCAAATAAATTTTAAAATGTGTAGTTCTGTCAATTTTTATATGTATTATCTTTCAACTCAATAGTAATCTCAGTGGCTGGTTCTGACCCAACTTGTAGCTTTGGTTCCATCTTCTGCTGGACTCGCTCTTGAAATGAAATATATTCATCAGAACTAAACAAACTCAAAAATAAATATATATATATATATATATATATCATCTATATTGAACAGATTATGGGTACACTGATTCTAATAAACCCACTGAAATAGCAAAGCCTCAAATCCAGATCGCATCACTTTTTAACCATAGAAAGAAAATAAACTCTAGACACATAAGAGAAAGAGTTACTGCTCAGAGAACACCAAAACCACCACTGAGCCTCTCTTGATGTTGTAGTCTTTTGCTGTCGCGTCATTAGCTAGCTGTTTATAGACGTAGATTAAATAAAAATAAAAAACTTTAATAATTAGTGTTACATGTAACTGCTAAGATTATAAGCTTGCAGAACATAATCAACTAGTGGCAAGAACACATGAAAACACATTAGAAAGCAGATGCAATTTTCTAAGTCACTAAGACATGAAAAGATGTCTTGTAGATTCAGTTTCGACTCAACCGGAAACAACCCCAACGTCCTGAGACAAGAAGAACATATGAGCTACAAAAAAGCTCAAGATACTTCCCTAGCAGTTCATTTTTTTGAAAGTACAGAAGTAATTTGTTACCTTCTTTCTCCTTTACACGTTCCTTGATTCGATCAATAGTGTCGGATTTATGCTGGTGGCCACCATAATTTTTGGGTCAGACATGTAGCTTTGGTATTGGTTAAGGCATGCAAGAGAATTTGGAAGGTGACACGTGGCGCAAAACGTCCATCCCTTCAAGGTGATGTGGCGCAAGGCGCAGGCAGACAAGACAACTCTATTTATTTAGAAGATAGATAGATCTAGAAGTGTGTATTAGGTAAAAATTGTAGATACTTTAAGGAAAATTATGAAAAATATTATAAACTAGTTTACAAAAACATTTTAGTTAGAGTAATTTTCTCACATGTGAATGTCACATGGTAATCCACAATATAGAAAGAAAAATATGCTACCGGGGTTTAGTTATTTTCATAAAATTTATTTTATTGGTTGGTAAAGAAATTAAAGTGACAAAAGAAAAAGTAATTTATGCAAATTGATTTTATCAAGGCTAGACGATTATGTCAAAATACACACATAAACTTAAGATTTTTTCTAGTGTTCTTATAGAGTAGGTTACTGAACTAAAACTATAAAGAATATACAGAAATTAAACCTTAATAATTATTTTACACATATTTCCCATCATCATTATTCGTTCTAAATTAACATGGAATACGACTAACGTAAACATATTTTCCGTATCTAATAAAATTAAGCCATATCTTAAAAATCTGAACAAATAAATAATTTATTAGTAAACAAAAGGGCAATTCTCCTGTAAAGAATTTTTTATGTTTTTGTCACAAAATAGCAAACAAGAAAGAAAATGACCAAAATGTTTCATTTAAGAGAACAAAATATTTTTATATCTTAGATATATAAAAAATAAAATGAAAAGATAAAAAAAATAAAATATTTTTTGATAGTTTCAGATTATATGTTTTCAGATTCTATTTTTTTATAATTTGTTTTTGGAAAAAAAATTTCAACTTTTTTTAAAAATTTGATTTTTATAATTCGAAAATACTTTTTGAAAATGTTTTCAAATTTTTAATACTTATTTTTTATTTTATAAAATTTTAAACATTAATCTCAAAACTCAATCATTAACTCTAAACTCTAAAACTTGAATTAGTTAACTCTAGGGATATAAGTGTAAATTAATATTTTTAATAAAATATTTTGGTTTTTTTTTTGTCGACCAGATACAGACTCATGTAGACTCTGTAAACCAAACAGGTAGCTTTGTATCCATATGGACAGTAAACGACGATTGCTGCCTCACACCTCGTGCTAAGATATCCGCCTTTTTGTTCAACGTCCTTGATATATGGATAGTCTCCGAGCTTTGAAAACTTCTCTTGAGACTTCTGATATCTTCTAGGTAAGTTGCGAACGCCGGCCATTCTTCTGGTTCCGAAACCATCTTCACCAATTGAGAACAATCCGTTGCAAAAGTAACATTATATCGCCTTAGGTTCCTCATACATTCCATTGCCCATATGAGAGCTTCAATCTCGGTATGTAATGGAGATTGGCTAGGTCTAGTATTTCTAGCCCCTAGTAGACCATCGAAACCCGGAAGAGTACTATACCATCCTTGGCCAGAAAATTTATCTGTAGCCTTCCATGACCCATCCGTAAAACACCATCGACCCGGCCTAATTGGTAATGCCATATCTGGTCGTATAACAGGAGCTGCTTCCTTAACTATTGTTTGTTGTGCGTCTTTCCACAGTATAGACTCCATCATAGCCAGTTTAAGAGTATTCCTATGATCCATATCTATGTTGCTAAACACTTTGTTGTTTCGTCCTTTCCATATATACCAGAGTATCCGAAATAATGATCTTCCATTGTTGGTTGTATTCACCAGAATAAGTAGTCCATATTCGTAAATAATAATTGTCCCGGAAAATGATCTGGATGTGAGAGAATCCATGATAATGCCCAAACCTGTACCGCCGGTGGGCATTCAAAGAAAACATGATTTATGGATTCTTCTTGTGCTCCACATCTATCACAGCCAATATCTCCTTGAAGCCCTCGTGCTTTGAGATTCTTTCACACTGCTATGCATCCAGTCAGTATTTGCCACAGGAAATGTTTCATTTTCGGTGGACAGCGCACTTTCCAAAAATACGCTTTAAGGTCCGTAACCGTAGGGCCATATTCCACTGGTCCCATTCCTCGATCTGGGTACACATGTTCTATTTGATATCCAGATTTAACTGTGTACTAGGTGGCCGACCCGCACCCTGTGCGGGTATAAAAATATAGTATAATATCGATTGAGTTCAAATGTGGGAGAAATTGGAACAAGTGAGAGTTTTAATGCTGAGACATGATTTGCGCAAATCTCCAGGATGCAATAGGGGTGAAATTCGTTACTTTTTCGGTTCGGTTGGTTTGTTTAGTTCGATTTTTAATATATTTTTTTCAACTAAAGTAAACCATATGTCCAGTTCAGTTTATATTCGGTTCGGTTTACTTTTGGACCGATTTAATTAAGCTCTTTGTCGTTTATGTCATTTTAAAAGAAAAATTATGTTTTTAATACATAAATTATGTACAAATAAACTATGTGAACTAAATTCAATAAAAAACTGAAACAAAAACTAAAAAAAATCACAAAAAGTATATAAGAATAAAACAAACAAACTAACTAAAGTAAGAAAAAATCAACATCATTAGTATGTTTTTCATAAAAGTTAACAATTTTAAAAACAAATGTAAGAAAATATACAGGAGAAAGTGACGTATTAAAAGAAAATGTGATAAAAATATCATAGGTATCACAATCCCATAGAAACCTGCAAAGAAAATCTGAGAAAATTTAAATATAATCCATAAGTAATATAAAATAAATAGAACAATTTTGAATTAAGAAAATCCCATAGAAACCTGCAAAAAATTGTCAAATTTTGTTAGCAATTGTATAATATAAAATAATTTAATAGATTTCTAAATTTTATTGAGACTTACCTTACTATTAATTTGCATATCGCTATTGAAACAGACTGAAAATGGTTTGTAGTCAACTACAATCGGTCTTTCGTCTGTGTTATTTATCTGTTGATAGAAGAAACAAAAAAATATAAGAATTTATAAATTTAAATTTTTTTATCAAATAAAAATAGACTAATAAGTTAGTATTGACTGTACCTTCTTTTTTTCTTGTCTTATTAGGTGGATATTTTCATAATAAATGATGTTTAAAATATAAAATAATGAAACAGTTCAAAAAAAAGATATTAAAGTTATATTTTATTAAACGGTTTACAATAAATATGATATAAACTTGTGCAATTAAATCATATTCAAAATAAGGTAAGTTTTTAAAAACGAATTAACAAATTAGAAACACTAAGGTAAATTGCATTAAAACAATGTAATAAATATGAATACTTGCACAAGTAATATGTGTTCAAAATAAAGTAGGTTACTAATAAACTAAAACATTAAATAATAATTATTAATTAATAATCATATTTTATAAAGACATTTTATCATTAAGTCTTATGGTTCCTGATATAAAAATTTAGAATATATATATAATAAAAATATTTAGAATATTTCAAATTTAAAGAATAATTAGGAATTAATAATATTATTTTATAAAGATATTTTACCATTAAGTCTTATGGTTCCTGAAATTTTTGTTATAAAAATTTTGTAAAGACATTTCATGAGATATATAAAGTCTTATGGTTCTTGTAATATTTGTTTCCCTTTAATAAGCCATGAAGCAATTTAAAGAAAGATATTAAAAATTGACTGTTATAAATTTGTAATAATTAACATATCATTTAAGACAAATAATTTAACCCAAAATAAGGTAATCATCATATCAACTTGTCCAAGTAATTGATAACAAAATAAGACAAGTTATTAATAAACGAATTAACTAATTAAAAGCCTTTACCAATAAGGTATATCTTTCCTAATACCATAATATGAATATAAAATTAAATAATAATAATTAGTTTTGATTTTGATATATTGTAAAAAAGAATTTTCAGTTTTAAAAAAACTATAAATAAAAAAAGGTTGAAATATAATACAAAAGAAAGACCAAATAGTTTGGGTTCTTCAATCAACTATTCCTTTTTATCAAATTGATTATGTTGAAATATGCAACAAATATTTTACAGCATAAACAAAATCAATGACTTCGTTTCAATTCATAATGTCTCGTTTATTAAAAATTGATATATATATATATATATATATATATATATATATATATATATATATATATATATATATATATATAATAGTTTTGGGTTTTTCTAAATCTAAAATCACCATTATATCTGTGGTTTTCTAAATAGATAATAGTTTTGGCTTTTCTAAATTAAATCATCATTATCATATAAATTTGTACAAGTAATTGATAGCAAAATAAAGTAAGTTACTAATAAACGAATTAACTAATTAGGAAAATAAAGAACATTTAAAAGTCAAATTAATGTGATACCCTATTGTGTAATAAAGAAGATTATATTATTTGAAAATAAAGAACATTATATTATTTGAAAATAAAGAAGAATATAAAAGTCGAATTAATATGATACTCCATTGTGCAAGAATAGCAAATTCTGAATAAATGTGATCAAAACTTTCGCAATAATTATTTCAATTAAATATGGTAACTTACATTTATAGTAGATTCATAAGAGATCAAATTAATTGTGCAAGAAAAGAATTAATAACCGATGCATGTTCTATCAAAAATATGCAGATCTGTGTTCCCATATAAACATATATTTTCTCAAACCGTATGGACTACATGTATCTACCCTGCTCTCTTTGGAAGAGAATAGACATCACACAATATTCATATTCACAATTTAATTTCAGTGAAAAATAATTAAACCATATATTGAGTTACTCAAAACGGAATTCAAACCGTATTATGAGTATATTTCTTTCTTTGAACTAATATTATGAGTATATATTTATTTCACAATAACTAATTTGCTTAACTGCAATGATTAGAAAAGTTATCTCCAAGTATGAGTTTTTGTGAATATTACTAACCTCTACAGAGATGATGTCGAAGAATAGAGATAATGTCGATTTAACTCAATAGAGATGTCGCATATTTCTAGTTTTCCTGACAAGAAAATGGTTGTGATAAATTAGAACAATGGAAATTTCAAATTGTATCAGACTCAAAAGTAAGCGTAAGACAGCTTCATATTATTCAAATTCACATATTGCAAGTTTGCAACAATATGAAAAATGATACACGAAAATAAATAAAAAATATGCAAACTCAATGTCCATTTTATTATATTGTCTTTAGAATAAAGCCAAACTAATTCAGTGACATCTCACAAATTCACTTACGGTAGAAAGAATAATTATGTAATGATTAAGATGTTATATGAAACAATATAAGAATATCAAATACCATCTATTGCATTTAGCTATGCGGATGTATAATAGAATCTAGTTTCTAAATCATTTGAAAATAACAAAAAAAAATATAAATCAATAAGAACAAGAACCGGATCTTATAGCATGTCTCATCAAATTATATCAATCAAACGATAACAAATTCCAAAATAATAAATCATATCGATAAAATACAATTTGCCAAGAGTAGTATAAGTAGATCAAACATGCTTTCTTAAAAGGTAGATCAGTGACGAAACAATACTCGATGTATCAAAAAATAAAGCATGACATAATAACTTATCTCGGTAAAAATCAGATTGAAGAACAAAGATGTTATCGAAATGATATACGCCTCAATGTCAATCGTATCAGAATCAAAGAAGTTTTGATTAACAATTACATCAAAGAAGTGTACAATCAAATCATATATAGCTTCAGTGGAAAATCGTCATAATAGGGTATATGCATATAAACCAAAAGAAAAATCAGCTCTCATGAAATATAAAAGTTTAATGTTCTAAAATAATAAGAAGAAAAAAATTCAGAACATTATTAATATAAAAAGTTCAGAATACAAAGTTCAATGATTTCGTTTCTTCTACTGCGACTTCTTTTTTATAGTAAATTGGCAGACGTTTGTCGATGATTTAGCTTGCATGATAAGCTAAGAAGTAGAATATTCTCTAATAAATTCTCAATAAATCAATATTAGCAAGGTAAGTTAATATTAGTAAGGTAAGTTAATAATAACAAATTACCTAATTAGATATTATTTGATAAATCACACCAAGCAATGTAATAAATATGATATCAAAATTGAATTGTTTTCCGTATTTGTAATAAGGTAAATTATTAATACATGTAATAATTAACATTTTTGCGCAAGTAATATATAATAAGGAAAATTATTAATACATGTAATAATTAGTAATAAATTAGTAAATAATTAGTGATCGACCAATCAATTAAGAGTAGTGATTTCCTTTTTAGTTTGTATTAAGTGTTACTTTCCATTTTAATATTGTCGACTATTAAAATACATTTATATTTCAATCGAGAAAGCACAAAAGGTATGTAATTAATGTACATTTCCTAATAAATATGTTCGTGAAAAAAATAAATCAAAAATAAATTTCTAATAAATCAACCAATAGAATCGCTAGTTTTCTTCTGAGAAGAGCTGTGTGAGTGTCACGTGTCAAATGTACTTCTCTTTTAATATATAGAGGGATTTCAATAACAATTTTTTACTATTCAAATATTAATATAATTAACATGATTTCATTTTTTAACATGATTTCATTTCATTATGACTTACAATGATTTTCATGTCCGGAATTATAATAATTACTATGTTTCATTTTTTTCACATATTATGATTTCAATAACATTTTTTTTACTATAATAATTATAATTTCGTGATTGACAGATAAATTATAGTTTCTGAGACCTTTTTTTTAAAATTGCCAATACTCTAATATGAATGCATTGCCACTTAAATATGCCATTATTAAGTTATCATAATTGTACCTTTGAAATATATATCGATTAGTTAAGAACGTATATTAATTACATGGTATGTGTTTTTGGCAAGGTTTGGCTGATGAAAAAAAAAATCAAAAAGAAATTAAAAAAAAATCGACCAATAAGATTATAAGAATTAATCCGAGAGTGTCTTGTATGATCGCCACGTAAGCAGAAATCACTAAAGTGACTTCTCTTTTAATGTATAGGGGGATTTTCCATTTTTTGTAAAATTCCAGCCATCCCGATCAACCATTTGTGTCATGCTTAAAGATATACTTTCAACAATCTTCACCTCATCAGGTTCCATTATTTCCAGTAAAGCCATTCTGTTCCATGTTCGTGACGTAGCACTAATAAGAGAATCGACCGTAAAATCAGGTAAGAGAACATTTTGTTTTTTATTTGCTGGTCGGTTGGTTATTTTCTTCTTTTTTGTTATATCTGTGACAAATTGTATTTAGTGTTATCCTGAGAAATTTCTCTAAACAAAATCAAGCTGTATCTGATCAAAAAGTCAACCTATTTTTTGAAAAAAGGAAATTATGTAACCAAAAAAAAAGGAAAACTTTAAAGATCTGATCACTAACGTTTATATAATAGTGGTATCAATCATCTGAACAATGGAAAAATTGTTTCTTTCTTACAAATAATATCGAGAGATACCATGCCAGAAATCTTCTCCTCTAATTACCAAAAAGAGATGAATTCGCTCAAAAAAGTTCTAAGAACTTGTGATTTCATCGCCATAGACACCGAGTTCCCTGGTTGCTTGAAGGTGACTCCTATGGCCGCAACGGACGAGACTCGATACAACAATCTGAAGTTTAATGTGGAAAACACAAAACCTATTCAACTAGGTTTCACTCTGTTCGAACTGGACGGAAGTATCGGCGGTACGTGGGAAGTTAATTTCAAGGATTTTGATGCGAGATCCGATGCTTGTAACGAGAAGTCGATAGAGTTTCTTAGTCGCAACGGTCTCGACTTCAAGAAAATCAGAGAAGAGGGAGTGGGAATCCAAGAGTTTTTCAAAGAGTTCGGTCAGATTCTCAAAGACGAGGACAAGAAGTTGAAGTGGGTTACGTTCGACGGTTCGTACGATCTAGCGTATCTGGTTCAAGGCCTGACCGGGAGAAAACCACTGCCCGAGACTTTGGAAGCTTTTAACAAATCCGTTGAGGAAACCCTAGGGCTTACTTTTGATGTCAAGGAGATTGCCGTTGATTGCATAGGTTTGTCTGCACGCTACGGTCTGCAGAGAATAGCAGACGATCTTCACATCAAACGTGTGGGTGATGCGCACCATGCCGGCTCCGACAGCGAACTCACTGCCCGAGTGTTTACTGACTTGATATCCAGCATATCGAAGGAACAAGGGAGACAGCGTGAAGAGGAGCAAGAGAATGAAGAGCGTGTGAAACGTGCTATGCATATTGTGCACGAAGCGGAACAAAAGAGAAAGCGTGAAGAGGAGGAAGAGAATGAAGAGCGTGTGAAACGTGCTATGCATATTGTGCACGAAGCTGAAGAGGCTTTTGTGATGGAAAGACGTGGTTATGTTCTGTTACACGTACAACCACATGAGCTTGTGATGAGGAGATGCGGTTATTTACCAGTATTGCATCCACCAGCGAGACCGATTGTGTTCCATCCTTACCCACCACAGTTTGCTGGCTACTTTGTACAGCCACAGAGTCACATCCATCAATCCTTTTTACATTAAAGCAACTATGTGCACATATATATTAGATTCCTTAAATACAAATATTAATTTTGATCTCTGCAGTTTCTATTTTCTCAATTACTTTATCTCAACTTGGAATACAAAGTGCAACATCATAACCTCTTGTCCGAATTGTTCTCAAAAAGATGTTTCTATTTAAGAGATTATCCACAACTAATCGACTCAATACACAATACACACTATATCTAGTTTTCTCACCTACTTCAAATGCAATATTAAAGAGTTGATGAAGTTGAAGCACTTGCATTGAAGTTCCAATATCTGGAACTCAGCTTGATAAGATGGCCGGACAATGAACATAATTCCTTTGGAGATTTTGTGATCGTATAACAAAAGGCAGAGGGTCCTTCATCTCGTATGTTACTCCCAAGTTTCATCTACAAATGACTTTTTATGGACATATCAACGAGCAAGATCTTGAAAGAGAAAAAATAATCTGAGTAGCATAGTAGAAGGGAAATATGTTAACAGAGCTACAATCAACATCGCCAAGTCGAGGATAGGAAACTAAATTAACTATATTGGAAAGAGTTGTTAACAGAATACAAGCAGTTAAACAAACAAATGAAACATTACATAATTCATCCTTGTATGACTTTTTTTCGCGAGCAGGGTTGTATGCAATAATCCACAAATAAAAGACTCTCACAAAATGAGACCAAGTATTGGTGTGTTCATCAGTTTTATGGAATGGAGTTTCTTCTAAATCTTATTAGTCGATGCAACTCAATCCTGGTTCTCGGATTTTTTTAAACATGCAGCATGAATATGAAATGAAACTTGAGGAAAGTGTTATCAACCTGGAGAGTTTGAAGGTACCGCAGCCAAGACATCATCCATGGTTCTGTAAGAAATCAAAACAGTTTTTTTTTTTTTTCAAAACAGTTTTAAATGTTTCTTCTAAAAGGTAAGAAGAAAGAAGCCGTAGATTATTGAAATTTGCAGTACAACATTGATTATTGAAATATGAAAAAGAAACACAAAAAGGTGAAAAACATAAACAAATCACTTGCCTGTTAACTCCACTGAACGAGACAAACAGCTCAAAATTGACTCCCAAAATTGATTGGTTAAAGGTATTTCTAGTGCGGACAAGAACCACGAACAACAGATAACACGGAAAAGCAGTAGATACTGAACAGTCCAGAGGGGAAAAGCAAGTCCACCACAGATAAAGAACATGTCAAACACAAGAACCCTTGGATTCCCAATCCAATTGGAATTTTACATTTTCCTGCGGGGAAAAGTGCTTGTTCCAACCTGAACTATTTGGATCGTGCCAAATACAACCCGAACAAATGGGTAGTGCCAAATACGAATTAAACTCAATTAAAATTATAAAAACCTACCTGAACTTTTTAAAACATGCCTAAATCTATATTAAAATATTATTAAAAAATTAAAATGATATGAACTACTATTTATTCTTTGTATTAAATTTTAAAAATTTGGTGATAATTTTTTTCTGATTTATATAAACACATAACATGTTCTTACTTATTATATCTTCAATAAACTTATATCTTACTAAAATAAAAATAATAAAATATTTATAATTACATGATCTTAGATATACTTAAAATTTTGAAGTTATTGATAAAAATTTCTTATATAGATTATTTTTATTTTTAAAACTTAAGTGAATTTTTTTCAAATTTATTATTATTTATTTTGATACATGGGAAAAATGTCTATTTCGATACCACAAGTTAAGTATCACTTTTCAAAAATATCGTCAATCAAAAATATATGAACATTTGGGTTTAGGTTTTAGTCATTAGTGTTTAGGGTTTAGTATTAAGGAGTTTGGTTTGGGTTTATATATGTTTTATAATTTTTTTGAAAAATTAGTTTGGTGTTATTTTATCAAAAATTTAGGGTATTTTTGAAAATGACCATTTGTTAATGGTAAAAATGAAAAATTGTATCACCAAATTGGTATAAGTGAAATTTCCCCTTATAATTAAAAAAAAATACAAGTACTTAAAATGTGCTTAAATCTACATTGAATCTAACAGAAATTAGTCAATTGTTGTTAATAAGATAAAACGACGTTGTGTTAATATATATATATATATATATATATAAAATATATTTTGAACATATATATATATATATATATATATATATTAAACATATTTTGAACATATTAAACATATTTTGAACATATATATATATATGTTCAAAATATGTTTAATATTTTGAACATGATATCTTAGTGAAATAAAGGTAAAAGGTTCTTAACATTTTTGAACAAAATATCAAAATATATAATAATAACTTTGAAAAAAATTCACTTAAGTTTTAAAAATAAAAATACTCTATACAAGAAATTTTAATAAATAACTTCAAAATTTTAAGTATATCTAAGATCATGTAATTATAAATATTTTATTATTCATATTTTAGCAAGATATAAGTTCATTGAAGATATAATAAGTAAAAACATGTTATGTGTTTATATAAATCAGAAAAAATTATCACCAAAGTTTTAAAATTTAATACGATGAAAAAATAGTAGTTTATATAATTTCAAATTTTTAATAATATTTCAATGTAGATTTAGGCACGTTTTAAAAAATTCAGGTAGGTTTTTAAAGTATTAATTGAGTTCAGATCGTATTTAACACTACCCATTTATTCGGATTGTATTTGGCACGATCCAAGTAGTTCAGGTTGGTATAGACACTTTTTCTTTTTCCCGCCATATTTACTATTCTCGAAATATACGTTTAGCTTTTCAAATGTCGTAAAACAAAATTCCAAACTATAATTAAATAACATTTGATATCTATATATATTATATATTAAACTATAATTAAAAAATAATGTATGAATTCATACTCGAGAAATTAAACATAACCCAAAAATAAAAATCTTTATAGCTATATCTTTGTAACAAAGAACCCAGATAGATCTCTTTCGTGGTCTCTGTAAACCTCAAAAGAGTAGATCTATGATATAATCCCATATATCTCCGGTTTAACTTTCGTATTTAGTGTTCTCATCAAGAGGTTTGGTTAGACGAAAACCAGAGCTTTTTCTGGCAAACCAGAATCTTCTCGCTTTCCACTGCATACTCAGTCTCCTCTCTCCTGCAACTCCACCTCATCCCTTTCCCCAACGTCGTGAGTGCCTCCATGAAATAACTCGATTCTCTCATTATTACATATCCACCCGGTCTCAATATCCGGTCCATCTCCAGCAACACGTACTTCATCTCACACCTGTTTTCACGGTTTACAGACACATTAATACCACAAAAACGAAATCGAAACCTAAACCGTACCACATCGAAATCGAAACCTAAACCGTACCACATCGAAATCGAAACCTAAACCGTACCACATCGAAATCGAAACCGTACCTCTGGCTCTCAAGGGTAAAAAGGCTGTCGAGGTGAAGAAGATCATACGTTCTTGGATACGTAGAGAAAGCTTCACACCTGCAAGCAAATATCACTTTCACGTTAATATCACTCAATACACATAATCAAAACAGATTTTTACGTGAAAAAAAGATTCTCCATACCAGTCATGGTACGTCCCGATGAGACCACGATCAAACACAACAGGAAGCGTATTCGCGCTATAAGACGAGACAACGTTCATGACCCATACAGGATCCTTAACAAGCGCAGCAGCAAAGCCTCCATAAACAGTGTTCATATCCATAACATTCCTAACCTTGTCCGTCCCAAGAGCTGGCAACACTTTCTTGTAATGCTTCACTCTGTTCTTCCACTTCCCATCGTCATGCTTCAACCCACTCGCGCTCCCTCCGTGAACGTCAGAGATTCTCTCCGGCGCCACGTTCAACCTCTCGGGCCACTTCGGGATCGACCCGAGTCCCGAGTTCTTGACTTTAGCGGTCGGTGCGACCACGCAGGGACGGAGGGGAGTGTACCAAGCGGAGTCTGGCTCGATGCTGTCGTCGCATTTGGGAGGGTAAGCTTCCATGTTCTTCGCGATCTTGTCGTAGCAAGATTTGTCTGAGAGTTTCTGCCATACTGCTATGTCGTCTTTTTGTGCGTATTTTTTGAAACACATTGAGGTTAGAAGTGACTGAAGCTTGTCGTAGTCTGATTTTTGATCTTCCATCGTTGTGTTCCATCCACGCCACCTTCTCTTGTAGTTCACTGGTGGGCCTGAAAGTACCCAGAAGCCTCCAGGTCGGACGATACGGTGAATCTCAAGCAAATAGATTCCACCTACAAGAACATACAATATAACAAACACATTATATTATATCACTCTTCCTAGTGCCAAATGTTTAAATACTTGGTAAGGTTAATTTTTGTCAATAAAAATGTGGTTTTACATCCTTGCCGAGAACCCAAACAATGTAAATAGTTCCTCCAAACGAGAATTGAACCCAAGTGGCAGAGTGGCTACTAGACACTCCTTTTACCACTATACCAACAGCTCGTTGGTATTGGTTAGGTTTATAGGAACGCATTGTAGTTTACACCAAACAAGTAAATGCTTACCAAACTCAGTCCAGGGAATGAGACATCTTGAGCAATGAGCCATATCAAATGAATTTGAAGGGAAAGGGAGACGTTGCGTGGAGATGATCCCGAGAATAGCAGGGATCCCACGTTCAAGAGCAAACTGAACCTGAGCTTCATGGTTATCTCTAGGAGCAAGAGAGATTGTTAGTATCCCACGGTCCAAAAGATCACCTCCCCAGCTCGCAACCTACAAAAACAAACCAACTCAATATAAACCGGTTAGAGAATCTTTGAAACGAGGGTAAGAGACTAACCCCACAGCCAGTATCGATGGCGGTTCTGACTGTACCGTCTTTCATCTCGGGAATCAGATCTTGCATCTGATCAACGTAGTGACTAACACCACGTGGAAACATGGTGCCACCACCAGGGAAATGGAACTTGTCGCCTTCTTTCTTGAGCCAATGCTGGTTTGATTTTTGCTTGTTGATCCAATCGTAAGGCACGTTCTTGTACCAGCACTGGTCTCTGCTCTTTGGCCATCTTATAGGCGGTTTGTAACCCTCAGGTGATGGGATCAAACACTCGCTCTTTTCGTTAACCGGAGGACAGTGACGCTCCAAGAAACTTAGGCGATGGACACCGTACCTCTTCCATCTCTGAAAACAAGAAACATAAAAGCTTATGCAAGAAGAAACAAAAGTAACAAAGTGAGATTATGATTATTTTTTAAAACCTTTGGATCGGTGCAGGGGGTGTAATCTTGGAGCTCTGAACCACACTCCGGGAAAGAAACGGATTTGATTTGAAGAGGTGAGACCGTAGGTTCCTTAGGGGAAGCTACAACCTTTGTAGTGGTGGCACTTGTGACATCCTTGGCTTCGATCTTGTCTCTCTCAGAGCAAAACATCCCACCGAGATAGAAGGAGAAACCACACAGAGCGATGAAGAGAACTGTCAGTGACAAGATCCTAGAAGATCCCTTTTCGGGTTGCTTCCCGTTCTTCATAGTTCTACTTACACCAAAAAGATGTAAACAAGAGTAAGAATCAGATCAAAACGTTCTTATTGTCGTTAAATTTTTTTGACTATGAAAATGATATAAAAATGACTTTGATATGAATCTTTTAATCAATACAAGTATGAATGAGATTTGGGGGATTGGTGAGATCTGAAATAGACACTTTTCAGCACAGTGAGACTCCTGTCGCATTTTAACAATTTTCTTATGGGGTCCCCAAAAACTAAAGGTAACAACAACCCCCTAAAGCATCCCACTAGTGTCAATAAAGTTGAAACTGGAAGACATCAGTCGCAACTACTCCCTTTGTTTTGACGCTAAAAATAACTTCACCCTCTAGATTCATTATTTACCCAAAGATCGACACTTTTGCAGCAATTATTTCGATTTGGGGTAAAAGGGTTCTGATTGCTTAACAAATTTCATCGAAAGATGAGATCTATAAAATGCCCATCAACAGAAACAAAAGAAAATTTCATGAACGATAGAGAAATGGATCTGACGCACACATAAAAAGAAAAAAACAGAGGAATATGAATAGAGCAATATATATATATATAACAACTAGTTGAATAAAGAAGGAACTAGGAGTTCAAATTCACTTACTTAAGAATGTTTTCTTCGAGAGGAGAAAAAGAGTTGAAACTTCTGAGAAAAAAAAAATCTGGAGAGAGAAGATTTTGAAGAATAGATTGGATAAGAAGAAGAGAGGAGCCCTGAAAGGAAGGGAAGATCTCTCTCCACGGATCTTTCTCTAAATCACTCTCGAGCCTGTATTTTTCAGACAAGAAGTGAAGCTTCAACCGATAGATAGAGAAAGCTTTTTATAAATCTCTTCTCCTTCCTCGTTGGTTCATTCGCTTTTCTTCGTCCCCATCTCTTTTCCTCTCTCTCATTAGATTTTTTCGGTGTTTTTTCTTTTTGCTATTTTTTTATTTGGTATTATTATTATTTTTTAGGCAGAGGTAAAAGACTATTCCCTTTTTTTATAATTTAGACAAATTTGTTCGGTCTTTGTTTCCACTTCCGCTTTCTTCTACTAATAAGAAATTGCTTTAGAAGTAACTTGAAATATCGGAAACCGAATGCATATGATATATTTAGAAGTTTGAAAAAATATAGTGAAAAAAATAATAATGTTAGAACTACACCAAAATTATTATTTTTTATTAATTTATAAAAATATTAATATATCGAGATACTAATTAAACCAAAATTTAATTTGAAACTATAAAATTATATTCATTTAAAGAGATTTTTAGTGTATATTAATTTATCGATTATTAATTTATAGAAGTTCTATAATATAATTACTGGCATTATATTAGTGGACTACTAGGTGACAATACAAATACGTTCTGACTAGAAGGTAAATAATCAGACTCTTTTTATATATTTTTGGGGAAAAATGCATTTTAAACACTGAAATTATCACTTTCTAGTACTTTAAACACTAAAGTTTTTTTGCTAGCACTTTAAACCTTCAAAATGATATTTTTAGCAAACAAACCTTCAACTACGTTTTCCTGTTCATATGTAACTGATTTTACAGGTAAAAAGTTAATAAAAATAATAAAAAAATTAAAAATAAGAAAAATACACAAAATTTCGAATAAAATTGGAGAAATGGTAAAACTTTCAACACAAAGTTCAAAAATATGTAAAAGTTCAAAAATATAAAAATAAAAAATTCAAATTTAAAAATAAAATAAAATATTAAAAATTCTAAAAATTCTAAAATAAGATGTGAAATATAAAAATGTCAAGTTTAAAAACTAAAGTGAATTTTTTTAAAAAAATTAAAAATTTTAAATATTTAACAGGAAAATCTCATTTTAAATTCGAAATATTTAAAGGAAAAAAAATCAAAAATTTATACAATATAAAATTAAATACAAAATTTAAAATTTGAAGCATTCAATAGGTGAAAACTTATATTTTTGAACTTTTTATCTTTTTTTGAATTTTGCTTTGAATTTTGCAAATTTCCAATTTTATTCAATTTTGTATGTATTTTTACGTATTTTATTATTTTTCAGTTAAATATTTATAATTTTATTTTTTAAATTTAAATATTTAATTTTATATCTTATTTTTGAATTTTATAATTTAAAGGTTTTAAAATTTTACTTAAGTTTTTAAATTTGATATTTTTATATTTTAGATCTTATTTTTTGAATTTTTAGAAGTTTTAGTATTTTATTTTTTTTTTTAAATTTGAAATTCTAATTTTTATAATTTTGAAATTTTACATATTTTTGAACTTTGTTTTGAAATTTTTACAGTTTCTCTATTTTTTTGAATTTTTATGTATTTTTGTTATTTTTTATCAAATTTTTTATTTTTACTAATTTTTTAACCTGTAGAACGGTCACATGTGAACAGGAAAACGTCGTTGGAGGTTTGTTATGCTTAAAATGTCACTTTGAAGGTTTAATATACTAGCAAAAAAACTTCAGTGTTTAAAGTGCTAGGAAGTGACACTCTCAGTGTTTAAAATGCGATTTTCTCTATATTTTTTGCTTACCGGTAACAAGTCTAGGATTTTTTTTTTTTAAAATGGTTTTTTTAAAAAAAAGGTAACAAGTCAAGGATACTAAGCAGACGGTGACATACGCGTTTCCAAACCTTTGGGAGGGTATCTGTCAACTGTGAAAGCTTATAGTCATAAATGAGTAATGCATCTATGAACTTGAAGCCAACGCAGCTACGTTCAACCGCCAAATTTTCCATTCAGTACAACTAAACTGATGTGGGACAATATTGATAAACAGCTCCCTCTCTTTTGAATGTTGTTGTAGCAATGGCCACTGTAGTTTAGAACTTTATATATCGCTAGATACGCAATGGTGTATGGGTGATAAAACTAATAATAGTAGGTTTTAATGTTCTTTTTCAAGAAAAACTTGCGAGAAATGCTTGAAATTGATATATATATATATATATATATATATATATATATATATATATATAATATGTTGGTTCGACTTCTCTAGTTTAGGTTTCCTGATTGGTGTCTTTGATAGATTAGATTTTTATTTACTGCTAACTATTGTTGAAAAAAGATATTTTAAATACACTTACCAATTTAAAATTATTTTTTTTTGTTTTATAGACTAGGTGTTTTTCTCCATCATCTACACCAATAAAAAATTAAACTTGTATTAAAAATAAAAATTTATTAATATTTCAGATTAGTTATTTTCTTACCAAAATTTTAATTTTAATTTTGATTTGACTGAACATAAAATGAAAATAATATTTTTAAAAAATGTATTTAAGAATAGACATGTATGTATATAATTACAATCTTTGATAGATTTTTATCTATTTCTCTTAGTTGAAATTATTCAATCAAATTTTATAAAAAAGAGAGAATTTTTAGATACAAAAACTGTATAATTATCGAAAGGTAAAAATAAAGTGTATTTCTAAAATTTGTAGATACTAAAAGGAACCTAACGATATTAGGATTATAAATTTTATTTTTAAATGGATAAATTTTGAAAAGATATTTATTAATAAATTTGTAGAATTATAAAAGATCAAACAAAATAATATTTTAAAATGTGTAAGATACTGTCATATTTTCTCTTTTACCTTTTTGATGTTATATTTTAATTGTTGTTGTAGTAATAATGTATGAGCTTATCAAAAATATAAGTTAATATTAAATTTAAATGTTTATGTGGCAATCAATTTCAAGCAATCCCATATTTTTCAATAAGTCATGTTATTCTTTTAATGAAAACTAGAACTTGAATAATATCAATTGAAAACCAAAATATACTCCAATTTTAATAATATAGATGAATGTGATGATAACACATAAACAAATTATAAACAGAGTTTAAGAAATCACTTCTCAAATTATGTGTAAGAAATTGTTTAAAATGCTCCAGTGATGAAGACTTTCTAAACTGAATATAAGCAATTATTAGAATCTCTAAGTCGTTAAGTAGCAAAGACGATGTCGAATTTATGTGTTCACCCAGCATCAGTTATCTTTCGATAAGACAGAGTTTCCGAGTTATCTTTCTATAGTGTTCGATAATTTGGTAACAAAGTAGAAAAGATGACTAATTTCCCTACCCCTTTTGAATAATACTTAGGAGCTAGTCTAATTAATATAGCAATGACAATCTATTTTATCAAAACTAAAGTGCAAGTTATGTAGGCTTATGTTATTCAAAAAATTATGTTAGTTTGAAAACATGTATAATAATTAAATTAAAATGTTACAAGAAAACACTGGCTTTACAACGAACATTTACAACGAAAATATTTCTTCGTAAATTTACGAGTACATTACGTAGACATTACGATGAAATATAGTTTTGTCGTAAAGCGGATGTAATATTACAACGAAATTTGTCGTAAAGTCGTTGTAAAGTTACAACGCTTTTACGAGGAAAATTAAATTCCATGTAAACGTTCTGTAATGTTACAAGGACTTTACGATGAATCCTATTATCTTATCTTTTCTCGTAATGGCGTTGTAATTTTACAAGTATTTTACGACGAATCATGTTACCGTTATACTTGGTCGAAACGTGTATTAAGTGTGCTTTATACCTAACTAAATTCTTTGTAAAAGAGTTGTAAATCCGTAGTAAAACATTGCGTTGTAAAATACTTGTTAAACCTTTACCTACCAAACTCGAAAATCTTCTATATATATGTCATTTCTCAATGTGTAAAACACACCGACAAATCTAAGAAAAATGAAAAACTGAAAAACACAACTTAAAAAAAATGGCTGATGGATGCAATATTTACGAGATACGGAGTTTGATGTATTCACATAAATATTCTGCCGGTAGAGTGACATATACCTTTCTGAGCGGGCTAGAGACATTCATGCAGCAGACATGCTCTACACCGCTAACACAAAAAAGCGGTAAGATGTTATGTCCTTGTCGGAAATGCAAGAATTCAAAATTTGTACTTAGTGAAACTGTTTGGAAGCATTTTAGTAAATAGAGGATTCACACCACATACTATATTTGGTATAAACATGGAGAGGGTTATGGTGGAAATGAAGCTAGTAGTAGTAATAATCATTTTTGAGAATCCTGGTAATATTGAAGAACCGAATCAGAATGAGCAGATGGTAGATCATGATATGATTCAAGACATAATTACTGATGCATTTTTAGAAACTACAATAATAGCTCATGAAACTGGGAATGTAAAAGAACATAATTTGGATGCAAAAAGGTTTTATGAAATGCTAGATGCTGCAAATTAACCAATCTACACTGGTTGTAGAGAAGGTCTCTGTAGAGAAGGTTTCTCTAAATTGTCTCTAGCAGCTAGGATGATGAATATTAAAACAGATCATAATTTATCTGAGAATTGCATGGATGCTTGGGCGGAGTTGTTGAAAGAGTACTTACCAGAAGAAAATTTGTCGGCTGAATCTTATTATGAGATTCAGAAATTGGTTTATAGTCTGAGATTTCCTTCGGAGATGATAGATGTTTGAGACGATGAGAACCTGGAAAAGTGTTGATTCTGCAAAAAACCACGATTTAAACCGCAAGGACGTGGAAGGAATATGGTACCGTACCAAAGGATGTGGTACCTACCAATTAAAGACATGTTAAAAAGATTATATCAATCTGAGAGGACTGCTGCATCGATGAGGTGGCATGCTGAACATGTCCGGAAGGAAGGCGAGATCGCTCATCCATCATATGCAAGAACGTGGAAACATTTCAACAAGGTATACCCAGATTTCGCTAACAATATTCGGAACGTCTATCTTGGGTTAAGCACTAATGGATTTAGTCCATTCAGAATGTTTGGGAGACAATATCCTTTTTTGCCAGTCATTCTTACGCCGTATAACTTGCCGCCGGCCATGTGTATGGAAGAAGAATTTCTATTCTTCATATTAATTCTTGGGCCTAAGCATCCAAAACGCTCGCTTGATGTTTTTCTCCAACCATTGATAAAAGAGCTACAAGAGTTGTGGTCAGAAAGGATCAGAACGTATGATTATTCCATGAAAAACAATTTTACGATGCGAGCAGTTCTACTCTGGATGATTAGTAACTTTCCTGCTTATGAGATGTTGTTTGTGTGGACAACTCATAGAGGATTATCTTGTCCAATTTGTCGTGATCGACAGATGTTTTTCAACTGAAGAATGGTAGAAAGAGTTGTTGGTTTTATTGTCATCGTTGATTTCTTTCCATCTCTCATCCATACCGAAGAAATAAAACATTTTTTAGATACAAAAGAGTTGTCAGAGATAATCCTCCTACATATCTCACCGAATAACATATCCTAGCAAAAATTGATTATTATGGAGCTCTGAAAACTGTGCCGCGTGGAGGAAACTTGCATGTTCAGGGAAATATGTCTGATGGGTATGAGGTCTCTCACAATTGGCATAAGAAGAATATATTTTGAGAGCTGTCTTTTTGGAAGGATCTTCGTTTACGCCAAAACTTGGATGTGATGCACATAAAGAAGAATTGTTTTGACAATATCATGAATACAATATTGAACGTCCTTGGAAAGACAAAATATAATAAAAAGTCAAGGATGGACTTACCTTCTATTTGCTGGAGAAGTGAGTTACATATCAAAAGCAATGACAGCATTTATGTTCCCATCGGAGGTTGTCATCAGCAGCGAAAACAACTTTGTTTGACTGGGTCTCATCAGAAGTTAAGTTCCCTGATGGTTATGTTTCAAATCTATCAAGATGTGTTGAACGTGGTCAAAAGTTCTCCGGAATGAAAAGTCATGATTGGCATGTGTTTGTGCAACGACTACTTCCATTTGCTTTTGCTGAGCTCCTTCCAACAAATGTACATGAAGCACTTGCAGATAAATATTAATTAATAATATCTTACATCTTGCACATGTTTATAAAATGTTATTAATTGGGTTATCTTTGCAACATACAGTAATTGGAGCATTGTTCAGAGATCTTAGCACATATACGTTCAAGGAAGAAGTCATCGAACAACTTCAGGAGAACATTCCGGGAATATTGTGCAACCTATAGAAGATATTTCCTCCATCAATTTTTGATGTGATGCAACATCTAGTCGTTCATCTCCCGTACGAAGCATTACTTCGTGGACCTGTTCACAACGGATGGATGTATCTATATGAGAGGTACATGAAATATTTGAAGGAAAAAGCCAAAAATCTAGCAAAGGTGGAAGGTTCGATCATTGCTGGAAGTTTGACAGTAGAAACTTCTAACTTCACGTCTTACTACTTTGCTCCAACCGCCCGTACAAGGAAAAAAATTCCTAGAAGATATGATGATGGTGGAGTACCTTCGTCATATGTCGTAGATGGTGTTCCTGACATTTCCTGTCAAATTGGACAATTTGATGGTAAGCTGAAAGAAGTCTGGTGGTCTAGTGAAGAGGATAAGCATAGTGCTCACACATATATTATGCTCAACTGCGGAGATGCAATGACGTCTTCGTTTGAAAGGTAAAATTGTTGTCTATGTTAATTAATTTTATTGTTGTTAATTATATGAAATGATATATTTGTTTAATTTGCAGCATGTTTGTATCTCAAGTTGAAGAAGCAATACCGAGAATATCTGCAACTGAAGTGGAAGGAAGAAAAGAAAAGCACTTTGTCAAGTTGATAAAATCACATGTATTATATTTGATTAAAACTAAGCAATATTTGGTACTATTCTAACGCTGATGTATCTTGTAGGTTGAGTATAATGATTCATATTACCATGTATAGTTTCACAAATTGGTCCAAGGTCCAGTAGCAAAGGTCACCACATCACATATGTACTCCACACGAGGTTTTACCTTTCACACATACGAGTATGGAAGACATCGGGCAACAAGTAACTACGGAATATGTGTGAAAGGCGAAACAGACTTTTACGAGATCTTACAGCAGATTATTGAAGTGGAATTTCCAGGGTTATTGAAGCTAAAATGTTTCCTCTTCAAATGTGAATGGTTCGATCCCGTTGAGAATCGAGGTGTTCGGTTTAACAAATTTGGTGTTGTGGATGTCAACTCTGGGAGAAGATACAACAAATTCGAGCCATTCATCCTAGCTTCCCAGACCGAACAAGTTAGCTTTTTTCCATACCCTCACCTTCGAAGTTTTGGGATTAATTGGTTGGCTACTATCAAAATTACACCTCATGGACGAATTTTTGCTGGAGAAGAACTACCATTGCAAGAAGAAGATGTTATTAATGAAGTTGAGGTTCCTGATCAACAACTTGATGAAATTCTTTTGATCGATCCAAATAACCATCAATATGAAGATCTTCCCGAAGATGCGACATATGAAACACGTGAAGACGAGTTCGAGTGTAGTGACAACGATGACTGTTCTGATGTTGATGAGAACTAAAATGATTCAGAATGATGTAATATATGTAACAAATGTTGTTTTTATCTTTAAGAAATATTGTACCCAATGTTATTTTTTTATTACTTAAGTGAGATACTTAATGTATGTGTACTATATATTGTCTTGTATAGTATCTATTTCTTAAGGTTAAAATTTTTATTTTGTTGAAGTTAAGGGTTTTAGTTGGATAAAGAGGATGAAAGTATGAATGAGTGATAATGGTAAAGATGATAACTTTGGGGTTTAGGGATTTGATTTTTGGGGTTTCATACTTTCCTCGTAAATTTGTTGTAAACAAAAACGCGGGCCTGGTAAATTCATCGTAACATAAAATATTATTTCCATGTAAATTCGTTGTAATGTAAAAAACACGGGTCTGGTAACTTCGTCGTTAACGAAAAAACACGGGTCTGGTAACTTCGTCGTAAACCTAAAAACACGGGCCTGGTAACTTTGTCGTAAACAAAACACGGGCCTGGTAAATTCTTCGTAACATTGGAATTTATATATATGGGAGAAGTCTTTCAAACGAGCATTGCTCGTATCTTCCTCCCAAAATCCTCTCCCCTTTCTAAGGTAACTTTCTCTCTCTAGCTTTTTTTTATAGTTTAGGTGGTTAGTTTAGGTGATTAGTTTAGGAAATTAGTTTAGGTGATTAGTTTAGGAGATTAGTTTAGGTGATTAGTTAAAAAAATTATTTTAAACTATTCGTTTAGGATATTAATTAAATTTTCTTAATTTTTCTAGATGGCTCCTAGATCGAAACCAGCAGCTACTGCACCGACGTATGCCGATTTGTTTGGCGAAGGCACATCTTCATCTAGCGGTCCGTCATTTTCTTCTGGGACAGTTCCGGACTCTCACACATCTCAAAGAGTTTATTCGACCCCTCCTCCTCTTCCACCTCATATGGCTCCCCCACCAGCTCCACCTGTCGCCCCGGATCAGCCTGCCCCACCGGCTGCAGTTCATCCCGATTTGCGGGTGCCAGCTCATGCACCATTCGCGAGATACACCGTCGAGGATTTGCTTGCCCAGCCTGGACGAGAGGGTTTACGCGTTCTGGACCCCGATAAACCTACTTATTGGTAACTACATTAAATTATTTAATTTTAAATTTAAAATCTTTGATTAATCTTTTTAACAAATTTGTTATATTTGCAGGTTTGGGGCTAACAACCGTGTTAGCCGGAGCGTTTCGGAGACGATGAAGGGATATTATGACGGCCCTTATCCCAACTGTACCATGACTCCCGATCACATCAAGACGACGTCGTTTAAATGTTTTGCAGTAATTATATTTACATATTATTAATTTTTTTATTTCTTAAATAATTATTTTTTTCTAATCTCTTAAATTTTTTGTTTTTTTCAGCAAAGGTGAAATTGGTCCTTAGGAATCACCGAGAGGGTGAAGAGTGAATTTATTGCAAAGGCGAAAACTCGTCTTTGCAACATCGTCTCTGATTGGAAGGACAAGTGGGAGATTTACAGCTATGAGGGGAAGCCGAACGGGGTCAGAAAGGAAGCATGAGATGACCTCATCGCCTATTGGAACGAACCCAGCTCGATCCGTAAAGCAAACTCCTGCTCCGCTTCCCAAAGAACGAGGGATAAAGATGGTCATTTACCCATGGTTCATAGAACCGGCCAAAAACCTCATGCCGGAATTCGTCTCGAAGCTGTATGTTTTATTTAAAATTATAGTTTTCATTATTTTAAACTTGTATTTATTAATTATATTTCCTTATTATTTTTCTTTATTAGTTGGAGAAGACAAGAGTTTTGCCATCTCTCTCGGACCTATTCAAGATGACTCACGCCTCACCAGATAGGGTTTTTGTGGATCCTGCATATGAAAAACTCTTCAACGCTGTGGCTACTCGGGTTGAAGAGCGAGAGACGCAACTTACCCAACAGTCAGCAGATGGATTATCCGTCCAGTTGTCAACCGAAGAGATCGACCGGATCTTCGAGGAGGTAAAATTTAATAATTTTTTAAAATTTATTTTTTATTTTTTCAGTATATTATGAACTCTAAATACATTTATATATATATATATATATCTATATATAGGTGGCTCCTAAAAAGAAGGAAAGGACGGTCGGAATAGGTTCCATTAACGAAGTTGCAAGGGCGACTTCGTCATACTATTTGAGACGGGACCAGGACAACGACCGGATGCAGGCTCGCATGGATACCCGGCAGGAGCGTTTGGACTCTATTGAGGGTTTGCTGGATGTGATGGCGGTGGGAAATCCGACTTTGCCGAGAGCTTTGGCGGAGAGACGAGCAGCTCTCGGGATGAACCAGTCGGATCCCGAAGCATGAACTTCTACAGACCCAAACCCCTCAGCCAACTACTTCGATGATGATGTTGGCCTTTAGTACTTTATTTTTTTTTAATTTCTTTTGTTTTGTATTAAAAATTTAAATTATATTTAATTAATGAATTTCTAGTTTTTTTTAAATTTTTATTTGGTTTCATATTTAATTTTTATTTCAAATATCATAAATTTTAAATTACTGTTTTATAAAATTAATATAATTATTATAATTAATTAATATTTTAAATATGGAGATGTAAATTCGTTGTAAGTTTCCACGTTAAGTCCTTATAAATTTTACGTGGAATTTACATGGAGTCGTTGTAAAGTCCTCATAAAATTTACATCGACTTTACGTGGAAACCTTACGTGGCTTTTACAACGAAATGTTACGAGGTATATACATCGGATTTTACGAGGGCATTACGACGAATACTTTCCTTCCGCTTTACGAGGAACTGACTTCCTCGTAAATGTTACATGGACTTTACGATGAAACCTCTGTTATGACGAGCGTTTAACAACGAAATGTGTATCCATGTTAATTCTTCGTAAAGCCCCTATTACGACGAATTAACGTGAAATACCGCCCTCGTAAAAAAATATGTTTTCTTGTAGTGAAAAGTTTGTTTGAAAATATTCGGATCGAGAATCAATAATTATTTTAAGTACTTTTGGTATTTTGAGTATATTTTAACTATTTTAGATATTTATTTTTTTACTATTTGTATATATTTTCAAGTATTCAAACCAACTTAAAGGTATCATATATATTATGTATGTTTTTATAACATCAAATCTAAAATAATTAATATATATATATATATATATATATTTTTTTGATCAAAATTAATATATATATATATATATATATAATTGAATAAAAAATCGGATATATTTGGGTATCTGAAACACTTTGATTCGGATCGAATTCGATTTTGGTTTTTTGATTATCCAAATTTTAAATAATTTAGATATTTAATCAATTTCGATTTGGATATGGTACTACTCTTTTGGATTGGGATCGTTTTTTTCATATTTGGATTTTTTATTCAGTTCTAATATTGACATGAAATAGAACAATATAATTTTGAAAGATACATCAGTACGGATGCACATATCAAAATCTAGTACTCTTCCCGTTTTTGAATAAGTGTCACTTCGACTTTTTTCACACAGATTAAAAAATTTGTTGAAATATATGTAAATTGTTATTAATTACACTTCTATGACCAATAGTGTTTGAGATAAATAAAATTATTTATAAAATTAATGCAGTTTGCAATTAATTTCAGTTGAAAGTAAGTATAGTTTGCATTTGAATTGTAAAGTGACACTTTTTATTTAACAAAAAAAAAACAATTAGAATAACATTTATTATGAAACAGAGTGAGTAATAATTAAGGATTAGCATCTAGGTGAGACTTTATAAAAGCAACCCTATTTCTTCATCATTGATGTTTTACCTGGTTGGAGCCTCCACAACTTGAGGTGTGGGACTAATTCAATCCAGTTTTCTTCTTCTTTTTTACTTGTTTTTTTTTTGTTTTTTTAACCTTTTCTAAAAACTGTAAATTGCTGAATTACATTGAGTAAGAGACACATGATGTTGACAGAGTTGTAGCCTTTTTTAACATTGCTTAATTATAAAATACTTATAGAAGATATTATACCCGATAATAATGTAAAAACATTAATAATTTTTTGGTCAAACTATTGGACCAAATGAACTTCTTAAAGAGTTGCAGTCTCAGATATTATAAAGGAAATCAAGTTAAGTAATGATCTAAAAATATCATGCTTCACCAAACACTATTATATATTTATATGGGTTTCCAATGATGCCTCAAAAAACAGTAGTGTGGAAAAAGAATAGTAGTAAGAAATTCAGTACAAATTAGAAGCGTTAAGTGAGAAGTCAATATAACTTATACGTTCCATCATATTTTTGGTTCCATCATAATTTCATTAGCAAAACATGTATATTACCATAATATGAATGTTTTGCTTCATTGCACAAAAATTAAGAAAATTACATTTTTTAAAAAAATATTGAAAAAATATAACACTAAAATCAGCTGACCGATTATAAAAAAAACTATAAAATCTAACTGGTTAAACAGTTTCCAATAAAGTTAAAGTTAATTTTAAAATCTCAAAATTTCAAATAAATGAAACAAAATTATCTCTTTAAAACATCATCTATATTGAAACAAAAGAAGTATCATCTAAAGGATACCAATTAAAACCACAGTGCCTAACACTTTATTTATTAATGTATTTGTATATATATTCTCTCAGTTAATTGAACACCAGTCTAATTATGGTATTATCTAATGTCTGAATAACCTTATAGCCAACGCAGCTTCAATGCTTTTCTTTTTTAACCATGTTCTAAAACGCGGAAGCCTAGCCGCTTAATCGGCCGCGTATTCGCTAAACGTAGGTTCATCGTGGCAAGTTGAACCAATACAGTTGCATTTTACGTTAGACCGAGTTATGTCCGCCTAGTCCATATTTTAACATTATACGGACGTAGAATAAGTAAAACGTTTGGGCTAAAAAAATTACCATATTATTTTTATACATAATTTTGACCTACTAAAAAGTTTTTAATAATAAAAAGAGTAAAAACCATTATTTATCTTTCCCGGCACTAGAATTGGGGATTTCTTTTAACCCTAGTCTCAATTGCTCTTCTTCAATCCAGTGAATTCAAGGCAGTTCACCGTGAATCAAGATCTCTTCCTGTTGCAAATTCTTCTTGTACCGGATTGAAAGTGTCCGTTTTGTGGACCGTGTTGAAGAGTTGGATAATGATGTCCGTTTTGTGCTTACTACCACAAGATTAAGATTATATATTTTGCTGATCATTGAGGAATAATAGGATTAGAAGATACAATCCTTAATATTTTTTGTTTCTTCTCATGATTAAAACTATATTTTTTGGTGATTCTTGTGAGTGGATTATCTCTTTTTTTTGTATTAGATGTGTGCTGTAAGAAACAACAATTATATATATATATATATATATATATATATATATATATATATATATATATATATATATATATATATATATATATATAATCTAACTTGGTATTTAATGTATCTTTTGTATATCTAAAATGAAAAATTTGTTAAAAATTACGCCCCGCATATACCCGAATTTATCCCGATTTTTTAACAACTCGGTAGGCCGGAGTTGCCGCACGGATAACGCCTAGCGCGATTTCGAACATGGCTTTTTAGTAACACAGTAAAATTTAAGTTCAATATGATTATGAAAAAAAAATTATTCATATTTTTATACAGCGAAAAGGTTGATGATATATATATATAGCTCTAAATTAAGTAACGAAAACGAATACGTGAATTTTAGCGAAAAAAAAGCGAATACGTGCATGGGATGTTTATGATACCAATCATCAACACGAACACGTACCCCCAATGGCCCAACCTAAAAGTCTGAAACACTTTAGCGACACGATACGCATTTTCACGAGCAATACAAGTTGTACTCTTATTTTTTGTGCCCTGATTTTTTTTTTTTTGGACAAACTTCAACTTTTTATAGAAACTTAGTCTCCATGACTGGAGAAGGTGTTTATGGAACAAGAAAACAGAGCCATCCAGGCCAAACAAAAAGCTAAAACAAGGAAGCAAATACAACTAAGGATAAGAGCATACAAAACGCTTAAACAACAAATGTCATCGAGAAGTCCTCTGGTCTCAACGAACATCAAGCTGTAAAGTGAGATGAAGCCTTGGAAATTAGAAACCACAACCAGTGATATAACTCCCGGGATTGAAGCAACAACAAGTGCACAACCAACAATCTTCAACCTGGCTACAAAGCCTTTGATTAGAACTTCAATGTTAGAAGTATTTCTAATCTTAAACAATAAACTCCCTGCACCAAAACCACACAAGATAGCTGATGAAATTGGGAGAGGAACAACCTCCCTAAAAGAGGAAACCGGACAATAACTGTCCAACAAGACCCGATTCACATGTTGAAGGGACTTGAGTACCACAAAGGCACAACTGCACAAGACAGTAAGAGAACTGCAAATTGCAGTACAGGAACTCATCAAACCCCAAGAGAGTCTAAGATACCAAACCAAAGATGTCAACTTATCATGTAACAATAAGTTAGAAAATCTATGAGATAAAACCTGGATTAATAGGTGAGGAAGAGAGACCAATGTTGCAGCAGCAACCGCAGTGACAGGCGAGATGAATGGGAGAGCAGGGTGTATGAAATTGCTGGGAAAAGTACATTTGAGACTCCAGTCAGCACACCAGTGAAGAATCATACTACCAACAATGAGTTCGTCAGGAGGGTCTGGTAGATCTGATGGAGGGGGAGCTTTAGGCGGCGGATCTGGTGGAAAGAGGGCTTTAAGAGGCGGATCTGGTGGAAAAAGAGCTTCAAACGGCGGATCTGGCTGCTCCATCGGAACCAGGTCTGGAGGTTCCGGTTTAGAGGGTAGTGAAGGAGGGCTCTTCGTCACTGAAACGAAAGCAGGGCCATAGACATGGAGAAGGCAAGTTCTCACCGGAGGCAGCGAACTAGGCGTGGGAAGGGCAGAGACAGGTGAAAGGTTTGACCTTTGAGCTTTCAAGAGTTCTTCCCCTCTCTTTGAAACGCTTCGGGTTAACCTAGGCGGAGTCCCGACGAGAAGAAGCATAGCTTCTTAAATGGTTAGGACGACGACAGAGGAGACCTTGCAGTGTGAATCCATGGAGATCGAGGGGTGACCTTGAAACGGCGTCTTGGGTGGTGTGCCCTGATATATATTTCGAAGCTTGAGAAAAGGAAAGAATTGAAGAAAAATAGCTCGTCTGGACCAATAAAGAAAAATAAACAGAATTAAATACTTAATAATTTTGAGCTGAGGAAAAAAGGCTCACCGACAGAAGAAAATGGATCTGCCTTTATTCTTTGCTTTGGAATTCCAAACAATACCTTTGTAAAAAAAAATAAAAAACAATACCTTTGTCCTCTCTCATTTCCCAATACTATTGTTAAGCTAACCTCTCTTTATATAATATATCTTAACGCAATACAGTATTATTATATTTATCAATACAGTACTGCTTTGAGATAATTATAAGTAACTGCAAAATTAGTATATTATCCTTGGTAAAGAATCATTATTCTGTCTTAGTTGAGTTGTCATGTGATATGTTGAATCATGATGAGAAGTTAGTCCAACGTAAATATGTATATAAGAAAACGTGGATATCAACATAATAACGATGGAGACAATGGGTCCTGTAGCATTATGAAACAAAAGAGCAACATTTTAGTATGATATGATTCTACAAAACATACGCCAAAAAGCTTGATGCGGACATATATTCACTCAAAGAGCTACAATGAGTCAATGGCGTGTGTTTATAGATGAATATTAATGGCGATTGTTTATTATACCGCCAAAAATTAACGAATTAACAAATTGTGTGTTTGAGATGAATGTGTATTTATAATTTCAAATATTTAGATACTGATTAAATATAAAAAGGGCAATTCTCTCGAATAACATTTTTTTTAAGTTTTTGTCACAAAAATAACACTCAAAAAATAAAATGACCAAATAGCACATTTTTGTTTTGAAAATTTTAATATTTATTTTTTATTTCTAAATATTTGGATATGTTTTCAAAATCCCACCCTTTAACTCTAAACCATAAGTCTTAGATTAACTAACCCAAGGGTTATAAATGCATATTTACCCTTCAATAAAATCTATTTTGATCTTTTTTTTCCTTGTGATGCTATTTTTGTGACAAAAACTTGGGTTGAAGCTATCTTGGTCTTTTTCTGATAATCATATCCAAAAATTTACCTTATAAGAAGTGTTTTATAAATACACAACACAAAGCACTAGGCCTGAAATTATTATCCGGGATTCGAATTCGATCCGAGATTCGATCCGGATCCGCTCCAAAAATCCGGATATCCGGAAGGGCCGGATCCGAATCCGGATAGTAAAATGTTGGATCCGTGCAAATCGAATCCGGATTCGGATATCTTGATTTTTTACTCTGGATATCCGGATCCGTAATTTATTGATAATTATTTCAAAAATATAAATATATATATATATATACTAATTTTATTTACTATATTTTTATTATATACTAATAAATATATATAAATTTATATTAAATTTGTTATAGTATACATAGATATAATTAAAAAATATTGTACATATTTTTATTTTATTCAATTATTGTTAATATTTTATATGTTCTAATGGTGTTTTACGGATGGATCTTGGAAAGCGGATGATATCTTCTCTGGCCAGGGATGGTATAGTACTTTGGAAGGTGTCGAAGGACTCTTGGAGCTAGAAATACAAGGGTTAGTCAATCACCAATACATACGGAGATAGAGACTCTCATATGGGCAATGGAATGTATGAGAAATTTACGGCAATATAACGTAACTTTTGCTACGAATTGTTCTCAGTTGGTGAAGATGGTTTCGGAACCTGAAGAATGGCCGGCTTTTGCAAATTATCTGAAAGACATTAAGAGTCTCAAAAGAAGTTTTTATAGCTCGAAGATTATTCATATATCAAGGACGCAAAACACAAAGGCGGATAGTTTAGCACGTGGGGCGAGGCAACATACGTCGTTTATAGTCCATATGGATACAGAGCAACCAATTTGGTTTACAGAGTCAACATGAGTCTGTAATTTTGTCGACAAAAAAAAATATTTATTTTAAGGATCCAAATCCAGATCCGGATATCTGCCGGATATTACAATTTTTAGAAGGATATCCGAATCCCGGATATCCGAGAACCCCGAATCCCGGATATCCGAGAATCCCGAATCCGGATAAGGATAGCAAAAACATGGATCCGCCGGATACGAATCCGGATTCGGATACTTTAAAATACCCCGGATACCCGATCCGTTCCAGCCCTACAAAGCACCGAACATTAAATAGCATACTTATAATTTTATACTAAAATAATTTGTATGTTCAATCTTCTTTATAGTCTCAGATTATTTGATTGTTGTTACTAATAATACCGGTTCTGAAATAAACCCATCTCCCACAACACAAATTCATTTAACCAAATATATGAATATATATATATATATATATATATATATATATATATTGTTTTGATGATCTTAACAAGAAATAAAAGAAAAGAAACACATAACAGGCGTTTCGTATCATATTGATAATTGAAAACTAGTCTCATAAACTCTGGTACATATTATATATCCCGCAAATTGCCAGTAATTGGATTTATAAACCGGCTAAGAGTCGTGGACCCTGCGGTTGTTATCGATGTGCTTAGTAGGGTAACATGGCAATGTGCTTAGTATTTCAGACTTCCACACGTCAGTGTGTTGGATTGTCAACATTTGACATTTACACATAGATTAGTCGTTACTGGCCAAACTCTATTATGTTTGACTTAAACGAATCTAAATACATTTTCATCTTTTATTCTCTTTCGAATTCACACGGACACTATTTGATTCCTCTGCGTACCAGATATGTATTTTACAGAGCTTACCAGTGACCCACCCGACAAAGCCATTTCGTGGCTGTACAGAGAAACTCCTACGAAAACACAACCCGTAAGATATCTGAACCAATCTGTAAGAGTTTTATTACTCCTTGGAAAATTAAACAAGAATCCCTATAAAAACAAAACAATCATTTTCGCAATTCGTGAATAGATCAGTATAGAGTATAAAAAACTATATCGATAAAGTGTAAAACATGTATCCGTTCTAAGCGAGGTTATTGCAACTTTGCACAGATTGGTCGGAAAGGGAAAATGTTGTTTTAAGACTTCTTATAAGCTAATTTGTTTAGCTAATGAGCTAATTGTTTTCTGAATTCTTATAAAATGCAACCCGGTTGGTAACAAAGACAATGGGCTTTCATAGATCGGCCTATTGACTCAATTATGAAGCGACTCCCTCTCCATCGTAAAACCCTATTTTTTTTCGTAGTTTCGTATCAGCCGCCGTGCAGGGACCCGGTATATCTCAACCCGACCCGACTAAATAAAAAATCAATGGGCTTTATCGGTTCTGGCCTAGTAAATCGATGGAAATACGTTGCTTTATTTAACGGACCAGACGACTTATTCACTAGAAAACCCTAGTTCTTCACTCTTGTAGCCAATTCCTTGTTATGTAAATTCTCCCGCGCCGCTTCAGCGTCGGAGTTTCGATTCAATAGATATCTTGAGACTGTAACAAATTTTTATGTTTTTTTAAAAAAAGTTTATGTGGTTTTGCACTCTGTCTCGAAGGCTATGCCAACAAATTGAGTGGCATAGTCATCGAGCAACAGTGCATAAACGAATAGCTGTTGAATCAGCAAGCGGCCAGACAACCGTTGGGGTAGATCCACAGGTGAAGCGGATTTTCCCTCTGCTTTCAGCTACTAAATCTATTCTACAATCGATCGTGTTCACATGAATATCATTTACTTTCTTTTCTTTGTTTTTTTTTGTGGGGGGTATGTGAGATTTATTGCACCTTGTATCGAATGTCATGCCTCGTTCTGGTGGCATGGCTATTTTTCGAGGATGCAGAAAGTAATAGCTGTTGAGTCAGCAAGCGGCCAGACAACCGTTGGGATAGATCCACAGGTGTTGCAGATTTTGATCTGTTTTCAGCTACTAAATCTATCCTACAATTTGTTTTCTTATGAATCTGAACTAGGCAAAGCTTTATTGAGTCCGGCATAGCATGGATAGTGAGTATTTCAGAACTTGAGCCATAAGATAACCTGGGAGTCTCGTTGAACAGAATGATTTTTAACTATAAATATGTTAAATACACTGGAAATCGCTCGAGTATAGATTTGTTAAATACACTTGTTTGCAATAATTATATAGATACAACACAAATTTCCAGATTCAAATTGAAAAAAATTTCAATGTCAATACAAGAGTCCGGTTAAGTTTTCATTGCTGTTGCCTGTTGTTTGATAAACAAGAATCTGTCGTTGTCACCTCTTGGAGGTGAAAGAAAGTAGCATTGTTCAATAATTTTAATAGATTAGCCGTTTGTATTATTCAAGAAAAAATAGTAGCATGTATAATAAAAATACATCCAAGTTTTTATAATAACACTGACAATTTGTTAGCTGCTATGAGCCAGTTTAGATACCTGTCTGACAATTTGACACATATTATTAATATCAGCAATGCCAAAACAAATTTGGTTCATATCTTTTACCAAAAAAAAAAAAAAATTGGTTCATATCACAATGTTGTTGTTGCACACTGAAGAAATACCTCGAACGATGCATAAATGTGAACCGTATAAAACTTCCAATAAACTTTGATCGCTCACAACAACGACGTCATCGAGTTTACAGGTAAACTTAGAAGTCTAAAAAAGGTTTCAAAAGATTTGAACTTCTCTCAGATATTTCACAGTGACGGTTTAGTGTTATGCTCCACAAAGGAAAACACTAGACTTGGACTTCTGGTTTGGAACCCATCTACTGGTCAAAGAAGAAAGATCAAACCAAGGAATCGTTACGCCTTGAAGATAGATATGCTGGAGGATACAGCAGATCTATTTCTTCTTCTTCTTCTTGTCGTAGCTACAAAATCTTGAGGTTTTGTTATTATCAAAACGACTAGCCACAGACTGTGGGTGGGTGAGATCTATGAGCTTAGTTCTGATTCTTGGAGGGTTCTTGATTTCTTCACTCTTGACTATACCTTGTATTGCAACGGCGTTTCTTTGAGAGGAGATACTTACTTTGTTGCTGGAGATGAGGCAACTGGAATTCTCTTCACAACCGAGAGGTTTGCGCGTCTCCCTCTTCCTGTTTTCGCATTCCTAGATGCTGTGGTTCTTTCAGTTTCAGGGACGAAAAACTCTCGGTGTTACACACTGTTAGCGGGTCAGATGTGATGAGGATATGGGTAAGCAATCAGGTAGATGAGGCCAAAGACTTGTCATGGGATTGTGATGTAGTCTTGGCAGTGGATTTTGATTAATTTCACCTTTCAAGTTTGTTGAATGTGGAAAACTTCTTGTTGGACGAGAAGAATAAATTGGCACTATGTTGTGGTGTAGAGTTAGTGGGAGATGAATATAAGACCAGAATCTACCTTGTTGGAGAGGATATGTTTAAACAAGTTTATAACGATTCTGCAAAGCTACCTTGTCTCAACTGGCCGCTTGTCATCAGTTATGTTCCAAACTTGGTTCGTATTCACTGAGAGAACATCATTATATGAATACTTGATGTTCTTTCGAGCATACATTACTTTCTATTGTTGTTGATACTTGAGTAAACTTATCCAAAATTGGATCATTAAAGTGATGAGATACTACTTCAGCAAGAAGTGAACGTGGCCATTAGTTTCCATATTGCTTTTTATTTAGTGGAATTATGTTTCCTTAAGCTGAGGATGTGTTGCTTCTTACCCACGTTTCATGTTTCACGTAGTAATTGTTTTAATTCTTTAGTTTTGTATTTAAGCATGAGTTGAGAAGAGAATGAGATATGAAAAAGAAATTGCAGTAAATTGTTTCTTATGTCTTTGGGATCCAACATAAAACAATTCATTGTTCTGCCCATAGCCACTTTCTCTTTTGTTGCTTTTGAAATTAGATCGATGATCTAATCATTTCTACTCAGTTGTTACATTATTTTTTATATCGGGATTTTGATGAAGAAGAACCTTAGTTGACATTGTTCATTGTACTAGTAGGAAGATGAAGTCTAGTCTAGTGTTTCTTCTTTTTCGGTGTTTTGTTGATGTTGAAACTTTTTACCAACCTTAATTCATAAGTTGTCCTAATTAAAATACAACTTAAAAAATATAATTACCTTAGCAAGCTAGAGATTATGGATACATCCATAATCAGCACCACTTGTCACTTGTCAGACCATAATTAACAAAAATGCAAAGCTAAAAAAACTCAAATTTGAATTTGAATACAAATTTATATCCCAAATCCAGTCAAATACAAAAGTAACATAAAAGTGTAGAATCACATGTATCTCTTTATGACAAAAAAATTTGTAAACACTTTTCTCATATATTTTTGAGAATTCTTCTCGAGAATACTGATATATTTAATTTAATAATTAATTTATTAAAACAATTTAAAAGAAATTTGATAGAAAATATCTGAGTAAAACTTCAATGAAATGGTTGAAAACTGAAGCAAGAACGTCAGTACAGCCTTCGGGACACGCGGTACGTACAGAAAGAGCCGTAAAGAAGAATCTGCGGTCATCTTTGGATTCTTCTCATTCCAAGTGGATTCTGGCTTGACTATCAATCTTAAAATGTTGAACTGGTCGGGAAAGAAGTGATGTGGGTCGATCAATTTCATCTCTAAGTCGTGGTTCCAGACTGAACTCTATTTCGGACGTCCGTTGGTAGATACAGTGGAAAGCATGTGCGGTTCGGTCGGGGTGATCGGATGGGTTGGTACAGACGGTCTGATCAGTATAATCCAATGGGTAAATATGGCCAGTATGGATGGAATGACCAGATGAGATGAAACGGACAGTACTCTTCACAATCGGATGGTAAAACCTCAGTTGGGTCGAACTGGTTGACAAGACCCCCACCTTGGCCGTGTCCATGATCCGAGCAAGTCCATTCTCGAATTGGAGCGTATCAACTACTTTGTTCGTACATCAGAAGAATCCACAGATACAACTCAATTAGATATGTATAAATATATTTTTTTTTGTCTTAAAGAACGACGGGGGTGGAGTATATTAGGATATATGCTATATACATTGGAAAGTAAATATTTGTATATCTTCCATTTTAGATTTGGGATTACTTAGTAACCGACTTTGTACGTTGTATATAAACAAGGTCATTGACCCAATGAATGATATCAGAAATTCCCTACTCTAATTTGTCATGGTATCAGAACCATAGATCTGAAGACCTAAATTTTAATCTAAACGGTTCTTGCTTCTCAACCAAGTAACCGCTTCTCTTCTCTCGTACTCTGTTTTTGTGACTAAAAAACAGAGATGTCGATTGTTTCATCTGATCAAAAGCATAAGACGATTTCACCTTATGATCTCACATCAAACGATAACCCAGGAGCCGTAATCTCACAACCCCAACTCAATGGTTCAAATTACGACGAATGGGCTATCAACTTCCGTATGGCTCTCAGCTCTAGGAAGAAGTTTGGATTCATTGACGGGAGTATTCCTAGACCAGAAACAGGATCTCCTCATCTCGAAGACTGGGTAGCAAATAATCATCTCCTGGTCGGGTGGATGAAACTGACGATTGAACCAAAGATACGTTCTACGATTTCCACACGAGAGGTTGCTAAGGATTTGTGGGATATTATAAAGAAGCGTTTCTCAATCAAGAGTGGAGCTCGTCTCCAACAACTTCGGAACTCACTAGCAACTTGCAAGCAGAATGGATCCACGGTGGATGATTATTTCGGTCGTTTAACAAAGATTTGGGATGGTATTGCAGAGTGCATGGAAACGAAACAATGTGTGTGTGGAAAGTGTGAATGTGACCTCAACACATCATACGATAAGGAAAGAGAGACTTTGAAAATTCATGATTTCCTGGCAGGTTTGGACGACTCAGTTCATGGGGTTATTCGATCCCAACTGTGTGCTATTACACCTCTGCCAGACCTTGATAGTGTCTATCAAACGATAGTACAAAATGAGACGATACGTTCGAATGTGTCACCTGAGGTTTCGGTTATGGGGTTTGCAGCTCAAACATCTGGATCAAAGACCGCGGCTCCTGTCTGGACAAAGGACATCTCGCGACCAGGAGGAGCACATAGAGATTACTCTCGCAGTGGACCTGGGAATCGCGATCTTACGCGAACCTGCACAGTTTGTGGCAAGAAGGGACATGAAGCTAGCTCTTGTTTTAAAATAATTGGTTATCCGGAGTGGTGGCCGGACAATCCTCGAAACCAAAGTGGTGGTAAGAATACTCAGGTGACTCCAACAGGACGTGGTATGAATCCTAAGGCGAATATTACACAGATACCTGCTGCAAACTCAGCTGCGATGAGCTCGAATGTGGCAATTACAGACAACGATCGACTGGGCTTGCTAGGTTTAACAGATGAACAATGGAGTGTTGTTAAGAAGATGATCAATTCTGGCCAGTCGACTCTGCCGTTTGGGGGTAAGAAAAACGATGTATTATGGATTCTCGATACAGGTGCAACACACCATATGACTGGATGCATAAACTTGATGGAGGATGGTCGAGATATTTCTCCTCTTTCAGTTTTATTACCAGCCGGCAAAGATGCATGTGCATCAAAGCAAGGGACAGTGAGACTCACATCGACATTGTCACTAAGAGATGTTTTCTTTGTTGAGGGATTTCACAAGAATCTCATCTCTTTCGGACAACTTGTAACTGACAACTCTCTGGTTGGACAGGTTACTGATAAATTGATGATTTTGCAGGACCGCAGTACGAGGATGCTGATTGGAGCGGGTGAACGAGAGAGAGAGGGACTGTACCGGTTTCGTGGGTTCGAGAAAATGACGTCCTTTCAGGCCACTGTCCAAGCAGATTCAGTTTTGTGGCATCATCGATTGGGTCATCCATCATCTCAGATCACCGGGATTGTCTCAGGAATTAGCAGTAGTAGTAGTAATGATTTTTTACTTAAAGATTGTGACGTATGTCTTCGAGCCAAACAAACTCGACAGTGTTTTCCTACCAGTTCTAATAATGCAAAAGAAGTTTTTGATTTGATACATATTGATTTATGGGGACCATATCGTACAACTGCCTTCTGCGGATCAAAATATTTTTTGACTATTGTTGACGATCACTCACGTGCTGTCTGGCTTTACCTTCTACCTGATAAGCAGCTTGTTTCTCAGCAGATTCGTGATTTTCTGGTCATGATCGAACGCCAGTTCTCGAAGAAAGTTAAAATTATACGAAGTGATAACGGTACGGAATTCACATGTCTATCACGATTTTTTAAAGCAGAAGGAGTTATTCATGAGACATCATGTGTATACACTCCACAGCAGAATGGCAGGGTTGAGAGAAAGCATCGACATATTCTCAACGTGGCTCGAGCACTCCGTTTTCAAGCTAATCTACCAATTGAGTACTGGGATGAGTGCGTTCTTACAGCAGGTTATCTCATTAATAGGACGCCCTCAATTTTACTTGGGAACAAGACTCCGTTTGAGAAACTTTATGGCCATGCTCCAGGTTACAAACACTTAAAGGTTTTTGGATGCTTGGCGTATGCTCATAACCTGGATCATAAAGGGGACAAGTTTGAATCTCGAAGTAGAAGATGTATCTTTCTAGGCTACCCATACGGGAAGAAAGGGTGGAAACTGTTTGATTTGGAAAAAGAACGCGTTTTCACCTCTCGTGATGTTATCTTCCAAGAGAAAATATTTCCGTTTATGAGTAAGGTACAATCTCCATTGTTGAATGAACAACCTCTATCACCTCCGGTGTTGGCAGAGACTGATGGTGTTTTGGAATCTGCCGATGTTGCCTATAACTCAGACTCCACTAATGAGAATACTGAAACAGTGGTAGTCGATGACAGACACGATACAGAGCAGGCAGATCCAGTTACTGAAACAGACAATGCTGAGAATGTGGAAGTAGCTCCAGGCGATGAAGCACTTGGTCGTGGTCGTCGAACGAAGACTCGAAATGTGAAGCTCCGTGATTTTATTGTTGATACTATTCCATCGTCTCTTCCCTCGACCTCTCTCGTCTCACTCTCACCTACTCCTCAGCCTCCCTCAGGTACACCTTATCCCATCGCTAATTTTGTTTCATGTGATAGATTCTCACCTACGCACCAGCAATTTTTGATGGCTTTATCGACTAATATTGAACCAAAGACGTTTCATGAAGCCATGAAAGACAAGCGTTGGGTGAAGGCGGTTGATGTGGAATACGACTCACTGGTCGTTAATCACACTTGGACCCTTGAGGAATTACCACCTAATAAACGAGCTCTCGGGTGTAAATGGGTATTTACAATTAAATATCGAGCAGATGGTACGATCGAGAGATTTAAAGCTCGTTTGGTTGTACTTGGGAATCATCAAAAGGAAGGGATCGATTATGAAGAAACTTTTGCTCCTGTAGCAAAGATGAAAACAGTGAGATTATTCTTGGACCTTGCTGCGAAAATGAATCACGAGGTCCATCAAATGGACGTCCATAACGTGTTCCTTCACGGTGATCTACATGAAGAGGTATACATGAAACTTCCACCAGGTTTCTGTCCTCCGGGCGAGACGCGTGTATGTCGTCTTCGAAAATCGCTTTATGGCTTGAAACAAGCTCCTAGATGTTGGTTTGCCAAGTTGGAACAGTCCCTTCGGGCTTATGGTTTTAGACAAACACGATCTGATTATTCTCTGTTTGTCTATGCAAAGAATGGAGTTACGCTACGGATTTTGGTGTACGTTGATGATCTTATTATCTCTGGAAACTCTTCTGATGCGATTAAGACATTTAAGGATTATTTGTTTATGTGTTTTCATATGAAAGATTTGGGTGCTGTTAAATACTTTCTTGGTTTGGAAGTTGCTCGTAATCCCTCCGGTATTTATCTCTGCCAGAGAAAGTATGCTACAGATATTGTTTCAGAATTGGGACTTCTTGGATGCAAACCGGCGGGTTCACCTATTGATCAGAATCATAAATTGAGTCTTGCAAAGGGACCTTTACTAGCTGATCCTGAGAGATATCGCAGGCTAGTGGGGCGTCTTATTTATTTAGCAGCTACGAGACCTGACTTGACATATGCTATTCATGCCTTATCTCAATTTATGCAGCAACCACGAACGGATCATTGGCTTGCTGCATTAAAGGTTGTCCGCTATCTTAAAGGAACACTTGGACAGGGTGTTCTTCTTCGTGCCGAGTCATCAACCCATGCGAGTGGATGGAGTGATTCCGACTGGGGCGCATGCCCGCTGACACGGAGGTCGCTTTCAGGATGGTTTGTTCAGCTTGGAACTTCTCCTATCGTATGGAAAACAAAAAAGCAGGACACTGTTTCTAGATCTTCCGCGGAGGCTGAATATAGAGCTATGGCTGAAGTTACTGCTGAACTTCGTTGGTTGCGGATGATACTCCGAGAGCTTGGGATTGAACACAATGAACCTATGTCTTTGCTGTGTGATAGTAAGCCAGCTATACACATTAGTTCTAACCCGGTTTTCCATGAACGTACAAAACATGTGGAGCTTGATTGTCACTTTGTTCGGGATGATATTGTTCGTGGATTTACAAGACCTGTTCATGTTTCGACCAAGAATCAGCTTGCAGACATTCTTACTAAAGCATTGGGAAAGAAGGAATTTGATGCATTTGTGATCAAGTTGGGCATAGCAAATCTGTTTGCTCCAACTTGAGGGGGGGTATTAGGATATATGCTATATACATTGGAAAGTAAATATTTGTATATCTTCCATTTTAGATTTGGGATTACTTAGTAACCGACTTTGTACGTTGTATATATACAAGGTCATTGACCCAATGAATGATATCAGAAATTCCCTACTCTAATTTGTCAGAGTATATTTGAACTTTATCATGTTTATCAGCCTATATTTTATATAAAATGAAATAATATTGCAGTTATTTCAATAGATTGGAATGGTAAATTTGAATTGCTCAAAAAAAAAAAAAAAAAAAAGGTAAATTTGAAGGACAACCTAATAAATCAGAGGCTACGCTGACCAGAAAAATGTTAAAGTTGTAATGTGTTTATACTTGTACACCCATCAATTCAATCAAGAAAGATTCCTCAAATTTTCCACACCAACGTTACTTTCACTCTCGCTTTTAAAAGATCTTTGGATATAAATCTAGAAAGAATTACACTTTTAGTCACATTTCATCTTATTTATTATAGTCTAAAACACTTTTCACTAGCAAGACACTTTTCCTTAGCTCTTCTTTGTTTTCTAACTATGCTAGTTACATCCTTGTCTTTAATGTTTTTGTTTTTTATTCACGAACCCAACAACTAATCTTTAAAGTAATTTTTTGTAAATATTTTATTTCTCACTTTTTCTTCATCTTCTCAATATCTAGACGGAGATAACAATGAGATAAGAATCATTTGCCTTCTTTTCTCAGTTCTTCTTCCTTCACAGAACCTTCCACAACATGCCTAGACACTCTTAATCCTTTGCCACTATTATTGGCACATTCGATTTCACAACGATCTTACACCTTTAACACCAAGCAATCTCCACTCCTCCTATGCTTCCTCATTGTTCGGAAACGCAGCTGTGGAGCGCGATTACACGGCTGTGAAATGCTTGGAAACACTCGGTGGAGCCTAATCGTATCGATTTTGTCAAAATCAGAAATTTCAAAATATCCCATTCTTGAGTTTTAATGTTGAAATCGTAATTTCATGCTAGATTCGTAAGTTTAAGCCACACTTTTTATTAAACTAACTACTCCCTCCGTCTTTAAGTGGCGTTTAAGTTTTTTGCACACATATTAAAAAAATACTAACTTTTATATAATTTATCTTGGTAACATAAAAATATCATTAAATGAAATTAATCATCCAATAAGAAAAAAACTTAGCATTTTATAATGGGTTTTCTGCAAAAAAAAACCCTCAATGCGGTTCTTTTTTGCAAATTAATCCGCGAACTCAAAAACCAACGGGTCAACCCGCCAAGTGCCAGTCAAACCGCATTATAACCCTCAGCCATATATATGTGTATTTGACTGTGTATAATTTTAACATTTTTCAGTATTACATCGTTTTGGCGCTAATTTTTTTATTGAAAAAAATTATAAAGACCATTTCAAACCTTGATCTTCAAGCATAGTTTGAATGCTACATAACCATTTTGGCCAACATATATAATTGTTCACTTATCAAACTCAATTATATATATATATATATATATATATATATATATATCTAAATGCATTTTGGTATTTTGGTTTATAAAAATAGGTACCATATTAAAACCATATTTACTTTAGTTTGGTTCGGTTTATATACCATCAATTATAGGTTTTATACCAAAAAACCATAAACTTTTGTGAATTTTACTTTATATAATTAGATATCGACTTTTATATAACATAAAAATATTTTTTTTTAAATAACCAATTTTTATTGATTATTTTACAATTTAAAAAAATTATTAAACATATTAAGTTAAATAAGTTTTTTATAGAATAAAGATAATAAAATTGGTAATATATAATGTTATAAATTAGGTCATTTTAGAATAAATTTAGAATTATATATAATTGCGTTTGTTAAGTGAACAAATATATAAGTTGACAGAGACAGTTATGTAGCATGCACACTGTGTTGGAGGTTCAAGGTTTGAATTCTGAGTTCTAATAAATTTTTTCATTAAAATATTATTTTCAAAATGACATAGTATTAAAAAATGTTAAAACTATACCCAGTCAAATACACATATACGGTCGAGGGTTATATTGCGGTTTGACTGACACTTGGAGGGTTGACCCGTGGGTTTTTGAGTTTGCGGATTAATTTGCAAAAAAGAACCACATTGAGAGTTTTTTTGTAGAAAACCCTTTTATAATTGGTCAAAAATTCAAAGGATATTAAATTCTACCTAGAATAGTGAGAACATCACATAAAATGAGACAAAAATAAAAACCTAAAACACCACTTAAAGTAGGACGGAGAGAGTATTAAATTAATAAATAGTGTCAAAAATATTATCTCAATTTTTAAAAATAAAAGTTACGGAATTACCTAATATAATTAATATGTATATATGACAATTAATTATTATGAATGATTAATATTTGAGAACAATTTATGTACCTTAACTCTTTAATTTTATATTATTAAAAGATATTAAACAATCATTTTAACCATATAATAAAAAATCAAACTTTTTCTTATATGTTATATTTTATAATTTTAAAATAATTGTTAATTACTAAAAATGTTAAATGTTTCATACTAAAATTTTGTGGTCAGCGGTTTAAATTTTTTTGTAATAACAAAATAAAAATGATCATAAATGGTATGATCATGAAATTTCATTTTTTTTTTTGTCACTGGTCTCATTTAATTAATAGAACTTCATATTATGTATTAACTAGAGATTTGCCGGCGCTACGCGCCGATTTTGCTAATATTGTTATGATTTGACTATGGTTTATAACTTAGAACATTTCTCAACAGTATTTTAGATTACATAATATGTATATGATCTTATGAAATTTATTAATTTGATTGTAGTCTTTACAAAGTTACTACGAAAGAAATTTAAGTTTAAATATATGCATGACAGTTTGAAAGTGTAATAGCTGAATTGGTTATTATTTGATTGACATTATTAATTTAAATTATGATTTAGATAATTTATAAATGTGAACTTAATCTTACAATGATTATATTAAATTAGAGTTTATACATATATATTTATATATATATATATTATGTAGTGAAAATATTACTTTTCACATTATATATATCAATAATTAGATATGATAGTAAAGATGCTTAAAAACTTAAATTGATAAATTCATGCTAGTTATATAAAATGCATTTTTTATTTATCTTTTATTTTGCGTCATCTCATTTGGAATAAGATGAACTTTTTTGTCACGTTTTATACTATCAACTTTGTATTTGTTCGGTTCAACTCGGGTTACTCTTCAGTTATCGGCTGAAATGGAACCGAACCAAAAACACATAGTAAATGAAATTTGTTTTTGGCTAGATCCGTAACTGAACATATATTCTTATTTCGGATCGGGTTCGGGTTCGGGTTCGAGATTTATACCCATATCTAATTTTGTATATTGGGGTGACAGAGATGTGTTATAATAGTTTGATGCTTTGGACTTTTCTAGGTTGATTTCAATGAATTATATTTTGTGAGCGGTGCTTATGATGATAATTTCAAATAACCATAGGTGTTATATTAACCGCTAGTTTCTTCTCGCTCTAGATTTGTCAAATTTAAGAAGTTGTGACTATATCAATTTAACCAATCAGATATATGTTGATCGTAAAGATACATTCGAAGTTGGTACAGTGTATTTTTAATCATAAATCTTAGTATTAAGAATTTTAAAATTTTGATATTTATTGTTGTTGAGTAATTTTTTTGGATGATGTAATTATGTAGCCATCTATATTTGTTAAGAACATTATTTAATGTTTTTATTGTGTTATATTGTAATAGATGATAGGTTTATATATTTTGTGTCTATTTTTTTTCAATAATATGTTTTGTATATAATAGTAAAGCCTTTAATGTAAAGCATATTAAATTTCAATGACTTTGCATTTGTTGTTTTAATATTAACAGTTTAACGTTATAAATTATACTTTATTTTTTATTTGAATTATTTGAACATTATTCTTTGAGATGTTTTGTGTTCTCTCTCTATATTTTAACATTAAGTCGTCACAATCTATGTATTTCATTTACCTTTTCCTTGTGCTTTGCTTCTCCCTCACCAAAAAAAATATCCGCCTCTGTTTGTTTGTTCTTCCTCAGATTGTTTGGTGTTTGTTATAGATTAAGTTTATAAGTTTCATGTTTTGTGGTTGTTACTCACAGATTTATAGGTTGTTTCGGTCAATATTGGCTGCTTCTTTTCTTTCTTAGATTTTTGTTGATGTTAGGAACTGCATCTTCTTAGGTTAGATCAGAGTCTAGTCATCTTTGATATTGATTTCTTCTTCGTTATCTTACCGTCGATAATTCTTGTTCGGTTGGTTTTCAAGATATGGTTTTTGATCATTATACCTTTATGCTCTCTTTCATAGTTTGAGGTTGGCTCCACGATTTGCTGATTTCATCACTGCTCGCGTCTCTAGTGGCTCTCTATTTTACCAAATTTGTGACTCCATGTATATATAGTGTTTTTTTTCCGTGTATGCTCTAAAGATTTATAATGTTGTGTTTGGTCTCAAGTTTGGGCTCTGGTTTCTTGGTGGTTAACTTTCATTCTCCCTCATTCAGGCTGAATGTTTACTTCCTCTTTTTTTTTAGTATAAGTGTGCGAAGCTAGATTCTCGGAATTTTGGTCTTTTTATCTAGAGTTTTGTGGTTCTCTGCTGGTATGAACGTTTTTTTGTGCTTGTTTAGTTTGAGAAGTGCTTCGTACATCTTAGCTGGTGGATGCGCTAATGGTGTGTTAAATATTTGTTTACTTGTTTCGTGGCGATTTTTGCCTTATGTTGAATATTCTTGCTCTAACACGCTTTTTTGGTTCTTTGTATTGGTCTTTGATCGTGTTTATTTGTATTCGAAAGATGCTTTATTTCAGAATTTATCTTTCAACTCTTTTCCGACATCTCCTTGTTATAACCAAAATATTCTACGATAAGTGAGCTAAGTTAATTTTTGTTCTGGATATCATTTCAGTTATAAACATTTACTTAGTTAGTGTGTCTTTGGTATTTTTTTCCTCTATGATTATAAATATTTTATGTTTCGATCATGAGTTGTGTTTTCTAGTTTATTTTTCTTAACTTGGTCAATATTAAAATAAATATATAATTTGTAAATGAAATAATAAAAAATAGTAATAACTAATAAAGTAGTGAAGTTTTTATGTTATTTTTAGTTGTGAGTAAATTAAATATATATATATATATATATTATTTTAATTATTATTTTGTTCATTTTATATTTTGTAATTAATAAAATGGATTATCAAATTTAAAAAGATGATGATTATTGTGAAAATGATTGGATATTGCACAATTTGAAAGTGGTGAACCAAATTGTAATAATCTAAAAAAACAAAGATCTAAAATGTAAAAAGATTTAAGAAGGAGACACATGTCAACAAAACCCCCTTCCACATGTCACAAGAAGAGAGAAGTCTATTTTATATATATAGATATAGTTTAAAATTAAACTATTCAACATTTAAAATATGTAAATATGTTAATTTCTAAATTTGTAGTGAAAAATATTGAAACCATAATATTTAACTTTGAAATTTGAATTGAAAAAATCATACATTAGAAATTTTTGTTTACCATATGAGTATAGGTTCTCAGTAATAAAATATATATATATATATATATATTGAAATATACTATATATCTATGTTCATGTCATTGAAATTTAGTAATATATCATATTAAATAAATATGATTGTTTTTACTTATTTACCAAAAAAGTATCGTAAATAAATAAAAAATGTTGTTTTGATTTATGTACTTACTCTAATTTAATTATATACATAATACGTAAATGAACACAAATAAATAATTATATATAAATAATTATATATATATATATATATATATATATATATATATATATATATATATATATATATATATATATATATATATATATGTGTGTGTGTGTGTGTGTGTGTGTGTGTGTGTGTGTTCTATAAGCGTATGTGTTATAGGTACATAACATGTGCGCATACACTGGTTCAGAAAAAAAGAAATGTGCACATAGACAAACTTACACATTGTTGCCAAAAAGAAAAAAAAAAGACAAACTTACACACATGATTGTTGGTGGGCATACATGATACATATATAAAAAGAATCTTTGATGCTTATTCTGAGGAAAAGGTTCGTGTCCGTTTACCCGATTATAAAATTCACCACAAGTTTAATACTAATTATCTGTCGGTATACCCAATACATAGCTGTAATATGCTTCAAAATTTCTAATAAACTATATTTGTCGGCAAAAAAAAAAAATTATCTGTGGGTATACTTAAAAAAAATTGTGCCATGAATCATATGCATAAATCTTGAATCATTAATGTATCAAACATTATTCGTCATCTTAAATTTGTTTTCTAGGATAATTAAACAGCATGGTGCTTGATTATTATAATCTTAACCGTTTTTCAATTGCATTAGAAGTGATTTATCGCACTAGAATCGTTAATATTATATACCAAAAATGGAAACGAAATTAAAATTTTATTATATAAATAATTAAAAATAATAATTGTAAGAATTATAAAAATTCTAGAAAATATTTTCAAATAAAAATATAATTCTTATTTATATATTTTATTATCCAAAGATCTTTTAATAAAAGTTCAAAACTAATAAAATACGAAGATATAATATCAAGTAAAATTCTTAATTTTATGATTTATTTATTAATAATGACTACAGTGTAGAAATAAAATTTCAAAAAAGTTATAAATAATAATTTTGAAATTAAAAAAATAGCGATAATTATTTTTCATTATAATATTTTAATTAGTAGTGCATATATTAATAAATAACTATAAATTGTTTGTATATACCACATGCGTAGACAAAAAAAAACTAATTATGATATATATGCTCACGAGTGACAAAAACAAAGGGGGACGATAAAACGTTAAATGTTATATTTAAATTTTAAAATTAACGAGATGCATTATCATCTTTGGTTTCTGTTTTTCTAAGCATACACGTTAAAAAGGAGAACTACATTCTTGACTCGTGAAATGATAACCAGAGGCGGCTCAGATAGGGGGGCAATGGGTGCGACCGCCCCAGGGCCCATGATATTGGGGACCTAATTTTTTTTTTTTGTAAAAAACCTATATTTTGAACTTTTTTTTAAAACACACTTAAGTAAATTTTGTTTTGTTGTTTTAAAAAATCTAATTTTTGTCTTATATATTTTCATAATTGGAATTATTATTAAATATTTTCATATATTCTTTTACATTATATGTTTTTTTTAAAAAAAATACTTGAAACATATATAAAAATTAAAAAAAAAGCTTGCCCAGAGGTCTTAGAACGTTTTGAGCCGGCCCTGATGATAACTTCTAAATAGGCCTCTTTAATTTAGTCAATAGAAAAGACCTTCAAACCAAATGAGATACTCCATAATACAAAATTAAACTAAAGGATATATAGCTGTTTTTTCCTGATATAAATAATCTATATATCGGATACTTAGGGCACAAGAGCCGTGTTCCAACAAAAAGGAAAACAAAAGGTACAAGGGTCAAAAGGTCTCTTTGTCTTTCCGATCTGCTACAGTCGCATGTTCATTGACCTAACCAACAATTTCTTGTTTCACCACTTTTTGACCCTCGTGTTGGAGTGTGTACGGCTGATCGGATTGGCATGCGGTCTCAGAGAGATTTTATTTATGAGAATAATAATATTGATATGTATAACTTTCTTAAATTCTGTAAGTATAAAATTAGTAGGATAAATCAACCAAGTGTGGCTAGCTATATTCAGCGTTCACCCTCTTTTGATTGCCCTCATAGTGACTAGAAACTTAACACGACAATTTGTTAATATAAGATCAACCCCGTATGAAAGGGAAAAAGGCTGGCAACATTCCAAACCGTGTTTAAAGTAGAGATAGGCAAGTAATGAGATGCAAACACACAAAAAAAGGTAACAGGAGGTATACTATAGGAATTTATGTTGAAACAAATAACTAAAGAAGCTTTAGATGTCTGATGATGATAAGGACGGGAAGGGTATATTATAAGCTCCGGTCAAGATAAGTCGCTTGATGTGCGAGCAGGGTTAAACCCGAAAGCCTCTACCGCGCAGGCAACCTCGGAGGACATATACTCAGATGGGGACGAGCACTCTTCTGCTTTCTCAGAGGGCATCGTCATTTGTTCAACTTTGTGTTGAATTATCTGATTCTGATGTTGATGGGTAGAGGAATCTGGTTGATCAAATCGAATCATGTGTGAATCTTGGGGATCTGAGGTGTCATTGGGGAAAGTTTCAAAGGCTTGATGAAGCTGACATGTGTGGCGGCCGAAGTAAGTGGTTGAGTACAATGGAGGGTTCTTTTGGATCATTTGAACCTGCTTCTTTGCTTCGCATTTCTGGTCCATTATGTACGCACACTTGTAGTAACTCCTGATATTTCATCATTTTTTGTGTGCTACTAATATTAACACCATCAACTATATATATGTAAATAGTTTTAATGTTAATGATAGCTATACCTTTGGTGATCCGATTCTTTGATTTGCTTTTGTCCGTATTTCCTCCAAAGAAAGCCGTCGTGGTAGATCGGGTTTGGGGATTCATGTCTGCGGTAATCTGAGCTCTCCGCCATTGATGTCTTTCTACAGCCACCAGATGAACATCATTTCATTCAGCCATTCTTGAACATTTCAATTGACCAAGTAGGTTAGATCTTTATATATTTAATATACCTGCCCCTCTTGTGAAGTGGTTTTCTGCTGCTCTCAAGAACATGTGAAGAGTCTTGGGGAGATGAGTTATTGGATTGACCATCATCTTGGTTATGATCATTCGTATCGATCAAAATGGAGAGAGCATCCGAGAAACAATGGAGGACGGACTTGGCCAGATCCTCCCTTTCCCTGGTCAAATCTGACTCGGTTTGGTGGTCCATGATTAGCTTGAGCTGGTTGGCAGATCCATGGCCGTCAAGCAGCTTCTCCATAACCTTCTGCTGGCAAGACTTCATCGTTCTGTCTTTTGTCCAAGTCGAGATTAGTAACTAGGAGATGTGAGATGTGATGCGCCTCTTCTTATATATTGATGATGTTGTTGATGGGAAGTTTCGTATATATGTATTAATTACCATACAACTCTTTTAATTACAATAAATACTAGTAGTAAACAATTATATATGTGTAAACTCATGACTGTTTGTCATGTTTTAGGCATCAATAATTATTTCACTGGATTTCCTTCTCTTTTCAGTAAAGTGGTTTTCATCTTTCATATAAAAACAGGCACATCGATCCGTTACAAAATAAGGTGTTAGGAAAACTAAAATATATTATTAACCACGTAATTATAATATTTAAAAAACAAGAGTGCATATAATTTATATAATCTTCTTCACAAATTAAACACACACACCCAAGAAAAAAGAAGAATTAGGATTGTTGATTAAAAAATGAGTTAACCACACATTGGTGAGAGTGAAGCTATGAATCTCTGACGATGGGATGAGTCCAAAAGCATATGGCACGGCACCTGAGAAGATGGAACGCCTAATTAACGGGCGAAGAAAACGGAAGAGCCAATTTAGACGGCGTAAGTGAGTCAGCTCTTTCAAAAGTGACGTGGGGTACATGACCTCATCGTACATTACGTAATGGAAGGTTGAATTATGGATGACAGATCGTGATAACGCATTAATCCTAATCTAATCTCTTCATTTTTTTATTCCAACCCGCCTATGCATTTGCTTCTATAATATATATATATACTAGGGCCGGCTCTCCTTACGGACGGAATATACACACTTATTTTTATTTAATTTATTATTTTTTATATGATTTTATGGTCTGTATTTTAGAATTGCATATGGAATTGACGTGTGACAATAATTTTGTAGGTGCATAAGTAATCCACAACTTTTGAAGCTCAGTTATATTTGCTTACTGTTACGTAAATAGTTTGGTATTTTTTATTTTTCTATTAGTTTCTTAACTTAACAGTTTTTAATTTAATAGTTTGTTGTTTATTTATAAATGAACAATATAAAACTTATGTTTTTTTAAATATAATATAGTTTTAAATGTTTTTTGTTCAATTAAGAGAAAATGTGATTAACTATTTCAAAATTAATTTTTACAACTTTTGCATTAATTCTACATGTAATTCTCATTTATTTATTTCTTTAAAAAATCTCATTTATTTTGTAAAATAGTTATATTGTTACAACACATTATATGTTGGTTAATTTCGTTCTTGAAAGCATTCGTTTATTTGAATGTGATCTCTGTTTAGCTAACTTTTGTTAATAATATTGATCCCATGTGAATTCCTACATCATATTTTTAGTATATTTGCAGAATTGTAAATGAAATCAAACTAACCGTAAATAGATAAAATGATACTTATGAAATTTTGTAGGTAACACTAATTAAATTATATATCCGAGTATTTATTTATTTATTTATTGACCAAGCGAGGTGGTTAGTTTAGAAATGTAGTGGAATAAAATTCAAAATGAGACTAAAATGGTAAATAATACATAGCTTATGGAATCTTGATCCCATCTTATAGTGTCAACTCTCACGTATTAAACACCTCTCATATGTTTTTGAACATTCGGAATAGAAAAAAGGTTTTAGAATAAAGTTTTTTTGATGTCATTATTTTTTTATATAGTCTCACGTATTATACACTTCTCATGTGTCTTTAAACATTCTATTTAGGTTTGAGCATAAAGATTTTATGATGTCATTAATTTTAATTTCTTGTATCCTCGCATTATTTAACTTTGATTTGTAACACATATAGTGGGGTTTTTGTCGTCATATAGTGGTTAACGGAGCATTATTTGCTTATATATAAAATTTATGCAAATTAAGTTGATTTTTGATGATAAGAATAACACAAAAACAAAAGAAAATGCAGGGTTAAGCAAATTAGTGTTGGAGGTCAATCTGGTTTTTGTTTTACTATTTCCTTTTTTTAAACTCGATTTAGTTTTACTACTACCTACACAGGGTAAAGCAGTAAAATCAATTTACTCAAAAATGACCATCGCTCTCAGCCTCTCATCAATCATCATCATGTTTGAGTGACCACATTGACTATTTCTTTTCTCATATATGTAAATAATCTCTATTTTTTGAAGCAAACAACATTTGGAAACAAACACCATGACAAATTTCAAAACAAAAAAACCACAAATGTATTGTTTCCCAGGTGGAGGGTGATAACGTTTATTTTGTCAACTGGGTTGCAGCATCACAAAACATGTTGCCTAAGGGAAAACTCTCAGGATCTTCAGAGGTTGGTGAAATCAACAGGTTCACGGAGGAGCCTCTCCATCTGCTGCGTCCTTGTCTTGATAGACATCTCCAACACCTTTTGTTGAAACTCTACTATGAGACCACCATAGATACTCGGACCAATCTGACCCCAAAATAATATCACCACATTTAGACATCATTAAAATGTTTTATAGTCCGGCTTCTATAATAATCAAAAACATTACATACCTTCTGTTCCACTGTTACTTTCTTCCCTTCTCCGTTGATCTCCTGAAGTGTATTGTTAAGTTACTTCTCCTCAGCAGGAGGTAGCGGCTGTTTGTCACAAAACGTTTCTTTTATAAATATACTCCCTCTTGGTTATGCTTTCTTAAAACATAACAGTATTAAAACTATAGCTTACCATGACAGTGGTAACCAAATTGATCTCCAACTGTGATATCTGAGACCTTGAAATTAGTCTGGCGAAATCCTTCAAGCAATTGGCTATCGTCATCCATTTTCTCAGACTCATTTCATGTATATTACCTTCTCAAGAAAATATCAAGAATTTATTGTTAAGAATGAATTGGTAGAAAACAGAGATAAATTGTAAAACGATGATCAAAAAGATAAGATAATGTAATAACAGATGCAGTCATGATGCGAAGAAGGTCAAGGAGAAGGGAAACTTGAGATCCAATTTTTTTTTGCTGGATTAGAATAGAAAAACAAAAAAAAAACTAACATAGAGAAGCCGGAATCACCTGGGCGTCTCTAAGGAGCATCTCGTCTCCCATTAGCTTGCCGCCGCTCTTAACATTCATGATAGAGTAACCGATAGAATAGGACCGACAAACGGTCCTATGAACTTGAATTCGTTAATTTCGACACACGAACCAGCCGTAAACAAGAGAAGAAAGCAAAGCTTTGTTTTATAAATTCAATATTGTGTCTCCCTACAAACCTAGAGAACACTATATATAGTATTAAGAAATTCTAATCTCATAAGTAAAATAGGAAATCTAACAATTATCTAGAATGTAAATAATTAAATAAAAGTAAAGCCAAAACCGAAAAGGAAATATGATCCACGCTGCTTCAGGTCACCCGGGGTAGAGAAAGATCCGACCTCGGATCTGCAACGTCGTCCTGCGCCACAAATGGGATGAGATGTTTGATATTGAAGACATCAGAATAACGAGCCTCTGGTGGAAGCTGTAGACGATAAGCATTGGCATTTATCTTCTCAAGAACTTCCAATGGGCCAACCTTGCGAGATTTGAGTTTGTTGTAGTCTCCTGGTGAGAAGCGTTCACGCGTTAAGACCGCCCAAACTAGATCACCAACTTTGAACTGTAAATCCCTTCTATGTGTATCAGCACTTTCTATGTACTTTGCCGAAGAAAGCTGCAAATTATCATGAACCTCAGCATGGATAGAAGTAACATTAGCCACAAAGTCCATTGCCTGACCATGATCACTTGAAATATCAGGAGCAAGGCCGAGATCGATTGGTCCTCTCGGGACGATGCCGTAAACAACTCGGAACGGGCTGAAACGAGTGCTTTTGTTGACAGCATGATTATGAGCGAACTCAACCTGACACAAAACTGAATCCCAAGAGCAAATGTTGTCGATAACCAAGCAACGAAGCATATCACCAAGCGTACGGTTTGTGACTTCTGTCTGGCCATCTGTTTGTGGGTGGTAGGCAGAGCTCATATCAAGTGTGGTACGAAGAAGACGCCACAAAGACGCCAAAAGTGACTGAGAAAACGAGTGTCTCTGTCGGAAACAATCGATAATGGCAATCCATGAAGTCGATAGACCTCTCGGAAGAAGAGAACAGCTACTTGAACCGCATCAGTAGTTTTCTTGCATGGTATAAAATGTGCCATTTTAGAAAAACGGTCGACTACCACAAAAATAGAATCGTTCCCACGTTGAGTTCTTGGTAATCCCAAGACGAAATCCATACTAACATCGGTCCATGGTTGAGTCGGTACGGGAAGAGGCAGATACAACCCACTGTTTGAGGCGTGACCCTTGGATCATTGACAAATAACACAACGTGCGACAAACTGATAGACATCACAACGCAAGGAGGGCCAGAAATGTGACTCCATGACTAGCTGTAGTGTAGGATCGCGACCAACGTGCCCTTCTTCATGCAATTCTTTAATGATTCTAAGACGGAGACTACTGGCCGGAATACACAATTGAGAACCTCGAAAGATAAAACCTTCGTGTAGCATATACTCTGTGCGAGCACCAGCCTGTAATAATGACCAAACCGAACCAAAATAGGGGTCGTCTTGATACAGGTCCGACAAAGTAGAGAAGCCAGGAACCGAGACCTGCATGGTTGTAACCAGCGAATGGTGTCTACTTAACGCATCAGCAACCTTATTCGACTTCCCCGACTGATGTTTGATAACGAATGTAAACTGTTGGAGAAAGGCAATCCACGAGGCGTGACGAGAAGAAATTTTATCCTGACTCCCAAAATGTTTCAAAGCATCATGATCCGTGTAGAGGATGAACTCCTGGTGGAAAAGATAATGCCTCCAATATTTAATAGCTTGAACAATAGCATAAAACTCAACGTCGTATGTACTGTAACGAGCACGAGAACCTGCAATAGGACGACCTTGTTGGCTAAGCACTGCCCCGATCCCTAACTTGCAAGCATCGCAATGGAGTTCAAAGACCTGAGAGAAGTCTGGTAAAGCCAATATTTGGGCGGAGACCAGGCGCTGCTTAAGATCATCAAAGGCCTTGTGAGCTTCCGGCGTCCATGAGAACGTGGTGCCCTTCATGCAGTCAGTGAGAGGAGCTGCTATGTTACTGAAGTGATGGACGAACCTCCGATAAAAAGATACGAGTCCATGAAAACTCCGAACATCGCTAATAGAACGAGGAATAGGCCAAGTCTTGATTGCTTCAACTTTCCCTGGATCTACTTGCAACCCTTTATCGGACACAATATATCCCAAAAAAAGCACATGGTCAACTCCAAAGACACACTTGTGTCGTGCTGCAAATAGTTTCTCCCGAAGAAGCACCTCCAAGACATCTCTTAAATGCGATAAGTGGCTTGACAAATGATGACTGAATATCAAGATATCATCAAAGTAAACCACTACAAATTTACCTATGAAAGGCCGAAGAGCTTGGTTCATTACACTCATAAAGGTACTTGGTGCGTTAGAAAGCCCGAATGGCATCACAGTCCATTCAAAGAGACCTTCTCTCGTTTTGAAAGCGGTTTTCCATTCATCTCCTGATCTTATACGAATCTGATGGTAACCACTTTTCAAGTCGAGTTTCGTAAAGATGGTAGCCTTGCCAATCTGATCAAGTAGATCATCCAGACGCGGAATGGGAAATCTATAACGAACTGTGATTTTGTTGATTGCACGACTATCAACACACATTCGCCACGTTCCATCTTTCTTGGGAATGAGTAATGCAGGCACAGCAGCAGGACTCAAGCTTTCACGGGCATGACCCTTTTGTAGAAGCTCTTCCACTTGAAGACGAAGTTCGTCGTGTTCCTGAGGGCTCATACGATAATGCGGACGGTTAGGAAGAACTGCATTGGGAACAAGGTCAATATGGTGTTGTATGTCCCGTAGTGGAGGTAAATCGCCTGGTAGTTCCGTGGGGAACACATCACTGTATTCTTGAAGCAAAGGAATGAATGCGGGTGATGGTTCCTGTGTTGCTGCTGGTGGAGCCGGAGAAGCGACTAGAGCCCAAAGCAAGTCAAAACCGTGTAACTGCTTCTCGAAGTCACCTTTGGGAAGAGTTAATAGGGAGTTTGATGACGGTGTAGCACTGCTAACTGAAGCACTAGGTGGGCGTGTACTGGCTGCAGGTTGTTCCTTGGAAGGAACCAATGTGATGGTACGATTTTCAAACACGAAACTATATGTGTTTGCCTTACCACGATGAGTGGCATCACGATCAAACTGCCAAGGCCTTCCTAGCAGCAAGTGACACGCATCCATAGGAATAACGTCACAAGTCACGAAATCTTTGTAATTGCCAATAGAGAAAGAGACGGGGACTTGCTTGGTGACGTTGATATCGGTGCCGTTGTTCAACCATGTGAGTGGATACGATGCTGGATGGGGCGTGACGGTGAGACCTAGCTTTTGCGTTGCTTCAAAAGACATCACATTAGTACAGCTTCCAGAATCGATGATGAGTTTACAAACTCTTCCATTGATGGTACAAGTGGAGCGAAATAGATTTGTGCGGAGCCATGATTCTTGTGAAGCTTTAGGAAGAAGGCAATTGCGACGGAGGACTAGATTAATGCCGGTGTCTCCTTGTATTACTTCAATATTATCCTCATCTGTAGCATCATAATCATCGTATATTGCTTCACTATCATCAGCTTCTTAAAGAACAAGGCCATGCTTAAGCTTAGGACAAGCTGTTTGAATATGTCCTCGTTCTCCACAATGGTAACATTTAAGTGCATTAGGACGCGGAGGACGAGAGTTAGCAATTGTTTCTGTGTTGTTCCCTGCTTTAGCTGTGTCAGATTGTGGTTGTGTTCCATCCGTAGAACCTAATCCTTCAATCTCTGAAGCTGCGCCGGTAGTAACGCGAGCTCGTGAAGAGGACGACCCGGTGGAAGGAAGCTGCTGTTCCATTGAAATTGCTCGCTGATGTGCTTTGGAAACTGTAGAGGGGAAGAATTGAGCTAGTGCGACTTGTAACTGATAACGAAGACCACCGATGAACCTCGAAATCAATTGTTGTTCTGTTTCGATCGTTGACATTCTTGATGTGATGTGAAAGAAGTCAGTAGCATAATCATATACTGAACGTGTGCCTTGTCTCAAGTTTTGTAACTTGTTATACAAGGTACGCTCGTAGTTGAATGGTAGAAATCCGCGGCGCATATGCTTAGTGAAACGATCCCATGTGTTAATACGAGTTTTGTTAGCTTGGCGTCGAGATTCTTTTAGTTGTTGCCACCACGCCATAGCTCGACCCTTGAAACGCGTGACGACTAACGAAACACGAGACTCATCAGGAACTTGACGGAACTCTAGTATCTCTTCGACCGTGTTGAGCCAGTCGATGAAATCTTCTGGGTTTATAGTTCCTCAAAATTCTGGAATTTCTGATTTGAAGCTTGATTCCCAACGAACAGGTTGGTGTGCCCGACGATCCTGGTCATCACCATGATCTCAACGTGGACTACGATGATCAGGTCTATGTTCCGCAAACACGTTGTCGACTATGTCTTCATCGTCAGAGGCTGAGAGATATGCATCTCGTTGTTGCTGTCGAAGGCGATGGTTGTTTCCCCGAACCTCACGATGTCTGTGCTGTTCAAGAAGAACCGTGTGTAACGCTGTTGTCACCATAGTTTGTAAAGCCGCTTGCAATCCGGAGGTAAACGTCTCAAGCATGGGTCGTATCTCTTCCAATTGATCGTCTGTAACTTTCTTTGGTGCCATGATCGTCTGTTTAGGTTAAGAAATCTAAACGAAAGTCTCTGATACCAACTGATAGAGTAACCGATAGAATATGACCGACAAACGTTCCTATGAACTTGAATTCGTTAAGTTTAACACACGAACCAGCCGTAAACAAGAGAAGAAAGCAAAGCTTTGTTTTATAAATTCAAAAATGTGCCTCCTTACAAACCTAGAGAACACAATATATAGTATTAAGAAATTCTAATCTCATAAGTAAAATAGGAAATCTAACAATTATCTACAATGTAAATAATTAAATAAAAGTAAAGCCAAAATTGAAAAGGAAATATGATCCACACTGCATCAATTCATCTCTTCCCAGACCTAAGCAAATAAGTTTACTTCGTTGTTTGACAGATTTAGAAGATGGTCTTCAGCGGTGGGAAGCATACCTTTTTTTATACCCGTAGAAACACCAACTCTAGGGAGATCAACACACATTGAAGCATCTGACGAAGGGAAGGTCGAGCGATGTTGACGATGATTGCGTTCCTGCCCGATCACATAGAAAGGAAAAAGAAAAAAAATCAGACGAACAGTGCAAGATGTTGATTCGTAATAGGAGATTTAAGACAATTAAACACACAAACACGTTACAGAATCTATACAGTTTCGGCGGCGCTCTAAGATGGACGAAGAACACGAAGAACGCGTCTGATTAGGTCTTGCGCAGGAGACGGGCCCGATGGGCCTCAGGAGAAAAGCGTAACAATCAAAACCCAATCCGAATAGTTAATGAAATGCTGCGAATCTGACGTGGCGACACCACAGAAACCCTATTTCCACGCTGGCATCCTAACTGGCGCAACAGGAGAAAAACAAACCATACTTTATATATAAAGATACTATATCCCAGCGTTAAGCGGGGTAAAATTGTTATTTATATAATGTTCCAGAGAATAAAACAATAGTTCGATTTCATTTTGATTAGTGGTGTTCAATTCAGATATCGAGTTGGTTTTGGTTCGATTTATTTTTTTTCGGTATTTCAGTTAGTAAAATATAACTACTATTCTAAATCTACATTTACTTCGATTTGGTTTATATACTGTCGGTTTTCATCAGTTTATTCGATTTTAGACCAAAAAAACAATTATTAAGTTTGAGATCATATTATATATTATACGAATTTTAGAGTCATGTTGTCAAAAAATCATTTATTAAAAAATATTATATATTTAAATAAAAGAATAAAAAAAAAATAAATACTTATATCATCTAATAAAATTATCAAATATATAATTAATATCAAAGCTCTAAATTTTGAATATAAAAATAAAAAGTAAAACAGAAGCATGAAATAAAAGTTGTTTTATCTTCCATATTTAGTGTTCATCAAATTAATATCTCTTCAATTGAACACAACTCTGTCTGTTTAAAACAAATTGTAAAAAATTTCAACTAATTATTGTACATCGAATTTATAATCTCTACTTCAATTAACTACTGTTAAAATAAAGCAAAAAAATAAAAAAAAAAGAAATACTAAATAAGAAGCCTTAGTTGCAGTAAATTGTTACTTAACTATAGCTCAAGTGATTTAATGATTAAGAACCATTTTAATGATTTTAGAATCATCATCTTATTATTTTCAAAATCGAATTACTAAGACTTTTGTCTTCCACATAGTTTTGAAAAGTTTCCATTGGACGACTAAATTGATGCAGCTAACTTTGTCCCTTTAAATCGTAAGTATATATATATATATATATATATATAATTTAATTCAAATATTTATTAAATAAAAATTCATATTAATAAAATCTTTGATCATTTGTATCTTATTATAACAAAAATAATTAATCTGTTGATCACAAAATTTTCAAAGTGGGATCTTTAATTTTAATAATTTATAGACATTTTGAAAAATTCAAAATATAAAATATAAGAAAAACTATAAATGCTTTTATCATATAGTTAATGTGATTGTTTAATATCTTTTAATAATATAAAAAAAAGTAATAAAATACCAAAATTGTTATCAAATATTTATTATTCAGAATCATTAATTTTCATATATACGTTGATCATATAAGGTAACTTCATAGCTTTTGTTTAAGGAAAGTGAGAGATTATTTTTTGTGCACTATTTATCAATTTGATAATAGTTTAATACAAAAATGTAATATAAGTTAAGATGAGCCAACCTATTTTCTAAGAATAGTATATTTTAAATATTTATTTATTAAATGAGACTTCATAATCATACAGTTCTATGATCATTCATATCGTTTTATCACAAAATATTTAAATCATTGATAACAAAACTTTCAATGTAAAATTGAATAATTTTATAATTTATATATGTTCTTGAAAATTCATTGAAAGATTTAAAATTAAAATATTTATGTGATATATATATATATATATATATATATATATATTTGTTATATTATTAAATGATATTTTTTACTCATATGGTTTAAAGATCATGTCTATCTTGTTATAATAAAAATGTTAAACCATAGATCATTAATTTTTAACATAATAATTTTAATATTTTTATTTATTTGTTGTCGTTTTTTGAAATTTAAAAAATAACGTATACAGAAAAATCTAAATTTTACCATTTGCATCAAACTTAAACTTCCTTCTTGCATTCGTGCTCCTCCGGAAGAACACACTAAAATAAGAGGTATTTTATAGCTAATTTGATTGTTTAATTTATTTTAATAATATTTTTTTTAAATGATGGAAGAGATATAATTTTTTTAAATATTTATTATTATAATCAATAATTGTCATATATATATATATATATTATTCATTGTATCTAGCGGAATAATTATAAATGCTTATATTGTAAATATTATATCATATGATTATATCATATAGTTTGATCAACGAATGTATCAAGCGACATAAAAATTGCATGTCAACCTACTTATTTTTCAATTGAATGTAATTGACTATCTAATTGAATGACAACTAAGCATGATGTCTTTTTTAATTATTACAAAATTGATGTTACAATTTTTCAAATATTTTTCCTCTATCCCTCACTCTCCTTCCCTCTCTCTCTCTCTCTCTCTCTCTCTCTCTCTCTCTCTCTCTCTCTCTCTCTCTCTCTCTCTCTCTCTCTCTCTCTCTCTCTCTCTCTCTCTCTCTCTCTCTCTCTCTCTCTCTCTCTCTCTCTCTCTCTCTCTCTCTCTCTCTCTCTCTCTCTCTCTCTCTCTCTCTCTCTCTCTCTCTCTCTCTCTCTCTCTCTCTCTCTCTCTCTCTCTCTCTCTATATGCTACAACCGTGTTAGTAACCAAAAATACAAAATATGTCAGTTAAAGAGTATTTTTCAAAATGTTTAGTGTACTTCAAATTTAAAGTGATATTAACTTTTGTTGTGCATGTTTTGTTATTCTTTATATAGATCTGATCATCTAAATATTAGAATGTTCATGAATACATAAATAGTTTTACATATTTTCTTTGTTTATTCTACTGTAGTTTTGATAATTTTGATAATAAGTAAAATAATTTTAAATACAAAAAATCTTTGATTATATATTTTCTTATGAATATTTTTAAAATTTATGTCTTTGATATTATATTATTAATTATGTGCTAAAATGTTATTTTAGGTTGATGTCAAATGAAACATTATTTTCATATATATATATATATATATATATATATATATATATATATTTGAAACTATTGTTTTTCATATCGTATTAGTTCTAGTTGATTTTCTTTCAAATATGTAAACGCTGTGATTGTTTTTTTATTAGGTTAGCATGTGTCATTTGTCGAGAAAAGAGTATTTATGTTATGGGAAGTGAGTGTTCTAAATAAGGCATAAGTTAGTGTTTGGACAAAACTACAACGCTTCAATTTCATGTAAGAACATGTTTAGTATTCCACACTCAGCTCATTCGTCCACCGTCTTCATTTTATTGTAATATACACAGACTCAAACTTAGAAGTATAATAAGAAACATGCATTCTATGTATATATCAAAAACTCAGCCAATTTTGGAGACATAGAAGCCGCCAAGTTAAATATAACTAGAGTTTATCTCTGCGCTACGCGCAGATTATGTATTTTAAATTTGTTAAATTTATTAATTTAATTAATTTTTATTCTATATAAGTTTGAGAAAAAGTTTTAATATTGATTAAAAAGGATTTTATTTTTTAAAAAATACAATGTGATTGAATGATTGTTGCTTATGTGGGTGGAATAGGTTAGAAATATATTTAGACAATTAGGAGTTTAGATGGTAAGTAATACAAAAAGAAGCAAAACAAAGACAAAGAAATTATTAATACTTCCATATTATAATTATAAGTTTATATAAATCATGGTATCTTTTTTAGAAACTAAACTTATGCATATAATGGAAACTTAATTAAATAAAATCATATTGGATAGAATTTGTAAGTTTTCTAAAATAATGATCATTATCTTAGAATAATAAAAATTAGTAATAAAATAATATATTTAAAATTATTCATGACCATTAGAGATGGCCTCACACAAACTATCTCAGCCATAATTTTATCGAAAATCGCTGCATCTTTCAATATTCAGAGAAACAACGTGACATATGAAAATAACCAAGTTTTACATTTATGTAAAACCATATTTTTGCTCAGACGATTTCTGCTTATAACATTTAACATTTTTGTATGCAAAACAGAAAGTGTAGTTTAATATTAAAATATTTCAAATATATAAAATACAAATTGTAAGTAATAATCTACAAATAAAGTTTTATGAAAATATTAAAAAACAAACAAATATAAATTGATGTAATGATTCACGACATGTAAATACTCTAAATACTAAAATTATGTAACTAAAAATTTAAAGTTAAGTAATTTTTAGCTTAGAGATATGGTCTAACAAAAAAAAACGAATTAAAATAAGATCTAGTGCGGTGAAAGTTATATATAAGATAAGTGTTTGAACATATACAAATAAAATATGGTTGAACCTTTTTGAAAACATGGTTTAACTTTGAGATTTTGGTGTACATTTGTAAAGGAAAATAAAATTAATTCAAATTAAGAGAAATAATAGCTGTAAACATATTCTTTAGTTCTTACATGAAATAAATACTATAAGCTATTGTTTCTTGTTTTCTTGAATATGCACGGTTCTCGGTTTAAGGTACAACACAAATATATAGGATAAAGAAGACGTCTTCTCTACTACAAATCGTTACTCATTTTACCAGTCCCTATTTTTTTTTCTATTTTTAGCTTCCCAGTGATAATCACCATCTCTATTATTTCTATCAATTTCTCTGCTGACCTCATCTTGTGTTGTCATAGGATCCTCCAGTATCTCGTTTTACTCTCTGCAATGGGCTACACCTTACGCTGTTACTTCTCTAGTTCTATCCCCCTCCTGTAGAAAGCATATGATTATTAGTTCAACTTAAACAGAACAGCAACGGTGATAACAAATAAAAACAAAGGAGACGTGCTTGGATGAGTTTTTTTCACCTGGTGCTTGCGTTTCTCTCCTTTGTTCCTTGCGTCTGCCCTCGATTTATTGAGTTTAACTGGCTGTATGAACAGAGAGATCAAGAAGGGGATACAAAGTAAGTGTCAAATAACTCCTAAGAGAATAACTCAAGTAAGATCCAATTCCTACCTCGACTGTGTCTTGTGTGATTCTGACTGCTGAAGAAGAAACAGGTAAAGATAGCACATCTTCTTTGACAACATTTTGCACTGTTCCATTAGCAATACTTCTCGCTAGAAACTCTTCAATCCAGGTGGAAGCTCTCCATCAACTTATTTGATCTAATTACATACAGAGGAATACATTAAAGTAGCTGATATGATAAATAAACAAAGATCACTTGAATATTCATACAAAATGTAATATAGCATTGCTGGAGACACCTCCACGGTCAATTCTCTGTCCCTCTCTCCTTCTTCTTCTTCACTATCATCTTCTAACTCAGCATCAGCTGTTGTAATGGATCCTATTTTTCCTGCCCGTAGTCTCAACACCTCCTCTTCTTCTGCTTTTAGGTTCATCATCACTTGATCCGAGCTTCGAAAAGATAAGATAAAACCAAAAATTAACAACGTATGTGAAGTTTGTTTCAGAGAGAAACATAGAATCAATATACACAAAAAGAAAATATTACCTCTTGGATCACTCCACTTGTTGGGCTAGCATACCTATTGTCACCTAAAGCACACAGAAGAATAAAACCCAAGTTATAAAACTACACCAGAAACCTGAAAAAACATTAAACTTGTACAGGAACGAAAACAAAGAACATTAGAGAGAATAAAGCAAGTAACTATTAAACACCTTGGCAGTTTCAATTTGTGCAATAGCCCCATCAGCCTAGACTCTGTCACCAGAAGCACCAACAATATAACATTATTAGATACATATGCTACATGTACTGGAAAGAAACGGCACAATAATAAAACAAAGAAAAACACACTCTTCAGAAAGTTGGGGTTCCATTGGTGATTGATTCACCCATGTGAGGTACAATGGCTTCAATAACATTTCTGTCGATAACAAATACAAAAATTCTATCAAAAAGCCTAGAAACACAATTTACAAAAACAATAGAACAAACGCAATTGCAACGAACTTCAATGTGGAAAGCATTCACGACCCTTAAAGGCGTCATCTTCGTCGTATGCGATCTCATCCAATGGTGGAGGTCAAGATGCAGACCGCTCCCTCTATCCCTCACTCTCCTTCCCTCTCTCTCTCTCTCTCTCTCTCTCTCTCTCTCTCTCTCTCTCTCTCTCTCTCATTTTGTCGTGTTCCTGAACTTAAAAATCAACTTCGAATTCGTTCATGGCCGTGTATGCGGAATTGGTCAGAAGAGAGGAATCAGAAGAGACGTCATTTTGGGATGTAAAATAATGATGAAAGTCATCGCAATAAGGGCTTGAGAAAGTTATCGATTTTCAGCTAGAGGAGAAGAAGAGGAGAGGAAACGACGAAGAACAGCTAACGATAAAGAACTTTCATTGTTTGGTTTTTTGGGCTTAACGGGCCGTCTCAGCAAACAAATCAGACAAAAGAAAAATTAAACCCAACATCACCTAAAGCCGTGCTGACGTGTCCGAATGCAGACTTCTTATTGGAAGATTATTTTTGCAGACGTGGATAGCCTCAACGGAGCTTATATTTCCTTTTTAGTATAGTATAGATTCACAGTCCAATAGTCAATATGGAAAAGATGTAACTGAAATATACTCACAACTCACAATCATGCATACTCACACATGATTCTATATCCATAAGTGTCTGGACTAACTGTTGTATCCTTGAGATCAGGGACAACAAGGTTTACTAAAAAAATGATCTCCCCTCTTCTATCGTCTTCCTCTTTTCTCTTATTCTCTGTTTATTCTGTTTCTCATCTCATTTTTTTCTGTTTCTTATCACTTTTCTGTCACAATCCGTTAAGTACAACTATTGACTTAATAAATCTTTTTTCATCACCTTTTTGTGTTGTTTATTAAGAAAAATGAATTGATGATTTTGTTGGACGAAAACCTTCATATTTATAATGGAGGACTAACACAAAGGAATGAATAAATGAAGGGATTCATTGAATGTGAGATCGTGTGAAAAAGTAGAGAGTAGGTATTAATGTGAATGTTAATGAAGATGCATGAACCTAGTTGCCAGATTAAATAAGTCTATTCGGCTTCCAACTGACATTGATCGGAATCGTTCGTCACCGGTGAAACCGTTTGATTTTTTATTGATAGTTGACTGAATGGGAATTGTTTCTCAACGGTCACTTTCTCTAAGTTTCATATACCGTTTTTTTTAGAGAAAATATCTTTGGACCGTAGTAAACACAAAACCCATTAAACTCAAGAATTAATGAAAAAATGACTTTTGATTGACCGGGATACATGTCGCCACCATAGACTCCGAATTAGTGACATTGAATCTGATGTGGATGGCTAGGAGTGAAAGAAGCTCATCTTTATGTATATATATACTAGTGGTTCGCCAGCGCTACGCGCCGGATTTTTATAATTTATTATTAAATTAATTTACAATTTATTTTATGATCTTAGTCAAGAAATATGTTAAAAAATCTGAATATAAAAAGAATGATATATTTTTTTTTTCTATTTTATAATGATTATCGATCGTTCTGTATTACTTTGTTTTGAAGTTGTTTAGGTCAATGTGGATTAGCATAAGTGGTTGTGACTGATCGATTTAACTACAATGGAATAAAAAGCTGATAAAGTTGATATCTCAAAGTAAATTTAGTTGGAATTAAAACATAAGATAAAGTTGATATCTTAAAAGGAAAATTTAAAATTTTTGTGTTTGTTATTGTGGTTTTTTTGTTGAGAAGATAGTAAGTAGTCTGATGAAATTTATAATCAAAAAGGCCAAACACAATAGAATAACATCTGAGAGCTTAATGGATAAGATGAAATTTATGTTTTACAAATAAATGATTTTTGTTAAGTAATTATCAATCGGTCTGTCATGAAGCAAATACATACATCACTGGATATTTGGTGTTGCTCTGTTTCACCTAACCTAGATATTTCCATTGGTGTTTTCAGAATAGTGCATAATTACATTTCTCAGATTAAAATTTTGCAAATTTTAACTAATTTTCTTCAATTATCTATTTAATTATTTTTTATTCTTTAGAATTATTATTGAGATTATTGAAATATTTTTACTGGTTTGAGAAATAATTTTTGTATTAATCTTTCGTTTTTCATTACGTTTTATTTTTAGAGTTATTATCTCAAATTATTTAAATATTTTTACTGGTTTGAGAAATATTTTTTTTGTATTATTATTTTGTTTTTCAATATATTAATAATTTAATTTCACTTTAACCTAATTCAATATTAAGAAAATATAGTTGTTTTACAAAACTGTATCCTTTTAAATCAACTACCATTTCTATCTTTTTATTTATTATATAAAATACTTTCATTATATAAAATTGTAAATTATATTTGAAATATTATTTATTTTGTTGCATATAAATTTCTAGTATATATTTTTATATTTGTATATATTAGGAAACTATGGTTCCTTGCTTCTTGTTGATATTTCTTTCATTAATTCATTTCCTTCACAGTGAACATAACTTGTACTCTTTGACCATTGTATATAACGAACTGATAAGTTGATAACCACCCGACAGCAACAAAAACTTTTGCAAAGCTAAGATTGTCTCACTTAACAATCCAGCGTGAGCAATCACCATCAGAACAAACACTTTCGTAAAGTCCACTTTTGATCTACATTATCCACCTTGCTCTTCTTTAACATCTTCATATCTCTCCAAGAATGGCAGATTAAAACCAATCTCATCTCTCTTCAGATCTTTTGCTCTCCATTCTATGGTTGGAGACACAAGCCAGAATTCCATCTACTATCTTGACCTACACAGTATCTATGCCTGAGAACCTTTTGGTATAAACACTGCACCTCTAATATAAACTCGTGTGGTAAAACTTTAATACAATACTACCACTCGAATAGGCAATAGTGTCTTCTTAGAAATCTGGAACTGAGGACATGACTGTGCTAAAACCTAATTTCCTCTTGTTTCTTTCAAAATAATAAAAGCAGGACCATGATGGCATTGATGCTTGGTTTGAGCCAGGCTTACCATTTAAATTATCAAACATCCACCACTCCATCGAGTTTAATATTAAAAAAAAGTAGCTAAAGCATTATTTGGAAAACACATGTCGTAACGATTAAAAAAAAAGAGTCAAATGTAGTGGAGATTTTAGTCTTCGACGCTATGCCTTGCTTGCCTTTTTGTGGCCATCTTCCTTTGAGCCAAGTTTCTGTTTGGTTGATGATGGACGCCATACAAATGGAACAACAAAGGAGGAGGGCCGATTGTTCATTTTCTCATTCTCCCCGAGTTCTGCAACCACACCACCTGCTAGATCTACAACAGAGTTATTGTCCCCAGGAGAGACCTTTGATGTTACTGAAGTTCTAAAGTCAAATCACCATTAGGATCATAACTATTTTTCTATTTAACACGCAAAAATTAAGATGCATATACGATTTAGAAGTCTGTCTAAGTAAAATCAGTGTAAAGAACCAGCATCACCATCAAAGTTTGGCAGTGATGCACGCATGAGCTCAGTAATGATACGGAAAATGGTGAAGATTTGATGCTTCGAAGTGAAATTGAAGTCTGTTAACTTGCGCTAGAAAGTGAAGGTTTTTCCACAAACATCAGCGATGAACTGGTGGGGTTCCACAGAGCATTCACACCTGCACCCAACAAACCGTGAAACATTTATTTAGAAAGCAAAATACGGAAGTAAGAACATGAGGTAAGAACAAATGGTTGAATATATGGCACACCAAAATATGCGCAGCTTCAGCAGCTTGAATGTTCTTATCGAAAGCCACAAAGACAGCAGCATCCTTCTTGTCTGATATAGACAACTCCACATAATACATATAGAGAGGGAACAAAGACATCAAATATAATAGTGTTGTTGGCAACCCAAGTTAAGTTTTTTTTAAATATATTTTGGAAAGTATAGATTTAGGATAGCTACCGAAGGACACCCACAGTGTTGGTATTATCCCATACGATACATGTGAAAGAAGAAACTTCCAGTTCGAGCAACTAATATAACACCATCCTTTCTCTGCCTGAATTCCAGTAACTTTGGTCTTTATAGAGGAACTCAATTATCTGTAGTCGGTAAGAGAACAATAACAATAAGAATGGACAATTTAGAGAGTAACTTTAGATAGATGTTCCTTTAACCTGAAGTTCAGATGTGATAACATATTGGTTGAGCTCAGAAACAGTGAGAGTTTCTATTTTCTGTGCATAAAGAACCTTAGATGAAGAGACAGTCTAGTTTGTGTCATCCCCAACAAACCTACACGAGGATAAAAGTGTCATGACATAAAATGTAAAAGGAAATCGTACACCAAAATATTTGATGCACACGATCTGGTAGATATGTAATATTAGTTTCAGAGTGACTTACTTGTCATAGTGTTCTTTTCTAACATCTGCATCAGAGTCAAAATAATATAGGATCCAGATGCCGTGTTGAGACATAACAGGCCTGCATAACGGATTGTTAGTCAATGGAAATGCTTTGAGTGTTTGAAAACACATTCTTGCATAGTATGCGAGTCAGTGGAGTTCAAAATATAATAAAACCAAGTAAAATAGCCATTTCTCACCTCCAACTATTTTGGGATTTATGCTAGTGACCATCCCAAGTTTGGGCTCAGACCCCTTAGCTTTTAAATTTGTTACGAAATGCAAAAAGGTAGATGTAGAGGTTGAGAACAAAACCATGTAGCTGTTTGTTGGTATTTGTCAAGGCTAGAAGCTCCTTGTGGTTACGGAATAGGAACTGTTTAGTCGGTATCGGTTTAGACGTGGAATAAGTGTAGACTGTTTGACAAAAAAACCGAAAATCAATCATACAAATATTTTTTTGTTTAGTATAAAGTTTCAATAAGAGACAGTGGTTGTTCGCCTCCGTTACCTTCTCCTCAGGGAGGAGCATGTCGACTCCCATAAACTCCAGCTTTACAACGTTCAGCATTCAAATCGGCAAGAAGAATGTATGATTTCGCCATAAGTTAAGCTTTCATCCAATACTACTCAGTCCGGCGTACTCTTCCATCTCCAGCCAATCATCCGCCTCCGGGTTAATCGTCGTAGCTAAAAATTTCCTCTTATAGAGATTATTTTGGATCTCGAAAAAAAATTCCCTCACCCACTCGTATAGTTTTTCTAAATACAGTTCTATATCTGAATCAATTACAAGCTTAAAAGAGGAGTGATGCCTTTGATTTGTAACTGTTGACGATAAAGCTTTGCAGTAAGTTAGAAAAATCAAAACGAAAAGGTAGGTAGGGATTCTCACAAACCGATAACAAAGAGTTTTATTATGGTAACGAAAACCCAAAGGAAATCAGAAATCCTAAAACACAACACCAACCGGAATTAAAATCCCAAAATGAAATCACAAATTAAGCATGAAACACAAGATTAGACGAACGCACCGTTTTAGTAATAGATATGCCACGTGGCAGAAAACCCCCCAAGGAGAGATATAACTCTACTTTATTAGTTAAGATATATAGATTGGTTCAACTTCAATTATTTCATTCACTCATAATCTTGATATAAACATTTGACCTCGCAATACTTCTACCACATATACAATAATGCATCTTAACAATTTCCTGGAACATTCACTAGGTGAAATCTCACTCGGAATCAGCGCAATCTAGAATCCATTGTTATATTTAGAGGCAAACTACTCAAACCTATCTTTTTTCATCTTTCAAAATAAATTACTATTTTTCTTCTATTTACGTTAAAAAATACTCCTCTGCTATTTATTCTATTTTTAGAGGTTGTTATTTAAAATTTTATTTATCATAGAATTTTTTTATCTACGAGGAAAAACAACAAAAATACACTGGAAATGATTATATATATATTTGTCATCAACTTAAATAGACTCATACTGATTATGTAAACAAAACTGGAAACTCTGCATTCATGTGAACGACGAATGATGATTGTTTCCTGACACTGCGTGTTAGACTATCTGTTTTTGAATTCTACATTTGTGGTACATAAATTATCTCTGAGCTGACAAAGCTTTCCTTTAAAATCTTAATATCTTCCAAATAACTTGTAGAAGCTGGCTATTTTTCTGGTTCTGAAACTATTTTAACAAATTGAAAATGATATGTCGTAAACGTGACCTGAAACTGACGCAAGTTCCTCTAGAGTAGCGTTTCCATCTCCGCATGAAGAGGTGAGAGACTAGCCATGACATATTTTGCCCCATCAAACCATCAAAATCTTCTAAAATACTATACCAACCTTATCGTAAAAAAAACATTTTCTTTCCAAGAACCGTGTCGCTTAAATGCTACTATCCGTCTGAACTCTATAAACACTTGATTACCGTATAACACATTATACTAGATTTTAGAACACTTAATTGAGTAACTACATAAACCACAATTAAAGTATATACGAATTCAAGTTATATATACTAGTGGTATTTCCGCGCTTCATGCGGATTGTTATTTGTCTAAATATCTTAATGTTTCATCCTAAGATGTCGTGATATATGTTGGACACTGAGAGCGATTTGTTCATCATTAGGTCATGGCCGTGTTTTGAGTAGATGTCTAGGGTGATGATGATTTTCTTGGTTTAGCATACTCTATGACTGACGATTAAGCAATTTGTTAGAAGCTATGGTGTTGAATGGTTGGCAAATTGTTTATATTTGAGCAGAAGTTGTGGTTGTTGACTCATATACGTGTGAGTAGTATATGTTTGATGTATAGTTTCTTATAAAAGAAATATTGAGCTATGTATAGTTAAAGTATTGGACGGTTATTATTTGTAAGATTCGATCGATGAAGTTTCCATATGTTTTTTAAAACCAAGCTGGATTAGCCCTATCTAACTATGCAGCTCAAGAGTTGTGAGCCCTTCTCTTCACTGTACATTTCAGATTTTTAAATTAGAACCAGTCGCAATTTCTGGACCAAAGATGTCTAGATGATATGGTCCAGCATGTTCGCTCATGCTTCCGCACAATCTAAAAACCATTTTAATCACTGGCTCTAATGCTTTTTTCAGAAGGATATCTGTGTATGAGGAATGCATTTTTGATCAACCGTTTATGTTCGATGTTAAGAACAAAAAAAAATTGAGAAGAAAAAAAACAGATCTCAAAGATTGAAAAGTATTTTTCCAGGAATGGGGAAGAATAGTGCTTTTTAATTTTTGATGGAAATGTTCTTATTTATTTATTAGGCTCTTTAATTACCTTTTACTACATTACTTTATTTATCTTTTTTTTTGTAATTATGTGTACAATAGTTATAAAAAAAAGACATACTACTGTATTAAATTGGAAACCAAAATGATGATTGTACTATTGAAAACAAAGAAAGACAAACTATGTACCTAACCATAAATGGGGCAAAATATCTTAAGTGTCAACTAAACAGTTTATGGAATTTTTATTCTCGAAATATAATTATATTATTGAAATAACATAGTCATGCACATCTAAACTATTAAGACAGGAATACAAAATGAAATTTAGCTTTAAAGTTGCACAAATATTACATATCTATACCACTGCAATTAATACTCAGTTATTTTATTTCCTTATTTTTTTTAAAAAATCGTTCATCCAAATATTGGGCTTCCAAATGATGAATGACCCAACATTTTCAGTTTCATTCCTTTTCCTATTTCTATTCAACTACATATTTTTGTCTACAAAATTTAACTACAATTCCATTCCTTTTTCTATTTTCTATTTGTTAACTTAACTACAAATCATTCGTTAAAAAATGAATCTCACTATCCTGTGTCTACAAATCATTTTGTTACAACCAAACATATATCAATATTTAGTTTATCTATATTATTAAAACTGAAGTACAAATTAGCTTTGTTTGGAAACATGTATAATAGTTAAAAATGTTTGATTTGGAAATATAGATAGCAGTTTTAAAAATAATGTTTGTTTGGAAACATCAATAGTAGTATAAAAAAATTAATGTTGTTTGAAAAAATGGATAGCAGTATGTCAGTGTATTAAGAAAAGAAATAATGGGCTTATGTTATAAATAAAAATTAAAAGTCCACTATATTATGAAAAATTATCTATTTAGGCCAGCTTTAAAATATATGAAAATTGACTAATCTAATCACCTAAAAACTTTCTTTTTGTCGAAAATAATCATAAAATAAAATTTAAAAACTTTATATACATTTTTCAAATCAAAATAATAATTTAAAGTTGATTTACATCAAAAGATGATTTAAAATAGGCAAAAGTTCAAAAAAAAACATTTTTACAAAAATACTTTCCAATAAGAATTATAAAAAACAATTTTCAATATATATAAAAATAAAATAAAAATACCATTTTCATATACCTAATTAAATTTTAGTTTTTATATTTCACATTAAAATTTTAAAATATTAAAAATTATTATTTATATGATGGTACATATAAAATACTATTAATTATATGATTACTTATATGATGGTATGTATATAACATGATTAATTATACAATGACATATATATGATATATATTGACTAGGGTGGGTTTTCGTGTATCCATTAAGGTTCGGTTTGGATTTGTTTGGGTTTTAAATTATTTTTTGTATTTTGAATTCATTATATACTTTAAATTTCTCAAAATACATAAACAAAATAATATATTACATATAAATTTGAATACCATATGTTAGAATACCTAAACTTAACATATAAATTGGTTTTGTTTAAATATTTGGATCAAAAATCAATTACTATTTTAAGTATTTTTGGTGTTTTGAGTTTAGTTTAACTATTTTATATATTTATTTTTGTCTATTTGTATATATTTTCAAGTACTTAAACCAAACTAAAAGTATCATATATATTCTGGATATTTTTATATACATAAAATCTAAAAATAATTAATATGTATAAGTTTATAATTTTTTTTCGGATACATTTGGTATTTCAATCAAATTCGTTTTGGTTCTTTAAATATCAAAATTTTGAATAATTTAGATATTTAATAATTTTGGTTCAGATTTGATACTCCTCTTTCGGATTGTGATTGGTTCGGTTTTTTAAATTTTTTTATCAGGCCCTACTATTGATATAAAAAAAATAGCTACATATTTCTTAAAAATACACCCGGGCGGGCGCCCGGGTCAAAATCTAGTCATCATTTAATATCCTAGCACAAAGTTTTGTTTAATGCTGATTTATTATGACATTACAACTATGGAAATGATTACATAGACGATTCGACAACCGACAATACTATATGCCTTATGAGATCTACGCCTAACTGAATCATCTGAGCAGTCCTATGAAGATCCACTCTTGACCAGATTTACTTGCACCACGTTGAAGATCTCTTGTACGTCTTTCTTCCGTAGTTTGTCTTAATAAATCGTTTTCTCTGAGATTTAAAACCTGGATCTTCTGTAATCTGCATGAAATTGCATAGAGTGAGATTCAAACCTCATATCCGAGTGTAGAATCCTTTAAACCTTAACCACTGGGCTATGATACGATGTTTCCACAACTAGGCACAAAGTTATAAATTGTAAAAGAGTTGTTTCCTTGTGAGACATGTGTGGCAAGTTAATCTGCCGGCTTGTTGCTTTCTCTTGTAACCCATCAACGCACGACTTAGTTAAACTTGGCATCCCATTTCCAGACTTCTCGTAGATAATTGTACATTCCAAAATTGATCTTTCTTCTTGAGACAAGGTTTACTAAGTTTTGGCAATCATCTATCTTAGAGAATAGCATTTTGACCAGGCTGCTTGCATTGCAACGATTGTGAAATTATTTAAAGGGGGAAAAGACATGAAATAAATGCTATTAGGGTCCGTGCACAAAAAAAACTCAAATATAATTTGTAGAAGTTATTGAAAACACAGAAATCATCGAAGGATGGTTCATTACCAAAATATCTGTGACAGTCGGAAAATTAACTCAATCCAGTGCCAGGTGTTTCCTCCATGGGTTGTCATTCCCTCCATGTGAAAGTGAAAACTCAGCCAAGAAGCAACAACTTTGCTGAGCAGCTAAACCTATCATAACAGTCAAACTCACGTTGGGATCATAGAGGAGGACACCGGTTGCGATCGAAGATGCGGGATGCTGTGAAGCTCTGATGTTTTGATGAGAAGTTGAATTAAGATGCGGGAGCTTGAGATGGAAGGCTTTGAGCTTGAGATGGATGTCTTGGTCGCCCTTGTTCTGTTGCATGGTTAAATATTAGGTAGATAAAATAATCCCTTCCAACATAGTGAGACAAAGAAACAAACAAAATTGTAAAACAAACCATTAGCTGAGATACGTCTGCTGCCCTGACATTTGTAATCTTGGTCATTTCACTGTCAAAAGCTATAAATTCAGCAGTCAAATACATTTGACACATTCATTTGCACACGGTAACCAAAGCCAAGAAAATTAATATAAGTTACCGATGATGAGCGCGAGGACTACGTATAGTTTTAATTTGTTGTCAGCACAAGTAATAGCCTACTAAATTACCTTTCAACACTCACTGCATTTTCATATTGATATGCATGTGAAAGCTGAAAATCCAAGTTGGAGCTTCGGTAGTATTTTGAGCATGAAATATAGCACCACCCATTTCCAGTCTCAATACCATTGACAACAGCTGTGCAAAGGAACTCTACTGCCTGCTTGTGGCCAAATTTAAGGCAATGTATATATATAAGATGAGTTGAACAAAGTAGAGATGGTAAAGCAAAAGCTTACACTGAATAGGTTTTAGTGGGATTAGTGGGTGAACTTGAATGGATGACATAATTGCTAGGTGTAACGTTCGAGCTGAAGGTGAAAAGGGATAGGGGTCGGGACGGTTTTACAGCTGAGTGATTAGTTTATGCAGCCAAGGTAAAGGAAATACTTTATGTGGGCTTTGTACATAAAGAAAACATTTATGCCATCTGAGCTTTTACAGACAAAACTTCGAACCATCTTTGAATCTTTCCTGCCAACTTATGATCAGACTTTTAGCGAAGATTTTTGTTTGTTTGTTTATTATTGTTTATATATTATGTGTTTTAATATTTTAGTATAATTTTTATTATTTAGATATATGACATATATTTTTAAACTGCTTTTGCTATTCATAACTTATTAAATTATTTGTCCTGCCTAAGGACTTCACCGATTTTAATACGGTGATGCTTGGTAAGCAGCTATGGCGCTTTCTAAACAAGCCAAACTCTTTATTCGCTAGAGTTTTTAAAGGACGGTATTTCAAGAATGCTTCACCCCTGGATCCGAACCGTTCATATTCCCCATCCTATGGCTGGAGAAGTATTGTTTCCGCTAGATCTCTAGTTAGCAAAGGACTAATTAAAAGGGTGGGAACATGGTCGTCCATTTCAGTATGGAACGATCCCTGACTCCCAACCACTCGCCCGAGACCAGCAAATAAAAATCATCGCAATTTGTTACTTGACCTTACAGTGGATTCTCTCATTGTCCCGAGTTCAAGAACTTGGAATTCACAGGCAATTAGAGCTTTGGTGGACCCCCAAGATGCGAAAATCAATGAAAGCATTCTGCTTGGTAGATGTCCGTTGGAAGATAGAGATGGATGGCATTATACTAAAAATAGAAAATATACGATTAAATCTGGATATCAGGTTGAAACGGTATATCCAGATAGGGAAACACCACAAGAGTTTTATGGACCTACGGTGGATGTATTAAAAGCGTTTTGCTGGAAAGTGTAATGTCCTCCAAAGTTAAAACACTTTTTATGGCAGCTCACATCAGGGTGTATAACTGTAAAGAAAAATCTAAATACAAGGGGGATGAAAGGAGACATATGTTGTAATAAATGTGGAAATGAGGAGGAATCTACAAATCACATGTTTTTTTAATGTCCCCCGGCTAGGCAAGTGTGGGCACTGTCAAAGATTCCAACGAGTTCAAGTCTTTTCCCATCAAGCTCTTTGTATACAAACATGAATCATTTATTTTGGAGAGTTACACCAAAAATGGAGGATCACCATTTTGCATGGATCCTATGGTGTATCTGGAAAGCAAGGAATAACAAGACATTTCGTAATATATATATGGATCTGCGGGAGACTCTTATAGTGGTAGAAAGAGAGTCTATTTTGTGGTCTAAGGCACAAGATTTAACTATAAGAAGGCCATAATAGGTTGAATCACATATTATACCAATAATTTCAGGGAGATGGTGTTTCACATATGCATATAGTTCGTGGAAAGATAGAGATACCTTTTAAAGACAAGGTTGGTATAGTACACTTGAGGGGTTTACGGGATTAATGGGAGCACGAAATGTTCGGGCTAGTTTATCACCTCTTCATGCGGAAGTGAAGGCATTGATATCGGCAATGAAATGTATGAGGAATTTAAGACAGTTTCAGGTTACATTTTGCTATCGGCTTCCAAAAGCAACTATAAAGAAACTAACAAGGGCTGTGGCTTAGTTTCGGTGGAGCCGTGGAGGTAGTACAAAAGGTTTGCACTGGAAATTATGGGATAAAGTGTGCATTTTAAAGGATGAAGGAGGATTGGGTTTTAAGGACTTCACCGATTTTAATACGGTGATGCTTGGTAAGCAGCTATGGCGCTTTCTAAACAAGCCAAACTCTTTATTCGCTAGAGTTTTTAAAGGACGGTATTTCAAGAATGCTTCACCCCTGGATCCGAACCGTTCATATTCCCCATCCTATGGCTGGAGAAGTATTGTTTCCGCTAGATCTCTAGTTAGCAAAGGATTAATAAAGGGTGGGAACAGAGTCATCCATTTCAGTATGGAACGATCCCTGACTCCCAACCACTCGCCCGAGACCAGCAAATAAAAATCATCGCAATTTGTTACTTAACCTTACAGTGGATTCTCTCATTGTCCCGAGTTCAAGAACTTGGAACTCACAGGCAATTAGAGCTTTGGTGGACCCCCAAGATGCGAAATTGAAAGCATTCTGCTTGGTAGATGTCCGTTGGAAGATAGAGATGGATGGCATTATACTAAAAATAGAAAATTTACGATTAAATCTGGATATCAGGTTGAAAGGGTATATCCAGATAGGGAAACACCACAAGAGTTTTATGGACCTACGGTGGATGTATTAAAAGCGTTTTGCTGGAAATTGTAATGTCCTCCAAAGTTAAAACACTTTTTATGGCAGCTCACATCAGGGTGTATAACTGTAAAGAGAAATCTAAATACAAGGGGGATGAAAGGAGACATATGTTGTAATAAATGTGGAAATGAGGAGGAATCTACAAATCACATGTTTTTTTAATGTCCACCGGCTAGGCAAGTGTGGGCACTGTCAAAGATTCCAACGAGTTCAAGTCTTTTCCCATCAAGCTCTTTGTATACAAACATGAATCATTTATTTTGGAGAGTTACACCAAAAATGGAGGATCACCATTTTGCATGGATCCTATGGTGTATCTGGAAAGCAAGGAATAAAAAGACATTTCGTAATATATATATATGGATCTGTGGGAGACTCTTATAGTGGTAGAAAGAGAGTCTATTTTGTGGTCTAAGGCACAAGATTTAACTATAAGAAGGCCAGAATAGGTTGAATCACATATTATACCAATAATTTCAGGGAGATGGTGTTTCACATATGCATATAGTTCGTGGAAAGATAGAGATACCTTTTAAAGACAAGGTTGATATAGTACATTTGATGGGTTTACGGGATTAATGGGAGCACGAAATGTTCGGGCTAGTTTATCACCTCTTCATGGGGAAGTGAAGGCATTGATATAGGCAATGAAATGTATGAGGAATTTAAGACAGTTTCAGGTTACATTTTGCTATCGGCTTCCAAAAGCAACTATAAAGAAACTAACAAGGGCTGTGGCTTAGTTTCGGTGGAGCCGTGGAGGTAGTACAAAAGGTTTGCACTGGAAATTATGGGATAAAGTGTGCATTTTAAAGGATGAAGGAGGACTGGGTTTTAAGGACTTCACCGATTTTAATACGGTGATGCTTGGTAAGCAGCTATGGCGCTTTCTAAACAAGCCAAACTCTTTATTCGCTAGAGTTTTTAAAGGACGGTATTTCAAGAATGTTTCACCCCTGGATCCGAACCGTTCACATTCCCCATCCTATGGCTGGAGAAGTATTGTTTCCGCTAGATCTCTAGTTAGCAAATGACTAATTAAAAGGGTGGGAACAAAGTCGTCCATTTCAGTATGGAACGATCCCTGACTCCCAACCACTCGCCCGAGACCAGCAAATAAAAATCATCGCAATTTGTTACTTGACCTTACAGTGGATTCTCTCATTGTCCCGATTTCAAGAACTTGGAACTCACAGGCAATTAGAGCTTTGGTGGACCCCCAAGATGCGGAAATCATTGAAAGCATTCTGCTTGGTAGATGTCCGTTGGAAGATAGAGATGGATGGCATTATACTAAAAATAGAGAATATACGATTAAATCTGGATATCAGGTTGAAAGGGTATATCCAGATAGGGAAACACCACAAGAGTTTTATGGACCTACGGTGGATGTATTAAAAGCGTTTTGCTGGAAAGTGTAATGTCCTCCAAAGTTAAAACACTTTTTATGGCAGCTCACATCAGGTGTATAACTGTAAAGAAAAATTTAAATACAAGGGGCATGAAAGGAGACATATGTTGTAATAAATGTGGAAATGAGGAGGAATCTACAAATCACATGTTTTTTTAACGTCCCCCGGCTAGGCAAGTGTGGGCGCTGTCAAAGATTCCAACGAGTTCAAGCCTTTTCCCATCAAGCTCTTTGTATACAAACATGAATCATTTATTTTGGAGAGTTACACCAAAAATGGAGGATCACCATTTCGCATGGATCCTATGGTGTATCTGGAAAGCAAGGAATAACAAGACATTTAGTAATATATATATGGATCTGCGGGAGACTCTTATAGTGGTAGAAAGAGAGTCTATTTTGTGGTCTAAGGCACAAGATTTAACTATAAGAATAAGGCCAGATCAGGTTGAATCACATATTATACCAACAATTTCAGGGAGATGGTGTTTCACATATGCATATGGTTCGTGGAAAGATAGAGATACCTTTTCAAGACAAGGTTCGTATAGTACACTTGAGGGTTTTACGGGATTAATGGGAGCACGAAATGTTCGGGCTAGTTTGTCACCTCTTCATGCGGAAGTGAAGGCATTGATATGGGCAATGAAATGTATGAGGAATTTAAGACAGTTTCAGGTTACGTTTGCAACAGATTGTACTCAGTTGGTGAAGATGGTGTTGGAACCATAGGAGTGATCAGCTTTTGCAAGTTATCTGGAGGATATTAAGAATTTGCAAGGAAACTTCCAGAATTCACAAATCATTCATGTACCTAGAACGGAGAATACTAGTGCGGATCGTCTAGCACGTGGTGTCAGACTACAACCGTCTTTCGTCGTTCACATGGATGTTAAGTTCCCTGTTTGGTTTACAGAGTCAATATGAATATGTTTTTCATTTGAAGACTTCGTTGCTTACATATATTGCATATTAGTATTTTCTTTGCTTCGTAAAGTTACTGATAATGAATCGAATCAAATTTTATGTTTACATATATTGCATATTAGTATTTGCTTTGCTTCATAGAGTTAGTGACGACTAATCAAATCAAAATTTACGGATATTTTGTCTTACCCTATTTTTAATGTAGGTTCAAAGATCCATATATGTTTCTCCTAGAAAATGCATCTGGGGTTCATGGGCTTCAAAGATGACTTCCTCCGACAACCATTAATATCTCCGGCGAGTTGTTACCGTAAAACTGAGGAGAAACAGGTGGCAGACGAAGAGTGGTTGAGAAGGGAAGTCATTATGATCGTTAGAGAAATAAGACACGGCCACTGATGGAGTGATTTGCGGCATCATCAGTTATAGAACGAGTTGAGTGAGCTAGTTGACTCACCAGCTCATTTAAATACATAAGTTTAGACTGTTGCATTTTATCTAGAAATTGATTGTGAAAACTCTTGAACTTGAACTTCTATAACTCGTATTGATCTTTATCGTCTAAATATTGTTTCTCTCATCAGTCCTTTACATTTGGATACATATTGTTGTTTTTTGAACGATGGCTTGGAGTAAAATCAAGAATCACCAGATTATTGATATCAATGGTATCAGATCCTTTCGACCTCAGCAATAATGGCGGAAACTCGTGCGAACGACGTCGAAGAACTCTACGCGAGGTGGAAGAGAGCTTGGTGAATCAGTTACAGGATATGATGGAGGTAATTGCCACACTCATAACGAGAAGATTAATCGGAGTATTGCCGATATGTGTGATGCGGTTAATTTAAATGAAGATGCAGAATCGATGAACATAGTAAATGCTTCGACGAGTGGCAAACGTGATCATCAGCACTGGATATTCAAGCAGCGCATCATCATCTTAATCATAACTATAGTCATCATTACGCATGATTAATAATATTTGAGAATGTTGACTTTCCTTGATTTGATGGTACGAAGATGATGGAGTGGCTGGGTAAAGCAGATAAATTATTCGTTACTTATTATACACCAGAAAATTCGAAAGTCAGTATTGATGCTTTACATTTTGATTGTCTAGCTTCGACATGTCATCAGTCTCTGATGCATGAGGAGGAAGATCGAGCTAGTATGAGAAGTTTGAGAGCTTATAAGGTGTTGTTAAGGGAACGTTTCAAAGAAGTTTTAGATGATCCGATTGCAGAGTTCAAGGAACTCAAAGAAACAGAAGGTATTACTGAGTATCATGCACAATTTGAATTGATTACATCCAGGCTGAATATGTCAAATGAATACTTGATGAGTGCATATTTGGCTGGTATAAGACTTGATATTCAGATGCATATTAGGATGTTTAGGTCTCACTCATAATGAAGTGTTTAGTGTTGGGACGACTGTTTGAACGAGCACATCCAAGAAAGTCTAATAAAAATTATTGGTCCAACAACAAGAACCAGACGACTAATATAGCAGGGTATAGAGCTTTACCATATAGGAGAGAAGTAGAAACATATACATGATAGAGAAGTGTGGAAGACAAAGGAGAATGGTTCACCATTGAAGAAGTTTTTAACAAGTGTAGAAATGAGTGAGAGAAGAGCAAAAGGGTATGGGAAGTGTATTCCTGAGTATTCACTCAAACATAAGAATACACAATTGTGTATGGTGGTCAAACTGACTATACGACGATGAGAGTGCGTGGAACTCAGGGAAAGAAGTCTCTGTATATTTTGATTGATTCAGGTTCTTCGCACAATTTCATTAATCAGAGAGTTGCAGAGTCATTGGGATATGATATAAGATTGAGAAGTCTCTCTGGTCTAAAGTTTTGATGATGGATGGGAGTAAGATAAGGATTTGTGGAAGAGCTGATGAGTTTAACTTGTATTTTCAGCATCACCATTTTCAAGATGACATCGTGTTTATACCGTTGGGTGTCATGATGTTGTGTTGGGTATTCAGTGGTTGAAGAAGTTTGTTCCTATAACTTGGGATTTCAAGGAACCTGAGATGGAGTTTTAGTGGGAGATTAGAAAGATTACATTGCATGGTATTATGCCCAAATTTGTGCGTAAAGTAAAAGGCGAGAGTTTTAGTGGAAACTATTCTTCAGTTCTGGTTTTCTACAAGACTGTAAATATTTTTTGGCGGCTAGGAAAATATAAGTTTTTTCTTTTGTAAAGTTTAGGAGCTTATTTTCTCCACAAAGGTTCCTCTAGTTGTAAACAGTTTTTTTTGGTGAGTATAATTTAGCATTCATTCAAAAAAAAAGTAAAAGGCGAGAGGTTGGTGAATATTAAAGAAAATGAGATACAATTGCACATGACCTTCGCTTATGACGAAACAACAGTTAATGAGTGAAGTGTGAATACAATGGGTACAAAAGATAAGATGAGTGAACTGGCTGAGATTGAATAACTTATTCTTCAATATAACGACATCTTTGAAGAACCTACTTCAGTACCACCATTTCGAACAAATTATAATCATACAATACAGCTGCTGGAAGGCTTTAACCTGGTCAATCAGAGACTATACCCGTATGCACTCTACCCGAAGAAGCAGATCGACAAGATTGTTCAGGAATTGCTCAAAGCAGGGACTGTACAACCAAGTGCAAGTCCATCTTCTCTAGTGGATATCCATAAGACCGCTTTCAGAAGACATATTGGGCATTATGAATATGTGGTAATGTTGTTTGGAGTCAAAAATGTGCCATCTACATTTCATGGTCTCATGAATGATGTTTTTCGAGCTTGCTTTAGAAAGTTTGTTCTTATCTTCTTTGATGATATTTTGATCTATAGTGAGTCCCTATAGAATCACATATAAACCATTTACAAGTGGTGTTTGAGTTGATGAGAAAGAGGTGCTTCTTTGTCAAACAATCAAAATATGCTTTTATTTGGGGGTATCAAATATTTGGCACTTTATTCAAGCTGAGGGGGTATCTAATGATCCTAACAAGATCAAGGCGGTTACATAGTGGTCACGATTGTTGTAGTTGTTGGTTTTGTTGTTGTTGTTGTTGTTACTGAATCGAATGTTGGAATTGTTGGTATTCTGATGGGTTTGGACAGCCTTGGCTGTAACAGGGAAGGGTGAGACCGTCTTCGAGGAGAGTGTACAAGGTGAAGCTCATGATTGATTAGGCGTCATGTATCTTAGTGATAGTAGGTGGAATGTTGCGACATTCAATCTGATCCATGACGATCTTGTATTCCTCTAGGAGTCTTGCAAGTATTGCATCTATTTGATTTTCATGATCAAATGGCTTTCCAAGAATAGCTAGTTGATCAAAACGGGTGGGTTAAGCCTTGAATGTATCTATCAATGCTTTTGTTGTCTTTCATCCATGTACATAATTGATCTCTGAGTTGTTTGATGTGTCCTCTACTAGGCTTGTCGTAGGTGTTGGCCAGTGTCTGCTAGATCTGATAGGCATCAGTGGTTCAAGAGACAAGAGGCTGCAGATTTGTGGTCATAGCGCCGATAAAGGCCTTGAAGATAAGGCGTTTTTGACGCTTCCAGAAAATATAACATATAAGAAAAAAATCTATTTTTTATTATATGATTAATGTAATTGTTTAATATTTTTTAATAATACAAAATTAAACAAAAAGCTCTAAGATATAAAAACTGTTATCAAATATTTACTATTTGTAATAATTCATTGTCATATATACGTTAATTATATTAAATAATTTGTAGCTTTTATTTAAGAAAAATGTGATATTATTCTTTATATACTATTTATTAATTTGATAGTTAGTTTAATAAAAAGTATAATATAAATTAAGATAGACCAACTTATTTTTCTAAAAATTATGAATTTCATTCTCATGATGACACGTGTCTATAAAACAATGTTGTAATGTTTCTAAATTAATATATAACAGATTATAACACAAAATTACATACAATAATCAAACACACACAGTCAATTACAAAATATATAAATACACAATTAATCAATATTATTGTTCCTAGTTTTTCATATATGGTCAATCAGCGTATTTTAAAATAAGAAATAAGTCTTTTATTTCCAGTGGTTTTGAAGGAATTTCAGCCCCAATACAGATATGAGTTTGAATTCCGCTTGTTATCTTTAATTAAAATAAGATGTAAAAAACAGTCATTTAGAATGTCTTCTGGGGATATGTATTTATATTAGGGCTGGGAATTATTATCCGAGATCCGGATCCGATCCGAGATCCGATCCGGATCCGCTCCGAAAATAGGGTATCCGGAGCGCTCGGATCCGGATCCGGATAGTAAAATGTCGGATCCGTCGAATCCGGATCCGAATCCGGATATCTGAATTTTTAGGTCCGGATATCCGGATCCGGATCCGATTTTTTAAAATATATTAAATTTTTAATTTTAATTAATAATTATAGTTAATTTATTAATATTTATATATAAAATTAGTCTTATAATATTACATTTAATTTTAATAATGTTATATGCATAAATGCATTCATAAATTTTGTTAAATTATTTAATTTATGTAATATTTAAAGATTTTTTGTGTTTAATTTGTATTTTAAAAAATATTTTTTATTTTTTTTAATTATTTTGCCGGATCCGGATCCGAATCCGGATACCCGCGGATATCAAGATATCTAGACGGATATCCGAAACCCGGATATCCGGAAGACACGAATCCGGATCCGGATATTGAAATTACGGATCCGACGGATACGAATCCGGATCCGGATACCCCAAATATCCCGGATATCCGGATCCGTCCCAGCCCTAATTTATATGCTAGTTGGATTCCTTCCAGAATATCTGTGTATACGTGGATTATAAAAAAAAAATGTCCCAAATTTCTTTGACATGCTACATTTGGTACACATGCGTAGGTTTAAACTTCAAACGAATTCAAGGGCACCAGAATTACTCATCGACATAGTATTTGCTCTTTCAACACATCAATGTGTTTGTCCGGTTGTCCCTGACCATTTTTGTTTGCCTGAAATACTTTCTTTTTTGGCGTGTTCAAATTTTTCGTTGGTTGGTAATTCCTTTACAAAATATGTGTAGTTTGTTTTGACAAAAAAATGTATAGTTTGTTTAAAGAGCTCAACTAACTAACTGAGAACTGATTCATTCACCAATTAAATAGCACATGGGCAAATTCGAGATCCAGATCCATCCTCTTCTTGTGGTCTCGCACATTTATATTTTCCACTGAAAACGTTTATTTCCCAAATGCAAAATAGCTTTATCTTTAATAATTACTAGATTTTATACTCGCGCTAGTCTGCATTAATAATTAGTTTATACTCTATAATAATTATAAGTTATTTAAATAGAAATTTATATACATATTTTGTGACAAAATGTATTTAAAATTTGATCTTCTGTTCTTAATTTATGTTTGTTTATCAAATTATTCTTTTAAAAATATTTAGTTCTTAGCTATTTATTGTTTGAATTGACAAATGTATAAATAATAGTTATTAATGTATTCATAATGTTTAAAGTTTATACTTTTATCTTTTTAATATTATGTAAAATTCTCGATGCATAGAAATTCGTAATACATTTTTAAATATATTTATCATATTTTTACCTAATATGTTGCTCACTTAATATAACTGAAAATGTAGTGTTTTATCATACATTTTATTATTCTATCTATAATCCATGTTTTAAAACCACAATTTTAGTATATAATAAATTATTTAATGATATGATGAATTTTTGACACTTATTTAGAAGCAAAGTAATACTTTATGTAATTTAAATGATATTATGAAATTTCATATTTTATACACTGAAATATGTTAAATATTTTTATTACTTTAACCATTTTAAAATTAAATTACTATTTTATTTTGGCATAAAATGCAATTTAAATTTATTATAAAAAAATTCTAACGTAATACTTTTGTTAATATTACTGTTTTTATTTTTAGTTTTATTTATTATAAGAGTTGGTATTTTTAACTAACCTGTAAATTTTTCATACTTTTTATTAGTTTAATAATATATAATATAAAAGTTTTGTTTTTCTTCTTTTGAAAATATTAACATTTTTTAGAAGATATAATAATCAATTTTCTTATTTTGATTGTTTTTTTTTAAATCTTATATGAACACCCTAAATAACTTGTAGCCTGAACTTCTTTATATAAAGTCAAATTTATTATAATAATTAATCTTCATATTTTAATTGATTGTTTTAAATTTGTGATTTCTAATGAAATTGTGTTGTTAGTTTTCTTTATTTGATATTGATTTGTATTTTATTATGAAATAAATTATTTTTTTAATATAGATATTTTTTAAAATAATTTATTATTCTACAGTATAAATTTATTATTTATTTGACATATTTTGATTGATAATTTTAAATATAATGTAGACAACCTAAATGGCATATACCATCATAATTACTTATAATCACACTAATATTTTATGTGATTTAAATTATATTAGATATTTTTATGTTATACATTGTAAGTGTTTTTAGATGTTTTTGATACTTTAACTACTTTTACAATGGTTTACTATTTTATTTTGGCCTAAAATGTAATTTGGATTTATTATACAAAATAGAAAATGTTATAGTTTTGTTAATATTACTATTGGCTTTTGATTTTCTATTTTACCACAAAAATGAAAAAAATTAAGTAACTTGTCAAATGTTAATAATTATTTTATTTTAATTATATATAATACTAATTTCGTTTTACTTTTTTTTGGAAATATTAACATTTTGAAAATAATAATGATGAATTGTCATATAAATTATTATATTCTTAATTATTTATGTTAAATTTCAAAATTATTATACATATTGGGATAATATTTGTATAACATTTTTACTTATGTTATTTTTCCTTATTCGAATTGATTTGTATTTTATTATGAAATAAACAGTGTTTTTCTTACAAATAATTGATTTTTTTAATATAGTCATGTATAATAACAATTTTTGTTAATTTGTTAATACGACCAGTGGTTTAAATCCTATGTGGATGTTTTAGTTTTTTTATCTCCTTTAACATACGTTTTCTATTTTTTTTTTCATTTGTCTATTTTATATTAATATATATAAATTTGGAAATCAAGACATTTAAAAACTATTTTTTATATCAGCCTACTTTATTAGATAATCTATATTTTTATTAACAGGTTAAATAGTAATTTAGGATATGTTTTTACTTTTTAATTGTTCTTTTTTTATAACATTTTATCTGATTTTTCATATTTTTATTGGTGGTTTTGAATTATATCTAGTTTTTTATTTTTTATTTTCCATTATAATATAACAATTAATGTTTTAAAGCAAGTTGTAAAATTTTAATATTTATTTATTTTACTTTAAGTTATATATAATATTAATTTCGTTTTAAAAATAATTTTGGAAATATAAATATTTTAGAAAACTTTTATTTTCTGTTAACATTTAATCTGATTTGTCATATTTTTATCAGTGGTTTTAAGTTTTATATAGCTTTTTATTTTTGATTTTCCATTTTACTGTAACAATTAACGTTTTAAAGCAAGTTGTAAAATGTTAATCTTTATTTTTTACTTTAATTTATATATATAATATAAATTTCGTTTTTAATATAATTTTGAAAATATTAATATTTTCTAAAAATAATAAACTAATATAATGATGTGTAAAAATACGATTGGTCATTTTAAATCTTACGTTAACATCTTCAATAGCTTATAACCTCAATTTTTATATAGTATATAAGTCTAGAATTAGACATTTTAGAAACATAAACTTTTTAAACAATTTTGATATGTTTTGATTGATGGTTTTAAATTTGTGTAGACGGTCTAAATGGCTTACACTATCATAATTTACTTATAAGCACACTAATAATTAATTTAATTTAAATGATATTAGGTTTTTTGCTTTATACATTGTAAGTTGTTTTAGATGTAATTTTGTTACTTTAACTATATTTATAATGGCATAATATTTTATTTTGACCCCAAATATAATTTGGATTTATTATACAAAATAGCAAATGTAATATTTTGTTAATATTACTATTTGGCAATTGATTTTCTATTTATATCATCTTTCAATTTTGTTAATATTATTATTTGAATTAAGAACTTGTGAGAAGTCACCTTGTAACTTGTTTTGTTGTCAATGACTAAGAAATTCTTAATCTTATAGATTACACCAGCTTTTAAATCCTCTTCATAGCATGTTATTCAATTAGCTGGAATGAAAGTGTGGATTGTTGTTCTCTGTATAAATTTGTGTGAAACAAACAATATTGTGCTTATTAAATTTTAAATTGAAAATTCTAAAGAACAAAATATTTTATACCTTTTGATCAGTAAGCAATAGCTCGAGACCTATAAACAAACTATCCTTGTTGATGTTACGTCATTTCCAAAAGTAAAGTACTCTAGCAAAAACTTCATTTTTATTAAAACATTTCCTAAGATCATCGAAAACCAAAGAAGTAACAGAAGCAACTATTGTGTATATATCTCTTTTCAATATCTCTCTCGTTCTCAAAGTAAATCATGAAAACTTTAAAACTTTAGACAATTATTTATAGTCCTCAAATACTTCATATGTTGGAAATTTTCTTAATTTATATATTTAGTTAATTTTCCTTTTAAATGTTTTAGTTTTTGTTATCTCCTTTAACATAAGTTTTCCATTTTTTCATTAATCTATTTTATGTTAATATACATAAATCTGGAAATCATGACATTTTAAAAACAAATTATTTTTATTTTTTTATCAGTCTATTTTATTAGATAATATTTATTTTTATTAACAAATTAAATAATATTTCAGGATATGTTTTGACTCTGTAATTTTCATTTTTTTTCTTTTAACATTTAATCTGATTTCTCATATTTTTATTGGTGGTTTTGAGTTATATATAGCTTTTTTATTTTTTATTTTCCATTTTACTATAATAATTAATGTTCTAAAGCAAGTTGTAATTAATATTTATTTATTTTACTTTAAGTTATATATAGAATATTAATTCGTTTTTAATATAATTTTAGAAATATTAATAACTTAGAAAAACTTCTATTTTCTGTTAACATTTAATCTGATTTATCATATTTTTATATAGCCTTTTTATTTTTGATTTTCCATTTTACTATAATAATCAAGGTTTTAAAGCAAGTTGTAAAATGTTAATATCTATTTATTTTATTTTAAGTTATATATAGAATGTTAAATTCGTTTTTAATATAGTTTTGGAAATATTAATATTTTCTAAAAATAATAAACTAATATAATGATGTGTCAAAATACTACTGGTGGTTTTAAATCCTATGTGGACGCTCTCAATGGCTTATAGCCTCAACTTTTATATAGTATAGATTTTTCAAATAATGTAAATAATTAAATTTAATTCTTTTGAATTTGGCAAAAAAAAAAGATTTATTTGAAAAGGGCTTTTGTTTTGTTTCCTTGTTGTTTCATCATCATCATCGCTCCTGAACATTCCAAAGCTCCACTCTCCTGAATAGACGACGGAGATCTCGAGAGTACCCTCGATTCTCTCAAGGTTCGTACTTCTTCACCTCTCGTAAAAGGTTTAAACTTTCCTTTCTGATCATCGTCTATACCTAGAGCATCTCTGTTTTCGTTTTCCGATCGTGTAAGCTCCTTCTGGATTAGGTTAATCAATATTGAGAAAGAAACTGAAAAAACGAATCCTTTTTCAATTCCCAATTGTTATGTTTCTCAATTAAGACGAACCCTAGATTCAATAACAAGTTTGAGTAATTCTATAAGGGTTAATTGCAGATTATCAAGTTTCTCTAACCGTTTGGATGACGTTATTGCAGAAGCGGAGAATCATCACAGTGAATCCACCAGCTTCTTCTATTGAGATGAGTCACCACCACAACAACAACAATGAGGTTCCTTACTCAACCGTTGGTGGTGATGATGATGAGTCTCCCAAAGCCACAGACAAGATCCGGAAAGTCTCAATGCTCCCACTCGTTTTCCTCATATTCTACGAAGTCTCAGGTGGTCCTTTCGGTGTTGAGGACAGTGTGAACGCAGCTGGACCGTTGCTAGCTCTCCTAGGCTTTGTCATCTTCCCTTTCATCTGGAGTATCCCTGAGGCCTTGATCACAGCAGAGATGGGCACAATGTTCCCTGAGAACGGCGGCTACGTGGTGTGGGTCTCCTCTGCTTTGGGACCCTTCTGGGGGTTTCAGCAAGGCTGGATGAAGTGGCTGAGCGGCGTCATCGACAACGCGTTGTATCCTGTTCTGTTTCTTGATTATTTGAAGTCAGGGATCCCTGCTCTAGGTAGCGGGTTGCCTAGAGTTGCAGCCATCTTGGTGTTGACTCTTATGCTTACTTACTTGAACTATAGAGGGCTGACTATTGTTGGCTGGGCTGCTGTGCTTATGGGTGTGTTCTCCATCCTCCCTTTTGCTGTCATGGGTTTGATTTCGATTCCGCAGCTCGAGCCTTCGAGGTGGCTTGTGATGGACTTAGGGAATGTAAACTGGAACTTGTATCTGAACACGCTTTTCTGGAATTTAAACTACTGGGATTCGATCAGTACGCTTGCTGGTGAAGTTGAGAATCCGAACCAGACGCTTCCAAAGGCGTTGTACTACGGTGTGATCTTGGTCGCGCTTTCTTACATCTTCCCGCTTTTGACTGGAACTGGGGCGATTCCGTTAGAGCGTGAGTTATGGACGGATGGGTATTTCTCTGATGTGGCTAAAGCTCTAGGTGGAGCGTGGTTGAGATGGTGGGTTCAAGCTGCTGCTGCCACGTCTAACATGGGAATGTTTTTGGCCGAGATGAGTAGTGACTCTTTCCAGCTTCTAGGAATGGCTGAGCGCGGTATGCTTCCCGAGATCTTTGCCAAGAGGTCGCGTTACGGGACACCGTTACTTGGGATTCTGTTTTCAGCGTCAGGTGTTGTGCTCTTGTCTTGGCTAAGCTTTCAAGAGATTGTAGCTGCGGAGAATTTGCTCTACTGCGTTGGTATGATCTTGGAGTTTATAGCGTTTGTTAGGATGAGGATGAAACACCCGGCTGCGTCGAGACCATACAAGATACCTATCGGAACAGTAGGTTCGATCCTCATGTGTGTTCCTCCGACCTTGCTGATCTGTGCGGTTGTAGCACTCTCGTCTCTTAAAGTAGCTGCAGTGAGCTTTGTAATGCTGATCATTGGCTTTGTGATGCATCCTTGTCTAAACCATATGGATCGAAAGAAATTGCTCAAGTTCTCTGTTAGTTCTGACTTACCAGATCTTCAGCAGGAGACTCGAGAATGCCAAGAGACACTGATACGTTAGCAGAGTGTGATCTTAGTTCTCTCCCCTCATCTTTTATGTTTTTGAGTACAGAGCTTGGATCAATGTTTCATGGTATGTTAATGTTTATTCACAGCTTGTTCTAGTCTTTTATAAGGTTTTAATAACATGTGCAATGGTTGTATCTTTTCTTTTATCGTTGCATAATCAATGTTTTAGTATAAGAAGTTTTAAAATCATTTAATGACTTGAAAGAGACAGAAACTTAAAAGAAGCATAAGTAGAAAATACAAAACCAGTATCAATGTTTGACCATTTACTTGCCTGAAAACAAAGTTGTGGTCGCCTCAATCACTTCCGAGGTTCCATCACCACCATCTCAGTCGCTTGTGTACTCATCTTTCTCAATGGTTCGTCCTTCATTATTTTGTCACACGGGATAAGATATGGACAATCATTAAACAGAGGACCACACTTTTCTTTAACTCTTTCAAAAGAGATGAGGTATGGGACTGTTTTGTTTTCTTCTTAAAACCTCTCATTAAAGGTTAAGCTTGTGTCAAGGATAGTTTGTTCTAACTTCTAAGCGCTTTCTCGTCTCTTTTGTTTTCTTTGGCTAGTTCAGAATTGAAGGATCATCACCATGAGAGACTACAACAACAAGGACCATCCATACGATGACGTTCCATCGCCTAAAGCAGCAACCAACTCGATAAAGAAAGTGTCCATGTTACCACTCGTTTTCCTCATATTCTACGAAGTTTCAGGAGGTCCCTTTGGTGCTGAAGGCACTGTGAATGCAGCTGGACCATTACTAGCTCTTCTCGGGTTTATAATCTTCCCGTTCATCTGGTGTATTCCAGAGGCACTAATCACAGCAGAGATGAGCACAATGTTCCCAGTAAACGGCGGTTTCGTGGTTTGGGTCTCCTCTGCTTTAGGACCCTTTTGGGGGTTCCAAGTAGGCTGGATGAAATGGCTCTGCGGAGTCATCGACAACGCTCTCTATCCTGTCCTCTTCCTCGACTACTTAAAATCAGCAATACCGGTTTTATCCACCGGTTTGCCTAGAGTTGCCTCCATCTTGATCTTGACTCTGTTGCTTACTTACCTAAACTACAGAGGACTAACCATAGTCGGTTGGACCGCGGTTCTTATGGGAGTCTTTTCGATGCTTCCTTTCGCTGTAATGAGTCTCATCTCAATCCCAAATCTCCAGCCTTCGAGATGGCTTGCTATGGATCTAGGAGATGTGAACTGGAACTTGTATCTAAACACTCTCTTCTGGAACTTAAACTACTGGGATTCAGTTAGTACACTAGCCGGCGAAGTAGCAAACCCGAGGCAAACACTTCCCAAGGCTCTGTATTACAGTGTGATCTTTGTAACTCTTTCAAACTTCCTCCCTCTCTTGTCTGGAACCGGGGCTATACCGCTGAACCGAGAGCTATGGACTGATGGTTATCTAGCTGAAGTTGCGGGAACCATCGGTGGAGGATGGTTGAGTTTGTGGGTTCAAGCGGCTGCAGCTACGTCGAACATGGGAATGTTCATAGCCGAGATGAGTAGTGACTCGTTTCAGCTTCTCGGAATGGCTGAGCTCGGTATGCTCCCCGAAGCTTTTTCCAAAAGGTCTCGTTACGGGACACCTTTGTTGGGGATTGTGTGCTCAGCTTCAGGTGTTTTGCTCTTGTCTGGATTGAGTTTTCAGGAGATCGTGGCCGCAGAGAATTTGCTTTATTGTGGTGGAATGGTTTTGGAGTTTGTAGCTTTTGTTAGGATGAGGGTGAAGTATCCGGCTGCGTCGAGGCCGTATAAGATACCTGTGGGAACAGTTGGTTCGGTACTGATATGTGTTCCTCCCGTTGTGCTGATATGTTTGGTTGTTGTTTTGTCGACATTTAAAGTGGCTGTGGTGAGCTTTGTGATGGTGGTGGTCGGTTTCTTGATGAAACCTTGTTTGGATCATATGGATGGAAAGGGATGGGTTAAATTCTCGGTCAGTTGTGATTTGCCAGAGTTGCAGAAGGAGGAGAGTCAAGAAGCGGAAGAGTCTTTGTTACGTTAGGCCAAAGCAATCTTTGTATCTTTTATTGTTTTATGCTCAAATTAGTCGTAGTTTGGTAATGGTATCTGTTGTGTTTGTTGTTCGTGAAGGACCTGCAGATGTGTGTAAAATGTAATAGGCTTTGCTGATACGAATTATTTTGGTTTGGGTTATTCGGTTTTTGGTTGGTTCAATTAAAAGAAAATCACACCGAATTATTAAATAGGGCGAAAATTTTGTTCGATTTAACATTTGGTTGGTGGAAATTTTACTGAAGATTTTGCTTTCCGTTGATCTCGGTTAAAATCAGGTTTTCGATTGAATTCGGTTATTTTGATTCAAAACTTTATAAATTCGGTTCAGAAATAGGCCAGCGGGTTAAAGAGGCCCATTTAAAATGAAAAGCCCAATAAGTAGTAGTGAGCTCATTTTCAGATCTATCGTCCCTGAAGGGGATCGAGACGACTAAAACTGTTCGGTTGATGTGAGAAAAAACCCTAAACCCCAAAAAAGGATTTTACGAGGAGAGGAAAATGAATGGTGTTTCTCGTCATCTTCGAGCTTCTTCACTTCCTTCGTTGATCCGCGGCTATGGTGGAATCAGTAAGATCTGTCGATTCTCTTCTCAATCAGATGGCTCCTCTGGTTCGTCGTTTGCCCCCATCCTTTAATCTCTTGTCGATTTTTGCTTTGTTCATTTCTGAGTAATGAGATTAAACGATGTTTTGATTGGGAAACAATTTGTTCTTAGTCTCTATCTGATTAAAGCAGATTTTGCATTCGAAAATTGAGATCTTGATTAGCGAAAATGTGTAAATCTTGATTTAGGAATCTGAATCCATAAAAGATTAGTTACTGTATTGCTTGATTGGTTCTTGAACAGGTGAGAGAGAGCAAGGACCAGTTCCTGGAGACTCAGGCTCCAATGCTTCACCCCCCAAAACTTTCAGTGAAATAAAAGCAGGCTTACTAAACTCCGGAGGAAAGAGCACCTCCTCCACCTTCAGTAGCTTCAGTGAAATGAGATCAGGCTTGTTAAACTCAGCTCCTAATGCTCTCCCCACCTTCAAAAACCCCTTTAGATCACAGCGCTTACCAAACACCTTACCTTCTCAGTCCGGTCAAGAAGGCTTACCATTACCAAGCACGGGAGGAACCGGGTTCTCTCCACCCAGCTACCAAAGCTTTACTCAGTCCAACCTTCTCAAGGACAACTTCCGGACCGGTGGGATTTCCAAAGACCTGGACTTTGTCAGAGGAGTGATTGAGGAGGACGAAGGACGTAGATCCACAGGGCTTTTCTCTCATTTCCATCGCCCGAATCTCGAGACCAACGCCGACATCATTCACATCAAGCTGCTGAGGAACAACACGTTTGTCACTGTTACTGACTCCAAAGGGAACGTCAAATGCAAGGCTACGTCTGGTAGTGTGCCTGATCTGAAAGGTGGGAGGAAGATGACGAGTTACACGGCCGATGCGACCGCTGAGAACATTGGGAGGAGAGTTAAGGCAATGGGTCTGAAATCTGTGGTGGTGAAGGTGAACGGGTTTACACATTTCAAGAAGAAGAGAAACGCTATTGTGGCGTTTAGAAGCGGTTACTCCAACTCCAGGAATGATCAGAATCCTATAGTGTACATCGAGGACACTACTAGGAAAGCTCATAATGGCTGCAGGTTGCCAAGGAAACGTCGTGTGTGAGGAGAAAGGGAAACGTGTTTGTCAGATTTGCTTTTGTTGTCTTTCTATGGTCACTAGAGAAACCATTTCTTTTTGCGAATTGTCTCTTTGTTTGGTTATTACTTTTAAATCCTGATGATAATCGGGTGTGAATCAAATTGATTGCTTAATAAATCGGATCCGCATTTTTCTGTCTGGTATCAATCTAGGGTTAAGAGAACTTATACAAGTAATCGCATAGCTAGCTAGAACGAAGATAAAGATGGTGAAAAAGTGAAAAAACTCCAATGAAGAACAAGGATTCTCCAAGAATCTTAAATTGTCATTTGATAGAGTGTTTGGCTGAGAAGACAAGAAAACTGAAAAGAAATTAGCGTAAAATTACTTAAGTTTTGCCTCTCTTTTTACCCTTTTAATATTAACATTAAGGGTTTTTTGCAAAAGTGACTCAAAATTTGGAGTCAAACAGAAAATTAACATTTTCTTTTGACTCATTTTTTTTGAGATTTTCACCCCACACTTGCATTTTATCTACGAAAATGCCATTAACTTTTTTTTTTCGAAAAGGGCTTCTTTACTGTCTCAGTCTCATCTTCTTCAAGTATTTACAATAGTGCCACTTCCATGAATAGTTCCAACAACCTTGTACTAACTGTTTGGAGCTTTTAATGCCCTTTAATGCACGTAAATCTCTTTACACTCTCTCTGTTTCAATTGTTATGAACTAAAAACAACATTTCTTTCACTTTCTCTCCATATTCATCCAAAAAACTCATGCTTTTGATTCAAAATATTTTATGGTTGAGAGAGCCATATTTCTTTCGTTTTGACTTACGGTTGCTTTCGTTTTGACTTACGGTTGCTTTCGTTTGAGGTTCTGGGTGGTTGGAGAAGACCCTGTGTGCAAACGAAGTCATCTCCCCTAGTTTAAGGTACGAATTTAAATTTTTTTCAAGATCTGTTCGCGTAGAAGACTTACTAGTAAGTCATTTGTATGTAGAAGACTTACTGATAAGTCTTCTGGTCAAACGGACGACTTAAACTAAGTCGTCCAGCTTTGTTTGTTAAAAAAAAACTCCAGACGACTTATATATAAGTAGTCTACGAGAAACGGGTTAGTTTTGCATTTGACCGAATTGTGTCAGATCTTTGACTATTTCTGGACGACTTATAATTCAGTCGTCTCTGGGAAAGTAAAATTTCAATATTTTATTAAACTAGACGACTTAAACGTAAGTCGTCCTAGGTTAGTTTTGTAATTGAAAAATATAACTTGAAATTTAACTTTCTCCAGACGACTTAAATGAAAGTCGTCCCACCAGAAGACTTAATTTAAAGTCGTCCGGGGACAAAGTCGTCCAGAATATTTCCAAATTTTCTGGTCAAACCTTGCTTAAACCGGACGACCTTAAGTTAAGTCGTCTAGCTAGACGACTTTCATTTAAGTCGTCTAGAGATGGACGATTTTCATTTAAGTCGTTTGGAGAAAGTTAAATTTCAAGTTTTATTTTTCAATTACAAAACTAACCTAGGACGACTTACGTTTAAGTCGTCTAGTTTGAATAAAATATTGAAATTTTAACTTTCCCAGAGACGACTAAATTATAAGTCGTCCAGAAGTAGTCAAAGATCTGACACGATTCGGTCAAATACAAAACTAACCCGTTTCTCGTAGACTACTTTTATATAAGTCGTCTGAAGTTTTTTTTTAACAAACAAAGCCGGACGACTTAGTATTATGTTGTCCCTTTTCATTTTCAATTGCAAAAGTGACCTCTTTAGACGACTTACCTTTAAGTCTTCTGGACGACTTAATTCTAAGTCGTCTGCGGCAATGTTTATTGAACTTTTTCATTTTCTCTATGTTTACTAATGTGTTTTATTTTGAATATTTGCAGATGATTTTTCAGTTACATGCAGTGTATGGAGAATGGTTGTTGAGAGATTGCCTTTGGGATTTTGTGGTTGATGATCTCAAAGGAGCAAGATTGTTTTTATTGAATGAAGATTCAACACATGCTGAACTTGTTGCAATGGCTCAAGAAGATTATAACCTGGACATGAAAACAGTGACTGTGGAGATTAGCTACTCATTACCAGCAGAAATGATGATGGCTCCAGGCAGTCTTCCCATTCATGTTACAAGTGATAGACAAGTTCGAAACTTGCTCGAGATACTCAAAACGCATAGAGTATGTCTTTGTGTATCAAGCCGCAGCAAGGTGGAAACGGTTTCAGAGAAAAGGGATAATGATGAAGCTGGTGAATGGGAAGAAGATGTTGGTGATGATGAAGCTGGTGAATGGGAAGAAGATGTTGGTGATAATGATGAAGCTGATGAATGGGAAGAAGATGTTGGTGATAATGAGGAAAATGGGGAGGAGGATGCTGATAACTCTATTGTTGGTGAAACAGATCAGAATGGTGGAGATTACAGTCTTTATGGAAAGGTTCAAGATGAGGATGAGGAAGATGATGATAATGTTTGTTTTGAAGAAATCAAAAAGACATATGCTAAGTCAAAAGCTATTGAAAGAGGAAAATCGGATGGTATCAGTATCTATGTCAACCAGAGTTTTGATAGCAAGGATGCACTGCTTTCAGAGCTGCGCTTGGCAGCAGTGAGGGGTAGGTTTTCTTTCAGAATATACAAATCAACGAAAACTCTCCTTGTGGCAAGATGTCGGGTTAGCGGTTGTGGATGGAAGATCAGAGCGAGTGTGAAACATGGTACAAACACGTTTTGGGTAACAAAGTATGTGGAAAAACATTTATGCTCAGTGGGAGACTGAATCGCTCAACGGAGACACTGTACTCCGAAGTATGTTGGTAGTCTTTTCATTGATCGTGTTGGGATCATTGATGGGATTACTCCGCAGCATATCACTGATGCAATGAAGAACATATTTGGCATGGAGCTTGATTACACCACTTTATACAGAGCATTGTTATATGCACAAACATTGGTGAGAGGATCAGCAGAAGAAGGGTATTCGCGTCTGGCATCATATCTCGAGCAAATCTCCGTTGCAAATCCTAATTCTGTCACGGCTATAGAACTTGATTCTGTTAAAAGATTCAAGTATCTATTTCTCTCTTTTGGAGCTTCTATCACAGGTTTTAATTATCAGAGAAGGGTCATTGTGGTGGATGGAACTCACCTAAGTGGAAAGTATGGAGGTGTTATGTTAGTTGCAGCCGCACAAGATGGCAATTTTCAGATATTCTCATTGGCTTTTGGGATCGTGGATGCTGAAGATGAACCTTCTTGGGAATGGTTTTTCACAAAATTGGCTACTTGTATATCTTATGACAAGCCTCTGGTGATAGTCTCCGACCGGCACTCGGCCGTTAAAAGTGCGTGTGATAAGGTGTTTCCTTGGGCAACCCGAGGAATATGTTATGCTCACACGGTTTACGATTTTGACAGGTACATGGCTGAGATACGGAGTGCAATCCCGGAACTTGCAACATATTTGGAGAATGCCGACGCCAGCCTATGGTCAAGGTTTTATTGTAAGGGGAACATGTTCAACATAAAAACAAGCAACATCGCTGAATCTATTAATTCCGCACTGAAGCGAGCAAGGGGATTTCCGATTACGTTCCTGCTGGAGTTCATAAGGCAGAAGTTAGGAAAATAGTATGTGAAAAGGAGACAAGATGCTTTGAGTCTCACAACTCTACATAGCCGGGGTGTTGAATACTTGCTTGCTGTTCGAACAGAGATAGCGGATACGATGACGGTCCAACCAATTAATGGATGGAAGTACTTCGTCAAAGGTGGCAAAATGGACTGTGTGGTTGATTTGGAACATGCAAAGTGTGATTGTGGTGTTTATGGAGTGGAGAAAATACCTTGCTCTCTTACTATAGCTGCTGGAAATAAAGTTGGTTTGCATATCTCCACACTTGTATGTCCACTGTACTCAAAGAATTATCTGTATGCAGGATACTCAGAGAATATATATCCTATCGTGTCACAACATGTTGAAGAACGAGAATGCTTTCCTCCAGAAGTAAAGTGTGGTCCGGGAAGACAGAAGAAATCAAGATGGCAATCTTGGTTGGAGCTATCTAGGATTAGAGGACACAAACCCAGGAAGAAACACAGGGCACGGAGATGCTCAAACTGCAAGGAAACTGGCCATACGAAACCACAATGTAAACAATCAGTTGACTAGTTGTCCAGACGACCTTAATTTTAGTCGTCCAGTCTTGATTACCCTTCCAGACGACTTATATATAAGTCGTCCAGTGTATTTTATTTTTAGACGACCTTCTACTAAGTCGTCCAGTGTATTTTATTTTTAGACGACCTTCTACTAAGTCGTCCAGTGTATTTTTATTTTTAGACTACCTTCTACTATCCCTTCAAGTCTATTTTATAACATTTAGAAGTCCAGTGTATTTTATAAAATTTAGTTGTCCAGTCTTGATTACCCGTCCAGACGACTTATATATAAGTCGTCCAATGTATTTTATTTTTAGACGACTTATTGTAAGTCGTCCAGCTGGAAAACCTTCCAGACGACTTATTTGTAAGTCGTCCAGCTGGAAAACCTTCCAGACGACTTACAAATAAGTCGTCCAAACCCTCCAGACGATTTATTTGTAAGTCGTCCAGCTGGAAAACCTTGCAGACGACTTATAAATTTACAAATATATACAAGGGAAGACAAGTTCAAATATATACAAGGGAAGACAAGTTCAAATATATACAAGGGAAGACAAGTTCAAATACAAATTCAAATATATACAACAGAGAAGTTCAAGCTATACAAGAGTTCAAATCTATACAAGAGTTCAAATCTATACAGCTAATCATACATGCCTACAAATCTATCACCATCCACATTTTCTTTCAAATGCTGATCAAGAAGCTCAGTCCATATATCCACCGCCATACAATCCCTCATAGCCTTCACGTTGGCCCTAGCAAAGTCTTTAGGATTAAAGGTGACCCCAAGAGCATGACATTCAATGTACTTTAGAGCGTACACGCCACAATCACCGATCTTCCGTGGACCAATCCCCGCATCTCTTCAGTGCTGCTATTATCTGATCTGTAGTTGGCCCAGCTTCCAGATGAACTCCCAGCATCCCCCAGAAAGAAACCATCTTTTTGGTAACTTCACATTTTGGTGTCTCAAGGTCCTCGATGTACTCGCAGTTTAGACCAGTGAGGTTTTCAAACTCTAACAGTGAAAACCTCAAAGGTTCTGGACCAACCAGAGACCACATCTCATACTTCTTCTGAATGTCCAGCTTGAAACTGAGCATGTGGTGAACCAGCCTTGAAGCCCAACCAAATCTCTGCTCCTTGAACTTGATGAAAACTCTCAATCTCGACTCCTTGAGCTCTTCAAATTCGTCATCAGTAAGAGCTTCCCTAAGAGCAATATGCAACTTCTTGTTATCCGTGTGATATGAAATGCTATTGTGGGCTGGTGGCTCAGAGCCTGGTGTGTATAACCTACGGGGGAGTTCTGGAATATCCATCCTTTTTGTCTGCAAAATAATCAAAGACAACAATAGAAGTCAGAACACAAGCTAAATCAATCACGCCTTAATTGTTACTCCAGACGACTTAGTAGACGACTTATAATTAACTCGTCTGGAAATTCGTCCAATTGGACGACTTAGTAGACGACTTAATTTTAAGTCGTCTGGAAAGTCTTCCAAATGGACGACTTAGTAGTCGACTTGTAATAAGTCGTCTGGAAAGTCTTCCTGCTGGACGATTTATATTTAAGTCGTCTACTAAGTCGTCCAGTTGGAAGACTTTCCAGATGACTTATCTTACAAGTCTTCCAGTAGAAAAAATTAAAGCGGACCTGATTAGTCGCAGAAGGAGTTGGAGTACTCGTCATTGCGGTTATAGATCTGAAAAAATATACGTGAAACGGTGAGAATGGGTAAACTGATAGAGACCACGTTTTATTTTCATCTTTTCCTTGAGATTGATGACTTACCGGCGTTAGGAATTACAGAGAATCGGCGCTAGGGTTTACAGAGAAGAAGCGGCGGCGCTAGGGTTTAGAAGAAGCGGCGGCGCTAGTGTTTGGAGGAAGCGGCGGTGAGAACGTTGGTGAGCACGGTGGCGAGGGCGACGGTTTGTTCGGAAATAGTGAAGCGGTGGCGCTAGGGTTTAGAGGAAGCGGCAGCGCTAGGGTTAGAAGAAGCTGCGGCGAGAACGGTGAGAATGAAGTTAGGGTTTAGAACGATGGTTTGTTCGGAAATAGTGGGAATTCGAAATCGCCTTTGATATCGCCGGTGAGAGAGAACTGTTAGGGTTTCTGAATTTCGCGAAAAATGAACTTAAAAAAAAATCACCTTATATATTGGGTAAATAATCCGGTTAGCTTTAAAAGTACATTGGTAAAATTTAAGGTTTGGTCCGGTTTAGACGACTTATTCTGGCTGATAATGTACATCAGACGACTTAATATTTAGTCGTCTGTTCACAGACGACTAAATGTTAAGTCGTCCAGACCCTAAAATGAACCCCTAAACTAAAATGACTAAATTAACTAACTAACCACGTTATAAAATCAAAGTATACTTCAATAGTGTTTACTATACACAGAAATGAACACGCTTAGGTAATTTTTAAATTTTTCAAAAACGGTTTTAATGCTTTCCGAAATCTAACCCTAAGAACATATACAATACTACAACATATGTTGATGAAACCAAAACTAAAGACTTTCATGACGACCTACTTTCACTCATCTATGCTGAAAACAATTGAAATTTGTTATATCCTAATTTATATCTCTTAAGACATATATTAATTACATAATTCTCATTTTTCACTTATCAAAATATTTTTTACAGAATTTTTAAATTATGTTTAAGAATAACTGTCCAGACGACTTTCAGTTAAGTCGTCTGGACGAGTTATTTGTAAGTCGTCTAAACAGACGACTTGCGACGGGTAAAAACGTAAAAAAAAAACCGTTTTTTTTTGTTTGATCACAAGGGGATAGTTGTAATTTCAATAGCTTTTTAGGTTACTTTTGCCTTTGACCCAAGTTGGGGTATTCTTTTGGGTTTGACTCCAAGTTTTGAGTCATACTTGGCAATTCTCCCTAACATTAAATTGTATCATGGTATTAACAAGAGATATCATTTTTTTAAAACACAAAAGATATTCACATAAACGTTTTTTTTTTCTAGCTTTAGTTAATGCAAAATCATTAAGAGTTAATTCAAAATTCATACTCTCCAAGACTTCTTTTTCAATGCATAAAATTGCTAAATCATTTAACTTTTCTTGAGATATTGATGATCTCAAATAATTTTTTAACAATTTCAGTTTAGAAAAACTTCTTTCAGCTTATGCAACTGTCACGGGTGTGGCTAGTAAAACTCGGTAAGCACTATCAACATTTGGATAACAACCCAAAACCTGAATTGGTGTCATATAAAAATTAGTGCAACTTTCTCTTAATTCAACAGCATCAAGTGATTTTAGCTTCACTGAATCATATAAAAAACCAAAAACATTATCAAATGTTTTCATTTGTTCAAATCTATCATTCAATGAAGTGATTGTCATATCCACAACAACAAGAAAATAACTGATTTAAAATCATCTTCTGATGTTTGAATTACTTCATTGTGATCAGTTTCATCAATTTTTTTTTCTAAAACACTAACGCTTTTTGGGAAATATAGCATCAATACCCATCTCATGAGCGTAAGATCTTTAGCCATGTTCATACTAGAGCTAAATCCATCATTTCTATATTTTTCAAAAAAAAGACATCACATCTTCTACTTGTTTCATGGCATTATCAATACTTATGTTTTTTTCTTGTATTTTTTTACTTACCATATTAATAGCAAATAAAATGTCATGCCAAATAACAATACCAAGAAAACACTCTAAATTCTCAAGTGCATTAACCAAACTTTTAGTTTCACTTTTTGAAATAGCATCATCGTCCAAATTATATAGTTCAATTAAGGCTGCTCTTATTTGAGAAGCTTGATATCTTATAACTTTTATACTTTTTATTTGACTCCCCCATCTAGTTTTATACAAACTTTTTACTGTAAAACATGAAATATGCTTCAGTAGAGCTTGAAAATAAAGTGTATATGCGCTGCACAATCCAAAAAAAACAGCTTTCACACAAAAATGAGCCATATCACTAACAACAAGATTCAAACTATGACAAACACATGGCATAAACAATGCTTTTGAATTAATTTCAAGCAATTGTTTTTAAACTCCTTGGTGCTTTCCTTTCATATTAGAACCATGATCATAACCTTGCCCCCTCATATTTTTAATATCAAGATCAAGAGACTTAAGAGCACCTTGTATTTCATTAAACAAATCTAATCCCGATGTATCATCTACCTTAAGAAACTCTAAGAAATATTCTTCAATTCTAATATTTTTATCTGACATATTCACACATCGTATAATTATACTCATTTGTTTTTGATGGCTTACATCTGGTGTACAATCAAGGATAACAGAAAAAAAAAATTTCTTTGTTAACACTTGTGATAGAAAGTCTAACCTTCTATGCTAGAAGAGAATTAGCTCGTTTTGAATGTTATGACCAAGATAGTGGTGATGTACCTCATAAGTTTGGATGCGTCTTATATGATCCTGCCTAATAACATCAAATTCAGCAATCATCTCAATCATTCCTAAAAAATTACCATTACTATTCTGGTAAAGTTTTTCATTTGATCCTCGAAATGCTAAATTTCTTTTCGAAAGACATTTAACTACATGAATTATTCTATATAAAACTTGTCTCCAACGTTCCTTTTCTTTTGTAATCTCATGCTAAAATTCTTTATCAATGGTCAAATTATTTTGAAGTCTAACTTTGGATTCATTCCAAGTTCTCATATTAGCCATATGCTATTCACTTTTTTCATGACCTTTTAATCTATCACCAATATTTTTCCAGTCTCCTAGTCCTTGATTTGCTAATAAACTTAAGTTTCCATGAGATTTAAACAACTTACAACAAAAACAATAAACTTTATCTACATGCTTTGAATAAATTAACCATTTTCTATCAACAATTTCTCCATTACACAACTTTCTGAAGTAATGCCTACATGCAAAATGTCTTGTAGTTTTATCATCAATAGGAAATTCAAGATTCATATCTCTTTTTGGATCTTTTTCAATCAACAAATCTCTTGTTTTATTATCAAGACCATTCCAATTTTTAGGATCATAGATATCAAAAGAAGGAATTGGTGGCTCATCAACTTCTAAATTTTCCAAATTAGAAGGATTTGACTTATTCTCATGAGATTCCACACTTGTTTTTGCTTTAGAACTCTCAGAATTTTTTGTTTTTTCTTGTAACAATGATTATACTCAATCGAGACTTTTTTTAGTCTCTCCACCGGAAATCGCTATTTCCTTTTTTAACATCTCTCCCTCACCGTGAGTGGACCCCCTTACCGGCACTTTGTGCAACGGTGTTTCTCTCCTTTTCCATTTTGGAAAGTTTCCTGGTCTCTTTCTCTCCATTATTTCACCTCTTTTCCCTCTGTTTTCCTTACCAAAAACAGAACATTTCCTTTTTGCTCTTGTCCATTTAACCTCTTTTAAGGCATCTTATTAATTCGCTTGCCCTTTTACAAATGATCATCTTTCCATTTTTAAGATTTTATTTCCTTTTTCTCTTAAACTTGATTACCAAGCCAATCACGGAGATGCTATCTATCAAACTAATCACGGAATATTGCGAGATTAATTGCAAATTTGCAGGCTTGGCGACAGATCTGTTACCAAAGATCCTCATCCGCCGCAGTGGTAAGAATACTACTCTAACGATGGCTGACAAATTGCATAACGCGATACGTGCTCTGTCCATCAAGGATGATGATCCGGTTATCTTGCGTGATGATCCGAAGTTCCGAGTTTTTGATGAAAATGCTAATAGCCTGATGGGCAGACTTTTGAACCCTGAGTGTCAACCCATGGCAAAGATGATCAACTACATGCCCACGGCGTGGAGACTCCATGGGAGGGTGAGAGGAATAGCTCTGTCTAGAGACAGATTCCAGTTTATTTTCCAACGTGAAGAGGATCTCGTAACAGTGTTGAAGGACCGACCCTGGTCTTATAATCACTGGACAATGCTTCTTGAACGATGGACCCCTAACCCACCTCGTGATTTCCTTACGTCTTTGGATGTCTGGATCAGGATCAGGAACATCCCAGTGAATTATTATACTTCTGACACGATGTATGCTCTGGCCAAGAAAATCGGTGTAGTGAAAGAATTGGCGTATGACCCGAAAGTTTCTCAGACAACAGATTATATCAGAGCAAAGGTATGTCTTAAAGTGGAAAACCCAGCTTTGGAAGCTAAGAATCTGATCATACCCGAGGAGATTGTTGTCATCAGATACGAATACGAAAAAGATTCACAAGAGGTGTTTCTCGTGTTTTCGTTTGACTCACGAAAAACCTCATTGCCCATATACGAGAAGGAAACAGTTTAACCGAGGTGAAACATCAAAGGAGGGGAGCTTGCTGAACATCCCACAGAAATCAATAGGCCCCCCGGCTAACATAGAGGCTCCTCCAGGTCCTCAAACAATGTTCCCAGAACTTTCCAAAGAAGATCGTCAAGCTGCTATACAGTATATTTCCCATGCGGATGAGACCGAAAGAAGAGCCAGGATTGTTCGTGTGCAGCAATCCATCGAAAATGCTAACTCTGATGATAATGGAGTTGCTATCAAGATAACTCATAACCTTCACAAAGACAAAGGGTTAGTGTTTGGTTACGATCAACAAGAAGAAAGTGCTAGCGAGAGCAGGGGTCACGGCTCACAACCTGTGTTATCTGCGCCTCCTTTTACAAATGGAAGAGAGATTAGAGCTGAGCAGTTGGAGTTTGAGGAGGCCTCTACATCCTCTCAGGTCAAGGGTTCGACGGTTTTCAGAATGGGCTCCAACGCTCAGTCTGTTTTTACTGGAACTCCAAGATCAAAGAGGAACAACCGGAAAAGACCACCGGCTTGGGTTCGGAAGCTGAGACCAAACAAGAACGCTCGTGATGCTGATAGTAGAAAACAGAGCACGGCTCAATCTGGTGAAGTTTCAGGGAAGCGTAAATCAGAGAATGGTGACAGGAGGATCACAGGGTCTGTTTTAGGAGAGGGATCAAAGAAACCAAATACAAACCAAGATAATTTGGTGGCTTCCAGCTTGAAGCCGCTGCCATCCCAATGAGCATACTGAGCTGGAACTGTCGAGGTGCAGGACGCACTGAGACAGTTCAAAGAATCCGGGATTTTCGTCGTCAATTTTTCCCGGACTTTATGTTTCTAATGGAGACGAAGCAGAAGTTATCTTATATGGAGGTTTTAAAGTTGAGTTTGGGTTACGATAATGTACATACGGTTGAGCCTATTGGTCGGAGTGGTGGCTTAGCTTTATTGTGGAAAAGTAGTTATGGGGTCGAAATCCTTTACAGTGATAATAGGATTATTGACCTCAAAATTTCAGTTGGTTCTTTTGTTTTCTTTCTCTCATGTGTCTACGGAGATCCGGTGAGAGGTAGACGTAGAGTTGTTTGGGAGAAGCTCCTTGAGATCGGTGTACACAGAGATGAAGCTTGGGTGTTGGTGGGTGACTTTAACGAATTGATGAACAACGATGAGAAGTCTGGTGGTGCTATTAGAGAAGAATCCACCTTCTGGGACTTTAGAAACATGGCTGAAGCTTGTAAAATTAGAGAAATGAGATCCACGGGAAATACCTTATCATGGTCCGGCTGGAGAGATTTTGTATGGGTGCAATGTCGTCTAGATAGAAGCTTTGGTAATGATGAATGGTTCCGCCTCTTTCCTCAATCCTCGACAGAATATATGAGCATGTGGCCTTCAGATCATCGTCCTCTGAGAATAGAGTTTGCTCTGGAACCAGAAACTTTAAGAAGAGGTCGATTTTACTTTGATAAACGGATGTTTAGTAGAAGGGGGGTTGAAGAGGCAATAATTATGGGTTGGGAAGCTAGCAATGGTTCTCCAAACTTGACGGTGCTGGAACGTATAGCTCGTTGTCGTACAGAGCTAGCCAAACTTAAAAAGAGCAGCGAGTGGAACTCCAAAACAAAGATCGAGAGACTGGAGATGGAACTTGATAAAGAATCGTCAAAGCAGTTTCCTGTCTCTGGGATTTTGCGAAGGCTGAAACTTGAGCTATCAAGAGCTTACTATGACGAGGAGATTTTTTGGAGGCAGAGAAGCCGTGAAGAGTGGCTGAGAGAAGGTGATAGAAACACTACGTACTTCCACAATGTAGTGAAAGGAAAAAAGATGAGAAACAAGATCATGATGCTGAAGGACATCTTTGGTATAGAACACTTCACAGAAGGTTCCAAAGGGAATATTGCAGTTGACTACTTCCGAGAGCTCTTCACAAGTTCAAACCCGACTGATTTGGAAACCTTGTTCGAAAGATTTGACACCAGAGTAACAGTGGAGATGAATGAGGCTCTTACAAAAGAGGTGTCTTCTGAGGAAATTAAGGAAGCGGCTTTTAGTATAAAATCCAGCAGTTCTCCAGATGAAGATGGTCTCACGGGGTTCTTTTACCAGAAATATTGGCACGTGGTGGGTCCAAAACTGATACAGGACATTCAAGAATTTTTTCGGTCTGCCTCTCTTCCGGCCGGTTGGAATCATACTCAGCTATTCTTGCTCACTAAGGTTTCTAACCCAACAGAGATGAAAGACATGAGGCCTATTAGTCTTTGTACGGTGCGGTATAAAATTGTTTCGAAGATTATGTGCAACAGGCTCAAGGTGGTGCTTCCAGCTATCATATCTGAAACTCAAGGAGCTTTTGTGGGTGGTAGATTAATCACAGATAATGTGATCATAGCTCATGAGCTTGTACATGGTCTGAGAACGAATGATTCGATTGGATGTAGAAGCATGGCTGTTAAGACGGACATGTCCAAAGCTTACGATCGTGTTGAGTGGAACTTCCTTGAAGTACTGCTGGAAAAACTGGGCTTTGATAGGAAATGGATTAGCTGGACAATGGCATGTATAAGCACAGTCTCTTTCTCAGTGTTGCTAAACGGCAGGTCACATGGCTTCATCAAACCTGAGAGAGGTTTAAGACAAGGAGATCCCTTATCCCCGTTCTTGTTTATACTATGTGCTGAAGCTCTTGTGAATGTGTTGAACGTTTCTGAAAGTAAAGGCAACTTACATGGCCGCTACAAGCCCTCCGGTGCACCATTTGTTATTCGCTGATGATAGTTTATTGCTATGTGATGCCTCTGCCATCGAAAGTGATGAGATAACAAGATGCTTAAAACTGTATGGAGATGCGTCAGGCCAGCTTATCAATCAGAATAAGTCGTCGATTATATTTGGTAGAGGGATTGACGAGCAAGTTAAATCTGATGTGAAAAGGGCTTTGGGTATTGAAAAAGAAGGGGGTGAGGGTACTTACTTGGGTCTCCCGGAATGCTTCCAGGGATCTAAAAAGGACCTCCTCAACTTTATCAAGGAAAAACTAGAAGGGAGGCTCTAGGGTTGGTACTCAAAGACGTTATCTCTAGGTGCAAAGGAGGTACTGTTGAAATCTGTTGCTTAAGCATTACTGGTATATGCGATGTCGGTTTTTAAGCTCCCCAAAGACCTCTGTGCTAGAATTACGAGTGCTATTGTGGAGTATTGGTGGAGTAGTGGTGATAAAAAGCGAAAGATCCCATGGGTGGCATGGCAAAAACTATGTAAACCGAAGGAGGAAGGTGGTCTTGGTTTCCATGATATTGGGAGATTCAATCAAGCTCTTTTGGGTAAACAGGCATGGAGAATTTGGAGCTACCCTGACTCTCTGGTCTCATGCGTCCTTAAGGGGAAATACTTCAAACGAGGTAACTTCCTTGAATGTGGAATGGGCTCGCGCCCATCTTTTGCTTGGAGGAGTATTATGCACGGCAGAGATCTTTTATTGCAGGGTCTGGTGAGACACATAGGGAATGGGGCTACCTCTAATGTATGGGGGGAAAAGTGGTTAATTGATACAATCCCGAGGTCTCCTATGTACAAGGCAGACAGCTCAGTGAACCTGGCTCTTAATGTCTCTGATTTGTTAATCGAGGGGACCAATCTGTGGGATCAGAACTTGCTACGTCAGACCTTCACACCAGAGGATGTCAACAGAATCTTGCAGCTGAAACCATGTCTTAATCAGGAGGATTCACAACAGTGAGGTTTCACTAAAGATGGAATTTACTCTACTCGAAGTGCTTACAAGCTAGCCGAAGCTCTAGTGGGCTTTGGTCATCCCCATAGCAGAACATTACCCCCTATTGAAAGAAAGCTTTGGAGGGATATCTGGAAAATTAAGGCGCCGCCAAAAATCAAGCATTTTATTTGGCGAGCTCTCTCGGGTGCTATGGCCGTCAAGGATCGTTTGATCACTCGGGGGATCCAGTTGGACACGACATGTGGTGGTTGTGACCGAGCAGTTGAGAGCATTTGTCACGTGCTCTTTGGTTGTGATAAAGCAAAGGAAACCTGGGCACTGGCCAACGTTCCGATACCTCACTCAGGCTTTTCGAGGAACTCTGTTTTCCTTAATTTTCTACACCTTCTAAAAGTCTCTAACTTAACCGAGGGAGCTTCTACTTCGAGGAATGTCTTCCCATGGTTAGTCTGGGAATTATGAAGGCTAGAAATGCTCAAGCCTTTGAAAATATAAACTTCTCGGCTCATACCATTGCTACCAGAGCTTTTGAAGAAGCTACAGCTTGGCAGAATTCCTTGAGGTTGAATGAAAACGCTGATGGGTTGTCTGAGACTGTTGAGGAAAGAGCTCCAAGATGGAGAAAACCCCAAAGAGGCTTTCTGAAATGCAATATTGGTTCATCATGGGTTAATAGTAGTCAACCGAGTGGAGCTGCATGGATCTTACGTGACGAGAACGGCAGGACAATCATGCACAGTCGAAGATCTTACTCATTCATGAGTTCTAAGACTGAAGCTGATCTCCGGTCTCTGTATTGGGCTGTGGAATGTATGCATAATACTCATCAAACAAATGTCATCTTTGAAACATCTTCTGAACAGTTACTGAAGGTCATCTGTAATCAAGCTCACTTTCCAGGTTTCAGAGGTTTGCTGAACGCCATTAACAACCAACTTTGCGGTATTGAGTTATGGCGTTTTGATCATGCAAAACCGGAAAGAAACGAGGCTGCTGTGAGTATTGCTGTGAGTGTCACGCGTGATAGACGCTATCCTTCTTACATTGCTAGCAACGCACCGGTCTGGCTGCACCAGCTGCTCTCCTTGGAAGCTCAATCCAATTAAGGGAAGGGGTGATAATCATCATCGCCAACAAAAGCCCCCTTAGGTGTATTGTCTCTCTTATTTGTGGGTGTCTACTGATATCCTTCTCTCTTCTTAAACCTGCTAGTCGTACTTTTCTTTGGTTTTCTCCTTTTATTTTGGTTTTGTTTCATTTTCGAGCTTCTCAGCTCGAGTTGTAAGGCTACTTTCAGTGTTATAAAAAAAACTTATCTAAAGCTCTTTTCTGAGATTCGACAAATTTTTCATCAAATTTTTTTTTCTTTTTCTCTTATCATTCCCACACAACACCATATTTTTTTAAAAAAAAAGTTAAAAGAACAATATCACCTGGAATTGATATGTCCACAATAGGTATAGTCCAAAATACTCAGCACACTAACAAAAATTCTGTAACTGCAAAAAATAGTCAGAAAGAGTTAAAATATAAAAATCTGAAACAATAAACAAGGAGAGTAAAAGATATAAGATATAATCAGTTAACAAACCTCTACTTTGAAAAGAAATCTAACTAACTGATCAGTGAATAAATTATATATTTTGGTTTGTGATTTGTGCATGATTCAAGAGTTTTGCTTTTGCCGACAATGGTAAGATTAGAAAATAGGAAATGTAAAGATTTTTTTCTAGTTTTGTCTCTATGTAGGTTTATTAGGTTTAGATGATGATGGATTTTCTATAATAAGTTTACTAACCTATTTGATTATCTAACCAATTGAAATTGGCCTTTTACGGTTAGTAAAATTACACTAAACTTTCTTTTGAACTCCAGGCCCAGGGGCATTGCCCCACTTGCTATAGTTCAAAGCCGAGACTGCCTTTAACTTATTTTCTAGAAGTCTTATTGGGATAAACCCAAATTCTAAGCGTTTCTTTTTTTTTTAATTTTCTCAAAACTTAAGTTATAATAACCCAAAAATCAAAAGAGAAATAAGAATAGACAGTTCGCCCTAATTTTCTTTTCACTTTCATCCTTTAAGAGCCTATTCCGCCGTTTTGGTGTTTTTCGATTAATGTCTGATAGTTTTTAATCTCTAATTTTATTACTTGAGATGATTAACTATCTGTAACATACTGATAAATAACCTTACAGATAAGGATTCAACAATGAATTTCTCCTTGAACACACTTGGATCAATAGATATCTGCATGTATGACATCCTCGATGGACATACTGAGTACTGTGGAACCTCTGAAAGCTTTACATCCAATAATGTACAAAATTGCATAGTCTTAGATTCAAATTTGCGGGTAGAATCCTTTAAACTTTAAGTCTTTTTGATCTCGCTTTTGTTTAATTCCACCCTTTTCTCTCTTGTTTTACTGTTGATTGTAGCCTTACTTTTAGAAAAAAAAAAGAAGTTTGCGGACAAACCTGTGTCTTATTTATGGTTGTCTTTAAATCTTTTGTCAATTTATGATGTTTTGGTGTTTCAGGTTATGGATCTCGTTGGTTCAAGCTTGGTGATCCTTTTGTGGCATGCATGGATTTATTCGGGGGATGCGGTTGCGGTATTGGATGTGTTTAGCTTCTTCGGTACTGGCCGGCTTCGTTAGTTTGGTGTTCAAATCTATTACTATTGTCCTCTCATTCTCTGGTGCGTTCTCAGTTCTTCTCTACACTTGTTAAACGAATGGTTGTTCAAGATGCATGAATAAGGCTATTTCGTAGAAGAGTTTTATTTGTTATCCTTTTTGGTTGATTCGGTTTGAATTCTTTGTGGTTCTCTTGACTTGCCGACTTGTCTTGAGCAGGTGTTTAAGAGTCTTTCTTCTCTTCCCTTGTTAATAGATTGGGCAAAGATACTCCTCTTATTTTGCTTATTTTCATATTCCATGTAATTAGTGATTACCGGACCAAAGAGATTGATCAAAAAACCGGACCGTGATTTGCTTCCTTTTTTTCCTTCTATTGTGCCAACAAAACCGGACTAAAAACACACATGTATATCCCTTTATATATTATTTGCGAAATGATTTCGCCACATGTCTTCTCCACAATCAGTTTCACAAAATAAATGATGACATGACACATAAAAAATATGACATACACAATTCATACTAATTTATGGTAATTTTGACTATGATCTTGCCTTGTCACACTTATTGATTTACATATTTAATTTGAATACAAATAGAAATATAAAATTTAAGTAAATTTACATATTTACATATTTAGGAATATGACATGTTACACTTATTGATTTACATATTTAATTTGGAATACAAATAGAAATATACAATTTAAGTAAATTTACATATTTACATATTTTCATATGTCGGCAAAAAAAGCTATAGAGAATATATGAATATATATATATATATATATATATATATATATATATATATATATATCTCCTATACATTATTTGCGAAGTGATTTTGCCACATGTCGTTGTTACAATTACTCTCACCAAAAAAATAATAACATGGCTACTAAAAAAGATGACATGTCTTCCGAAAAAATATGACATGGACAATTACATTGAATGTTAATTTATTTTTTGGTAAAATTTTCAAAATATGACAATAACTCATATATTACATTTAGTGTCGATTTATATATTTGGAATTTTTTTTAGAATATGGTAATAACTCATATATAATCTATAAAATAAATATATTCATATATAACATTTTAAATTTTGAAATATTGTTTTATTTTCTTTTTCTTTTTATAATTATACAATTTGTATTACTAAACCTTACAATAATTGCTACAATTTTTAAAAAAAATTCTATTCGTAAGATAATTAGTTTGTTATATATATATATATATATAATAAGTATTGTTTAGTTTTAATTTTTGATAATTATATCATTTTATTAGTTTTAGACAACTTAATTTAACATATTTAAATAATAAAAATAAATTGAAAAATATATCTATGATTATAATTTAAATTATACACATATATATTTTTAAATAAAAAAATCATTTTATCTTAATTTAGCATTTAACTAAATCATATCTATATTAAATATTGGTAAAAATAATAAAATCTATAATATTTAGTAACAAAATAATTTTTAAATATAAATTAAATTTAAAACAAAAATTTCTGCACATGGTGGAGGAAACAACTAGTATATATATATATATGTGCTGTCTTAGGAAACAGAGATTATGAGATGGCAATTCGGCGGACAAATCAATCCAAATCCAAACCCAGGGCTCCTCCTACAATGACGCCCCCTGAATCAATCGCCTTAGAGATTAACCAAATCGATGAGAAGAAGCGAAAGCTGAAGAAAGCCTTCGACGACCTTCAAGCTCACCGATCCCTCCTCTCACCATCTTTCAACCTCTCCTGGTCCGACATCGACTCTCACTTCTCCTCCATCCAGTCCTCACTCTCTAACCGCTTCGGCCTCCTCCTCCAATCCGACAAAACCGAACCATCCCCGACGCTCCTTTGGCCGCAACTGAGAACGTTCTGCGAGAACATGGACGGAAATGGTTTAGGAAAATTCATGATTGATAACTCGAACAAGCGGTTATCGATCAAACCGGAGCTCGAACAAGCGGTTCGATCCTCGTCGAATCCAGCGGCTTTGGTCCTCGACGCGATCGAAGGCTCTTACCATTGTTCTCCATCCTCTTCCTCCGCCAGAGCCATCGATTCGAGAAGAATATTCGTTTTGCTATTGGAAGCTTTGCTCGAGATCAAACCTAATCTCACTAACGAGCTGAGAGAGAGAGCGAGGACGCTCGCTTCCGATTGGAGATTGAATATAGGTAACAAACCGTCGGAAGCGTTAGGGTTTCTCCATTTGATCGTAGTCTTTGAGTTACGATCTGTTTTTAAGATGGAAGAGATTCTTGATTACGTTTTCTTGATCTCCAAGTATAAACAAGCGACGGTTTTATCTAAGAAGCTTGGTTTGGATAAGACTAGTGTCGCCGGTCTTGTTCAGAAGCTGTTGCATACCGGGCGGTTACTTGCTGCGATTAGTTTTATTTACGAGTTTGAGATGACTGATCGGTTCCGACCGGTTAATGTATTGAAAAATAGTTTGTATAACAGTAGGGAAGCTGCGAAGAGGGTTTGCGCAGAAGGGGGTAACTCTCTCAAGGCGCAGAACGAGGGTACTGATAAAGAGCTTAGTGCGTTGAGGTTGGTGATCAAAGTGGTTAAGGAGAGGAATCTCGAGTTGGAGTTTTGTGAAGAGAATCTTGAGGAATGTGTTCAGGAGTTGGAGAATGTTAGAGCTCAGAGGAGACAAGAAGCCGCTAAGCTCGTTTCCCCTGCTAATCCTCCCCAAAAACGACCTCGTGTTGTTAACAATTTGACAACCCCGACACAGAGTCAGCAACCGCCGCAGCTTTTGCCTGATCATAGGCACGGTTTACAACAAGTGAACCCATTTGGTTTTGTGAACTCGACAGTGCCTGGTGTTAATGTTCACCCATATGGCTACCCATCGGCTCCTTATGGATCGGTAGCGTCTCGACCGGTCTACTATGAGCAGCAGACTGGATATGGGTTACGACCTCAATACCAACCACCTTACTATCCTCAGTAGCCATCTCCATTGTTGTCTTGGGAATGCAAGCGATGTTTAGTTATGAGATGATTTTTCTGAGTCTAAGGAGGGTAGGTTCTATGTGTGTATAATGTTCTGTATTAACACAAAAGTAAATTATCTCAAAGGTCCACATATAAGATACTTGATGATATGATCACTGTTTTTGCGATGGTGTAAAAGAAAACCAATCAATCTTTTTGTACATCTTGTTGTAGTCTATTAATCTCTATTAATCTCTTGTTTATTAGTTAGTTTTTTATTTGGTTTTGAAAACATTAGTTAGCTTATGAATGGTCTTTATGGACTGATCTTACACTTCTTGTCTTTGATTTGGTAGATAACCTGCCAACTGCCAGACTTGCATCCTTTCTTTCTTAAGTTGTTTTGATTTAGGACAACTATGCAGTAGATGTTTTGGTTTTTATGAAAAGAAACCTATAATAATTGAATTTATAAAAAAGAACTGACATAAAATAATTGATGAATGGAGGAACCCATGATGATGAGACGTACGTTTGAGTGGACAAGGAACATATTCGTTGAGAAAAGAAACACAGAACATGTTCTTTCCCCATACCCAACATTGATGGGTAGATAAGCTCAATCAGCGAGATGTCTGACGTGTAGAGTATCTCTAGGTTTATTCTTCCCTCTTATTGTTGATTTTTTACTATATATCAGAAATAAAATAAAGTTTTGGGGCCTGTGAGTATCGTATCTTAGTATATAACACACACGCGCGTTCTCGTCTTCTCCGTCACACATTGATTTTGTTTCGCTGCTTATCTCAACGTCTCATCACTTCATCAGTCATCATCATGGGTTTGAAGGTACGATCATATCCCCATCTATCCATTTCCGGTTACCGCTTATGTTTGGATCTGCTGTTTTTTGTTTGGTTTCTATGTATTAGCGAATATAGTGCTTCATATGTAATCAGACAAGTTTTGTAATCAATCTCGCCTGTTTGGTTTGTATCCACAAATTCTCGATGTTTCGATTGAATTCTAGCTTTTTTCCTGTGTGATTATGGAGTTGTTAACATATATTTGATGGTGTTATAAGGCAATTAAGATTAATTGTTTGATGTATATAAATAATTCTGCAGGAGGACTTCGAGGAGCACGCTGAGAAAGTCAAGACGCTCACCACGAAACCATCTGACGCTGACTTGCTCATCCTCTACGGTCTCTTCAAGCAAGCTACCGTCGGTCCAGTGACCACCAGTTAATATTTTACACTCCTTTCGTTTTCTCTCTCTCTAAGGAGCTTCATGTTATGAACCTGCGGTTTGCTTATTGGTGTATATTACTAACGTTTTTTATTAATGTTCTGGTTGATTCGTAGGCCGTCCTGGAATGTTCAGCATGAAGGAAAGAGCCAAGTGGGATGCTTGGAAGGCCGTTGAAGGTTAATTCATCTCATATTTGCTTATAAATGTAGCTTACGATTCTTGTCGGAAGTTGCAACACTTTAAACCGAATCTAACCTGTCGTTTTGTCTTGGGTTTTGGTTTTTTGGATGTCAGCGAAATCGACGGATGAGGCCATGAGTGACTACATCACCAAGGTGAAGCAACTCATGGAAGATGCTGAAGCTTCCGCCGCCTCAACTTGATCAATTGATATATGATTCACCAAATGTCTCCACTGCAATAATTCCATTTAAGCTTCAAATAACTTAGCATAAGACTCTGTTCTTGTTGCTTCTTGTGTTTCCATCGTTATGAATCTATCATTTACTTTGTGACCTTTGTCTTGATTTTCAAAAATCGATCCTATGGTTTAGGCTCTTACTCGTATTATTGGTCTAAACGAAGATTCCTGATGCAAAATCAAAACCATTATGTGTGTGTGATATTATCTTTGATGGTTGATTTGAAGATGAAGCTTATACGTTCGTTACGATCCGTTACCATATACACATGATCATGGTCAATCGTATTCATAAGAAAACAATTATGAAAAATGCTGGAATTAAGGGAAATTGACCATTATCTTTCCTTTTTTTTATCACGAAAACCATTATCTTTCCCTAACTTACCCAAACAATAAAAAGAAGGAACAATAAAGATGTAAAGTTCAGAGAAAAAAAAATGAATTATGTGATATTTGGAATGCTAAAAGGGTCGGTATTGGTGATGGTGCTCAAACTTCAATCTGATAACTAGTTTCCTATTAATCCACCAATAATGCCGAAACTCTTACACACAAACCCACAGTTCCGGATTCGAACTTCAGTTGATGCCACTACTAACCAGTGGGATATACAAACACTGATCTCATTGAACAGGAAGATCATCACCTTATTATAAAGATCTATTTATCCCCTTTAAAGCCTATGAAGAAAAGCGTATATGGCCTCATAAATGGGATAGGAATTTCACGGCTCGATCAGTTGATATGAGCCGACTGTCATCTTGTAACCGGTGCCAAACTTCAATCTGATAACTAGTTTCCTATTAATCCACCAAGAATGCCGAAACTCTTACACACAAACCCACAGTTCCGGATTCGAACTTCAGTTGATGCCACTACAAACCAGTGGGATTTACAAACACTTTGTGATCTCATTGAACAAGAAGATCATCACCTTATTATAAAGATCTATTTATCCCCTTTAAAGCCTCTGAAGAAAAGCGTATATGGCCTCATACAGGGGATGGGAATTTCACGGCTCTATCAGTTGATATGAGCCGACTGTGATCTTGTAATCGGTGTCATTTTTTACTCGTTAAAGAAAATAAAGATGAATAGCTAAACTTTCTTTAACCCTATAAGCTCTCTCGGAGATTAAGACTAATTATTAGAAGTTGAATCTTTATTAATCATAGAAAACCATTATATAGGTTACCACACAAGATATTATAACCTAATTAAGAGGAAAATATCTATAAGCTTAACTAAAAGGAAAACATCTTAATCTAGCTTAAAATAGAAAATAATCAAAATCATAAGTCTTGTTCCAAAACCATATTGACATATCATTACTCCCCTTTTCGACTAGGAGCTTGTCCTCAAGCTCCAGGTAGGCCTCTAGCAGCTTCTCTTCTTCCTCCAACATATTCTATGTACTCTTCTTCTTTGAATGGTTCATCCTCTTGACCATCCCCTTCCATGACATGCATTATACGGAAAAGGACTAGGTTACAAACGTGTAGAGTTTATCGCAATTAAAACAAAGTTCTTTCGCTTGACGCTCTGCCATTTCAGCTACGGCTAGTTTCTTCCAATATTGCTTTTGTAGAGCATGTTTCGCTTCCTCCTTTCGTGTCTGATGAGATTCTTTCTCATGCTCTTTCTTTTCTACCATTTTTGGTGCAGTGTTTTGGACTAAATGTCCAGATAATGGAGCCATATGTCCTCCAAACGTTCTAGTTCGTTTATCGCCATCAATCTTGTATTCATTATCTCGAGCATACTTCATTGCTTCAAAATTTGTCTCAGGACGTAGATACTCTACTTATTTCATCAAATTATCAGCTAATCCAGCACAAAACTGCCATACTGTTGGTCTCATGTGAGCCTTGTTTGGCACCCCAAGCATTCTTCGAACTGGTTGCAGTATTCATGAACTGTTCCAGTGTGTCGTAAATTAGATAATTTTCCCACTAACTGAATCTGCTTTTCCGAACCGATTTATGCAGATTCTTTTAAATTCCGTCCAACTCAGTCTATGCGTAACCAACCGATGCAGATTATTGTTCCAGTGATATGTTTGTCTCACTACAAGAAAACAGGCCATTTACTAGGGCGGGTTCTCCTCGTTATTTCCTAGTAAAAGGGCATTTACTAGGAAATTACGAGGAAACCCGTTTCGTCGAAAGGCGTTCATCGTAAAGCCTATTTTCCTCGTAACGTTCTAGCTAACTTACGAGGAAATATTTCCTCGTAAACGGGTGGATAAGTTTTCCTCGTAAAGTTCACGTAAGCTTTCCTCGTAAGCTCATAGTAAAACGTTTCCTCGAAAGCTCGTAGTACGTTTATTACGAGGAACTTTCTAGGAAAATTTACGAAGAGTTTACGAGGACAGCTTACGAGAAACTTGCTAGGAATATTTACTAGGAGTTGACTTCGAAAGATTTACGAGGAAATTGCTTGGAAATGTTTATTTCTTTTAAAAAAAATATTTATAAATTAAAAATTATATATATATTAAAAAAATTAGAAAAACCAAATTAAAAATAACAATTTAAATAATTGAATAATTATAAATAACTAATTTATTAAGTTTAAATAACTAAATAATTGAATAATTATACAATAAATAAGTTTAAAAATTCATCGTCTTCTCCAGTGTTGCAACGCCCAATAGGCGATGAGGCCATTCCACACTGTGGTTGTGAGGAAATCGGGTTTCCCGCGCTCGTAACCGTCCACCTGATTTAAAAATAATTACAATTAAAGTAGTCAATTATAATATATGTATATTTTTAAAAGTATACATATATTATAATTTATAAATTTATACCTCAAAGTCGTTCTTCCAGTTGTAGACCGTGTCGCACAATCGGACTTTTGCCTTGGCCTCGAACTCTGACTTCACCAGCTGGTGAATCCCAATAGACCAACGATATTTTTGCTGTAACCAAAAAAAATAAAAGACGGATTACTTCAATATATTTCAAAATTTAAATGATTAAAAATATATAAATTAAGTGGATTTACTAAACTTACAGCGAACAATTTGAACCACGTCGTTTTGGTGTGGCTCGGCGTCATCTTCCAGTTTGGAGCTGGATCGGGAAAGTATCCCTTGATACAGTCTGTGACGCTAGCTGCGACACAACTGTCAAGAACAAACCTGGAAAGACAGAAAAATAAATCATTAATTAGAGCAAACCATAATAAAAAAAGTTTTAAATTTAAAACGTACCATAAGATGTTTTGGCCGTTCCGTCGGATCGGATCTAACTCTGGCAGTCCTTCTCTGCCTGGAAGGGCCAAAATGTCCTCCACCGTGTACACCGCTAATGGTGCGGTCGACGGCACCTGCAAATCAGGATGAATCCCGACCGGTGGAGGAGGAGGTGGAGGAGGAGGTGGCTGCATCTATGTTTTAAAAAAAAATAGAAAACATTAATTCTCGTATAATGTTTTAAAACAGTTAAACTAAGCTAATCTAAATTTCCTAAACAAACGACATAATTTAAATTCCCTAATCTAACCACCTAATCTAACCACCTAATCTAACCACCTAATCTAAATTCCCTAATCTAATCACCTAACTAGAGACTAGAGACTACCTTAAGAGAAAATAGAGAGGAAGTTACTATGAGTGACAATGCGGATCTGTCGCGTTTATATAAGGAAAAGGTTTCCTCGTAAGTTCGTAGAAAATTACTAGGAACTTACGAGGAAATTGCTATGCCCGTGTTTCTATTTACGAGGAAATTACGAGGAAAGTGTCCGTTTTTCCTCGTAAGGTCCTCGTAAAATCTCTACTAGGGCTTTACGAGGAAAACTCTTTACGAGGAAATTGCTATGCCCGTGTTTTCGATTACTAGGGCTTTACGAGGAAAGTGTTTGTAAATCCCTAAACCCCAAACCCCAAACCCCAAACCACAACTTCCATAACTTATAACCTCTTCTACAACTAAAATCCTAACCTCTTCTACACCTAAATCTCAAATTCATTTTTTGTGATTAAACAAACTTATAAAACATACATAATTAAAATTGGTTTTTGTGATTAAACAAACTTATAAAACATACAACATAATTCATTCGGATACATTCTCATAATCCGTAGAAACATCATCATTTTCGACAAACTCGTCCTCAACACCGTCGTCCGTTGAGTGATCAGGGACATCTTCGTATTCACGATTATGCGGATCAATGAGTAGGATGTCATCAATTTCTGCTTCAGGTTCCTCGATTTCATTGGTGTTTTCTTCTTGCAATGGTGGTTCTTCTCCCTCGATTATCCGTCCTCGAGGTGTCACTTTGATGACAGCTAACCAGTTTATTCCCGTTGTAGTAAGTCGAGGGTATGGAATGAAGCAAACTTGATCTGCTTGGGAAGCTAATATGAAAGGCTCGAATTTGTTGTACCTTCGTCCACCATTGACGTCAACTACACCGTTCTTGTTAATCCGAACACCTCTGTTGACGACGGGGTCGTACCACTCACACTTGAAGATAATGCATTTCAAACTCATACCTGGAAATTGAACTTCATAAATCTCCTGCAAGATCCCGTAGAAATCTGTTTCGCCTTTCACACATATTCCATAATTACTTGTCGCCCGGTGTCTACCATAGTCATAGGTATGAAAAGTATAGCCTCGGGTGAAATACATCGATGATGTAGTGACCTTTGCAACTGGACCTTGAAGTAATTCGCGAAACCATGCGGGATATTGAGGATCGTCATAATCAACCTGCAACAAAAAGTAATATAACTAATATTAGACTTACTTTGTGGTAATGTACATGCATGCATACAATTTAAGTAATAATAAATACCTGTTTCCTCAACCACTTGATAAAGTGTTGATCTTTCCTTTTGTCTAACTCAGACGTCGATATACCAGGTATTGCTTCCTCGACTTGAGTCATAAATCTCCTGTAAAATCATAAATGTCATGTTATATATTTAATATTGAAATATATATATATATATAAGTGTGTATGTTAAAATATTTACCTTTCAAAATAAGCAATCAATGGATGCTCGCAATTAAGAAGAATATAAATGTGTGCACTATGGACGTCTTCATCACTCGACCACCAAACCTCTTTTAATTTCCCCCCCAGTCGCCCGATTTGACAAAAGATGTCTGGAACATCGTCTTCCATATATGTCGGCACGACACCACCATCATCGTATCTTCTTGGAGCTCGTTTCCTTGTACGTACTTTTGGTGCAAAGTAGTACGATGTGAAATGTGATGTTTCTTCCGTCAAACTTCCCGCAACAATAGAACCTTCCACTCTTGCAAGGTTTTTGGCTTTTCCTTTCAAAGTTTTCATGGCCCTTTCATACTGATACATCCATCCATAATGCACAGGTCCACGAAGTAATGCCTCATACGGGAGGTGGACAACTAGGTGTTCCATGACGTCGAAAAAAGAAGGCGGAAATATTTTCTCCAAATTGCAGATTAAGACAGGGATGTTTTCATGAAGTTGTTGGACAACTTCCACTTTAAGAGTGCGGGTGCTCAGATCCCTAAAAAATGCTCCAATTCCTATATATGTTTACAAAAACAAACATAATCCACATAATTAGTAAATATATATATATATGTATATAAAGAAATAATTAATCATATCATCGTATTATATTAATTAATTACCTGAAAGTGCTTCATGTACTTTTGCCGGTAGTAGCTCCCCAAACGCAAAGGGAAGTAGTCGTTACATGAAGACATGACAATCATGGCTCTTCATCCCGGAGAACTTTTGCCCTTTCTCAACACATCTTGAGAGATTTGAAACATACCCATCAGGGAACTTCACTTCTGAAGCCACCCAGTTGAACAATGCAGACTTTTTATCTGATGATAGTCTGAATATTGGAACTGGAACTTGCCCATTGCTTTTTATATGTAACTCACTCCTTGAGCAGATATCGGGTAAGTCTAACCTCGATTTTACGTTGTCTTTCGTCTTCCCTGGGACGTTCAATATAGTGTTCATGATGTTCTCAAAAAAGTTCTTCTCTATATGCATCACATCGAGGTTGTGGCGCAAAAGAAGATCTTTCCAATATGGCAATTCCCAAAATATACTCTTTTTGTGCCAATTGTGCTGAACACCATAAGAATCAGGCATATTACTGGGAACATGCCAATTCCCACCATGAGGAGCTGTTTCTAGAGCACAGTAGTAATCGATTTGCGCTTCGATTTGTTCTCCAGTTAAATATGGAGGAGGAGTGTCTCTGACAACCCTTTTGTGCCTGAACAATTTCTTGTTTCTTCGGTATGGGTGGTGGATGGGAAGAAATCGACGGTGACAATCAAACCAGCTAGTCTTCCTACCATGCTTCAACTGAAACGCATCTGTCATTCCATTACAATATGGACAAGCTAATCTCCCATGTGTAGTCCACCCAGACAACATACCATATGCAGGAAAGTCACTTATGGTCCACAAAAGCATCGCTCGCATCGTAAAGTTTGTTTTCGTTGAACAATCATATGTCCTCACCCCTGTTGACCACAAATCTTTCAACTCTTTTATCAGTGGTTGTAGAAAAACGTCAAGAGATCTTTTTGGATGTTTTGGACCAGGTATTAATATGCTCATGAATAGAAACTCTCGTCGCATGCACATCTCCGGTGGCAGGTTATACGGTGTAAGAAAGACAGGCCACAATGAATATTGTCTCCCAGACATTCCAAATGGACTAAATCCATCAGTGCATAATCCAAGATACACATTCCTGCTATTGCGAGCGAAATCTGGATGTACATTGTTAAAATGTTTCCAGGCTCTTGCATCTGATGGATGAGTCATCTCTCCATCCGTCTGAGTATGCTCGGCGTGCCATCTCATCCCTCCAGCAGTCTCCTCAGATTGGTACAATCTTTTCAATCTGTCTGTGATTGGTAAGTACCACATCCTTTGGTACGGTACCCTATTGCGCCCTCGACCTTGCGGTTTGAATCGTGGCTTCTTACAAAATCGACATTCTTCTAACTTCTCATCATCTCCCCAGTAAATCATGCAGTTGTCGATGCAAACATCTATCGTCTCCGAGGGCAACCCAAGACTATATACCAATTTCTGAATCTGATAATAAGATTCAGCAGACACATTGTCTTCTGGCAAATACTCTTTAAACAAGTCTGTCCATGCATCCATACACTTTTCAGGTAGATTGTGATCGGTTTTAATACTCATCATTCTAGCAGCCAACGACAATTTAGACAGACCTTCTCTACAACCACTGTAAATTGGCTCATTCGCAGCTTCTAACATTTCATAAAAATTTTTTGCATCTAAGTTAGGTTCTTCAACTTCATCATCATCATGGGTTACAAATGCATCACCTACCATATCATGAACCCTATCACAATCTACCATTTGTTCCTCTTCGTGATGATAGTTATTACTACTGCTACCTTCATTATGCAAATTCTCAACTGGTTCAATCTGCAAATTGCTATTACTACCGCTACCTTGATTCCCAAAACTACCATCTTCTCCATGTTGATACCAAATATAATAATATGGCATGAAACCTCTATTTATTAAATGCTTCCAAACATTTTCACGAGGGCCTAATTTGGTATTGCAACATTTTCTACAAGGACAGAACATCTTACCACTTTCTTGCGTGAGTGGTGTAGAATTTGCTTGATGCATAAACGTCTCCAATCCCTCCAGAAATTCTTTCGTCACCCTCCCGTTATCATCTCTGTGTGAATACATCCACTTCCGCAACTCGAAAATATTTCCTGGACCGGACATTTTGTTTTGTGTTTTATCAAGCTTATAGCTGATTGTTTTTTGGTGTGTTTCAAATGAATCACATATGGTGGTATTTATAGAAAATTTTAGAATCTGAGAATTTACTAGGAAATTGCTAGGAAAAGTAGGTACAAAACACGTTTTTGATTTTAATTCGATATTTTCTATCCACTTCCTCCTAATTTCGTAGTAACATAACCTTTCCTCCTAATTTCCTAGTAAGATTACTAAGCCTTTACGAGGAACTGGCTATGCCTAGTAACAATACTAGGACTTTACGACGAAATAGCTATGCCCGTGTTTCTATTTCTTCGTAAAGTCCTAGTAATAACTTTACTAGGACCTTACGAGGAAACTGCTAGGAAAAATTTTCATAACTAAATTTTCCCTAAACTAACCATCTATAATCTAAATTCCCTACACTCTAACCTTAAACCTAAACCCTAAACCCTGAACCTAAACCAACAACCATAACTTATACCTATACATCTTCCTAAATCCCAAATCACAAATTTTTAAAAAAAAACTAATAGAAGTATACAGTCATCAGAACGGTTTTTATCAACCCCACATAGCTTTCCTCGAACTATCTACTTCAAGAAAAGTTGAGGAAAAGCTACGCTGAGTTGATAACAAACTATTCTGTTGACGGTGAACTCCTTTCAGTTACGAATTGAGTATTTTCTATTTGTTTGGTGTGTTTCAAATGAATTACATGTGGTGGTATTTATAGAGATTTGAGAATTTACTAGGAAATTGCTAGGAAAAATAGGTACAAAATTTAAATTGGATATTTACTATCAAGTTCCTCTTAATTTGGTAGTAAGAAAACAGTTCCTCCTAATTTCCTAGTAAGCTTGTACTAGGATTTTACGAGGAAATATTTTATTACGGCTTTACGAGGAAAGTGACTATTTCCTCGTAATGGCCACGTTAATGTACTACGACCTTACGAGGAAACGTATTTCTCGTAACTTTACGAGGAACCTACGAGGAAATCTGGTTTCCTCGTAAACTGGAAGTGAACTCGTAGTAATTTTACGAGGAATAATTTTCCTAGTAAAGTTTCCTAGTAAATGCTTAGTTTTCTTGTAGTGTCTAGTCAACACAAATGTGGCCTGCCGAACCGTGGCATCATCATTGAATATACGTTGATTAGTAAAATAGTCGTTACACTTCTACAACCATTCTACTGCATTTGTTGTACCATCATATGGAGGAAACTCCATCTTTGGTGACAAAAACACTCTCCCATCACCATAGTCCTCATACCCATCAAAGTTATGATGATCATGATCTCGGACACCGTCATGATCATAGTGTGGTTGGTTATCATTAACTCCAATGCCTCTCACATGCCAGTCTCCTCCTCCATCAGCAAGGCAATGTCCCTGCTCTCTGCCCACTGCCCTAGACGGTCATGGACCCCCGTGAGAAGCCATATGGATGCTCTCTCATCGTATTCTCACTATTGAAGGGTAAGTTCTTTCCTGAGCTGGTTCCAACGGCTTCTTTTCGTGTGGTAACCCCTTTACCTTATTTTAACGACTGTTAGTTCGTCGGAAGAGAACTTGACGGCTGATCTCTGCTCAGCGTTTGCAGTGTTCACCTTGGTAGCAAGTGCACCTCTTGGTTCTACGGCGAGTTTCTCCAGCAGCTTATCATGTTCACCAACTTTCGCTCTTGTTGATCAAACCTCCATTAGAGCAGCCAATTGTGCTAGTATATTGTCGACTTTGGCCTCCATAGAAACGTTTAGTTCTGATACCAAATTGATATGAGCCGACTGTGATCTTGTAACCGGTGCGTCTTTACACATTAAATAAAAAAAAGATGAATAGTTAAGCCCTAATTGTTGGAAGTTGAATCTTTATTAATCATATAAAATCATTATATAAATTACGACATACAATATCATAACCTAATTTAAAAAAAAAAAGAAAATACATATAAGTTTAACTAAAAGAAAAACGTCTTAATCTAACGTAAAACAGAAAATAATCAAAACCATAAGTTTTGCTCCAAAACCATATGCCATATACCATAAGTTTACCATTTTGGCATGGATAATGATATGATCCCAACGATTATGTCAACCTCCCTTAGCTCCATATTTAGACATGTCCAAAAACATTTGGAAAACATACACAATGCCAAAACTAAAACATTTTATTTTTATCAGGAGCCTTGGCTACTAAAGCTAATTTGCTCAACCGTTAGGATCCCTGTAGATTGTTATTGTGTTCGATGTTGTCTTGAGGAAGAAACCACAAACCCATCTTTTATTCATGTGTCCTTTTTCTCCAGAGGTGTGGAGATTGTCTGGTTTTATTTCAACTAGCCTTTTGGACGCATCATTATCTCTCAAAAGAAGACAAAATTCAATACTTTATACGGGATTCACATTAATGCAAGCTTAGATAGGGAAACAAGTTGTAATTGGTAAACCTATATAGACTCTCAGGAGATTTATGGAAATGTCGGAGACTACTTCAAAACAATACGGAAGATTCTGAAGCACTGCATATTTATACTCAGATCATGGTGAACATACATCAATGGATAACTTTAAATAAAAAGCAAATGCAGAAATAATAAATAAATAAGCCAAATTTAAATACTAGTTTAACAAATTAAACTCCAGTTATAATAATACTAGGTGCGTGACCCCCGCGCAAGCGCGGAGCCGTTGATTTAATTTGTGCATTATATAAATATGATAAAGTGATGTTGTATTTTTGTTTAGTCTTTGATTTCCCAAGTTTTTTATTGTTATGGGTATATAAGGTTTTGAAAGTAAGAGTGTATTTTCAATCGTGTTTTGTTGTTATTATTCATTTTTGTAGTTGTAGAATAGTGCCAATTTTCTTGTTTTGAAATAATGTTCATTTTTCTAAATTATGGATTTATTTTTAGTTGGGTAAATTTCTGTTTGATGTTTATAAATTGTATTAATTAAGTTATTTGTTAAAATTTTAAAAGTTGTGAAATTTGACACACAGCAAATGAACTTAGAAATGAGACGGCTCAGGCTTGTCATTGCCTACATTGCCAACTGGCTTGTCTGTTTCTTAGAAACACAATGGGCATTAAATACAAAAGAGAAGAGGAACTTTTCAACAACAACTTCAAAGATAAGTCATCTTCTCTTATGAATATCAAACTTACATGTTCCCACATTAGAGACACTTGCAGAAACTATAATTTTCATCTATAGGTCTATAACAGCTCTATATATATATATTCTTCGACAATGGCAACTTCCTCCTGTGGTGTCCTTTTGTTGCGCTTACAAAATATTAATCAACTTGATTTTCAAGTTGTTAAGTAGACATAGAGCCACTTTCGTTTGGTTTTACTGAAACAAAGCTCAATCATTCACACAACCTTTCTCCTTAGCAAACACACCGTTTTAGCTCAGAGCATATCTAACCTCATTTCATTTTTCATTTCAACTTCTGAGCTAATGAAGTACAAAACATTAGTTTTGCATACACATGAAAAAAATACAATGACAATCTGTACTACAACAAACTTTGATCTGTGCATTTGAATTTAAAAGTCACACATGAGAGTTTCTAACATCAAAAATAAGACAGAGAAGAATTCATCAGCAAATATTCCCCAATCAGAAACTTGACACAGCTCCCTTTTCTATATCTTCATGAGAACCAGACTTATGGTTACTATTTCTTGCGGCCAAGAGAATATATCAATAACTCAGACCTTTGGAACGGGCCGAAATGAAAACTTAAAGCCCATGTGAATAGATTCGAACAGAGTGCGGAAGGAGACATTGTATGTGATTGTAGGAAGATACATGTGTTGCTGTAATTTAAAATGATTAGGGTCACAAAGGTGTGCAAGAGCCAAAGCAATGATTAGGGACATCTTTAGGGTTACAAAGGTAAGCAAGAGCCAAAGCAATTCACTTTTGTGTAGTCTTTCTTAGCGGTTCTCATCAGATATAATAATTGGTTCAGTACCTGAAAGAAGGGTTAGGCATTAGGGGACTAAAAACCAAGGCTATACTAAACTAACAACCAGAAGGTCTAACATAAATAGATTCTCACAGGCCCATGAATCTGGTTCTCTGGCCTCTTCAATGTCGTCACCAAGCAATCCCTAGTCGGCTGCAGATAGAAGACTATAAATCAGAATTTGGAAACGTTATCAATTGGTTTTACAAACATAAGCAGTCAAAAGCATACTTGAAAGGTTTAACAAAAATCTTATTTACGCACTCATGGTATGTATAGTTAATAAAAGACATAGCTGTATTCAAAATTATTCATTGTGAACAAAGTTTACCTCGTTATCTGCACGGATCCAGTATTAACATCAAGAAGTTTTAGTAGTGAGATGTTGCCTCCCCTTTGTCCGATGCCAACTTGATCGTGTGTCTCCTGCAACATTTAAAATATTACATTGAGAATATACCAGCATATTAAGATATGTTCCAAGCAGAAATAGAATTGCAACTTTTTGTTCTTAATTATCACATAAAAGGTCTGATTTGACAATCATTCATAAGGAACCAGATTTAGGAAGCAACAAAAAAGTCACATGCTAATTCAAAAACACAAGTACCTGAGCCAATAGACCAAGAGCCAAAGCTGACATTTCCATGACCAGCTCATCTGATGACTGAAGCACCATGGTCAGGTAAAGCCGTGATGTATCCAAGAAACAAAGGACCATTCATTGTTAATGTCTCGAGTGTGGCCGCTCTTGAAAATATAAGAGATCCTTATTTAAAAAGAAACCTCGCCGCCGACGAATAACTCACCGGTTCTGCCGCCGCGGCCTAAGTTATTAAAAAAAATCAAAAATCAAATTTGAAACAAAAAAACAGAAAACAAACTCAGATAAAAACTAACGTACAGATTCAATGGGCATGGATCTTGAATTCGATCGCTTGGTAGGCGTGGAGATGAGAAGACAGTTCAGGGAAGAAGAAGAAGAAGAAGAAGAAGAAGAAGTAGATAAACTCTTGGAAGCCGAAGAGCTACGTTAGAGAGAAAGAGAAGAAAGATAGAGACAAAATCTACACATTAAGTCGAAACCCATTTCTCGTATCAAAGCCCATTTCTCAGCTTTATTACAAAAATAAAAAATGAAGAGGTATGGCCCACATAAGTGCTGACGTGGCGCACTGAGAGTGAGGAAACTCTCCTATTATAATATAGAAACGTTATCAATTGGTTTTACAAACATAAGCAGTCAAAAGCATACTTGAAAGGTTTAACAAAAATCTTATTTACGCACTCATGGTATGTATAGTTAATAAAAGACATAGCTGTATTCAAAATTATTCATTGTGAACAAAGTTTACCTCGTTATCTGCACGGATCCAGTATTAACATCAAGAAGTTTTAGTAGTGAGATGTTGCCTCCCCCTTTGTCCGATGCCAACTTGATCGTGTGTCTCCTGCAACATTTAAAATATTACATTGAGAATATACCAGCATATTAAGATATGTTCCAAGCAGAAATAGAATTGCAACTTTTTGTTCTTAATTATCACATAAAAGGTCTGATTTGACAATCATTCATAAGGAACCAGATTTAGGAAGCAACAAAAAAGTCACATGCTAATTCAAAAACACAAGTACCTGAGCCAATAGACCAAGAGCCAAAGCTGACATTTCCATGACCAGCTCATCTGATGACTGAAGCACCATGGTCAGGTAAAGCCGTGATGTATCCAAGAAACAAAGGACCATTCATTGTTAATGTCTCGAGTGTGGCCGCTCTTGAAAATATAAGAGATCCTTATTTAAAAAGAAACCTCGCCGCCGACGAATAACTCACTGGTTCTGCCGCCGCGGCCTAAGTTATTAAAAAAAATCAAAAATCAAATTTGAAACAAAAAACAGAAAACAAACTCAGATAAAAACTAACGTACAGATTCAATGGGCATGGATCTTGAATTCGATCGCTTGGTAGGCGTGGAGATGAGAAGACAGTTCAGGGAAGAAGAAGAAGAAGAAGAAGAAGAAGAAGTAGATAAACTCTTGGAAGCCGAAGAGCTACGTTAGAGAGAAAGAGAAGAAAGATAGAGACAAAATCTACACATTAAGTCGAAACCCATTTCTCGTATCAAAGCCCATTTCTCAGCTTTATTACAAAAATAAAAAATGAAGAGGTATGGCCCACATAAGTGCTGACGTGGCGCACTGAGAGTGAGGAAACTCTCCTATTATAATATAGATTATAATATAGATTATACAGCAAAAATCTTCAGTAACTCTACCTATTTGAATCCATCATTATCATTAGTCAACATAATCAATTTGGCAACATTAGTTAAATAAAAGTTTTGAACTCCAGTTTAATCCTTTCATTGCCAAAAATTATAATTTTTCTCCAAACATTTTATTTTCACAATTGTCATCTATCTTTGTTTACCAACCACGCATTGTCTAACCAAATCCAATTCTCTCTCGATATTTTCCTCAAAAAATTCTATTCGTGCGTATTCTTCCCCCAACTAACGAAGAGATCTTGGTGGAACACAATTTTGCAAAGAAATAGCCCGCATGTTTCTCGAGAAGAGATGAGAAACATGCTCAATATCATTTGATTGAATAGCTGGTCCAGCTCCTTGTGGTTTGAAGAAACCCTCCACTTCAATTGATATTTTGATATCTCTTTTTTCTAAAGCAAATCGACTTCGATTCTTGAATAATCTACATCACTTCTGCTTCTATTATAATAAAATATTTCTTTTTACGTGGAAAAGGTCTGTCTCAATAATTCTGATTTTACGTATGGATAAATGATAAAAATGGTACACAGAATAGTCATTTTCTTTTCTGTGTAAAAAATAGTTTTGTTTTGTTCAAAACTTTTTGATTTTTTTTTTCTTTTTCAAAACTTTATAACATAGAGACAAGGGAATGAGAAATGGGAATTCGTCCAAAAAAATACTGAACATGGCAAGAATGGCCAAAAGAAATATGTATTCGAGCTTGACCAATATAATCCTGATCTTTTATTGACTTTTTTAGAAAAATAAGAAACTAAACATTGACTGACCAAATTAAAACACCGTTAACTGACAGTTATGACAGTGTTAATTCACCGTTAAATTCTGCCGTTTATTAAAACGACGTCGTTTTGAGATGGAATGAAACGACGTCGTTTTACCTATTTTTATTATCAAAAATATGTTCATCCCGCGGGTCGAACCTGTGACCTCGCGGTCAAATAACGAGGTTTCTTGCCACTAGACTATTGGCACTTTTAAGAATATCTCAACATATTTTCTTTTATTGAGTATCAAACAAATCTTTAAAAATCTAAATTCTTTTTAAAAAATTCCAAAAAATCTTGAAAATTCAAGAAAATTTTGAAAAAATAAAACTAAAATTGAAATTATAAATATTTCTTTTTAAAAAAATCAAAACATTAAAATTTACTTTATAAAATTAATATTAGTTTTAAAACATTAAAAAATTCAAAAAATTTCAAAAACAATTGTGAAAAAGTAAAATCTAAAATTGAAATTATAAATATTTTTTTTAAAAATAAAAAAAAATAATAATTTTTTATAAAATTAAATTATTATAAATAATAATTTTATAAGAAATTAAATATTATAAATATTTATTTTATAAGAAATTAAATATTATAAATTTCTTAAAATTAATATTTATAATATTTAATTTCTTATAAAATTATTATTTATAATATTTAATTTTATAGAAAATATTAATTTTTTAAATATATTTATAATTTCAATTTTAGTTTTACTTTTTCAAAATTTTCTTGAATTTTTAAGATTTTTTGGAATTTTTTAAAAAGAATTTAGATTTTTAGAGATTTGTTTGATACACAATAATAGAAAATATGTTGAGATATTCTTAAAAGTGCCAGTAGTCTAGTGGCAAGAAACCTCGTTATTTGACCGTGAGTTCACAGGTTCGACCCGCGGAATGAACATATTTTTGATAATAACAATAGGTAAAACGACGTCGTTTTACTTAACGATAACGACTTTATCAAACGCCGTTTACTCATTCTGTAACGGTGTGCTTAATTTGGCAAGTCAGCGATAACTTATTGATTAAAGTTTAAAGTCAAATATAGTTCAGAGATTTTTTGGCCAGCCAATATGTTCGTGTTTATTTTGGCCATTCTTACCATGTTCAGTATTTTTTTGGACGAATTCTCAATGAGAAATGGAAGAAGTGGTGATTATTTAATATAAACCGGAAAGCGATTGATTCATCTGGTTTTATATTTTCCCCTAAATGTTTTTCAAATTTTGAAAACCAAACGTTCCCGATTTTCATCACTTTCGTCCACCACCACCGCCGCACAACGCCGCCCCAGCTGCATCGGGGAATGTAAATAGCCGACCGTCTTACCATTTATAACGTGTAAGTCAGCATCCTCCTCTTCTTCTTCCTCTCCTCTCCTCTTAATAAACCCTAGTTTCGGAGAGGTTTTTGTGCAGTCGCAGAGTTTACCTAATCTGTATTCAATCCTCTCAGGTTTCCAATTTGATCGCAATCTCTGGGCTTTCCCCCAATTTTAATTCGATTCGAATTAGCTTTTGACTTTGATTAATGACCAAATCGCTTCGATAGTGATTTTGATTTCTCTTAGCTGATTCTAACCATATCGGATTCGTTTTCAGGTTTCCGATTGAATCACATTTGATATCTGCCGAAATGTCTCTTCTAAGCAGGTTCTTTTACAAGAGACCCCCAGATGGTTTGCTTGAGTTTGCTGATAGAGTTTACGGTAAAAAAAATCATCACCTTTTAACCATTTACTCTGTTACTCTCTTTGTGTTTATTCATGTTCAAAATCTTTGTTACTCTCCTACAGTTTTTGATTCATGTTTCTGCACGGAAGTGTTGGCTGATGACTTATACCAAATCTTCCTCCACGAAGTCATCAACGATTTACACGAAGACTTCCCCGAATCATCCTTCCTAGCGTTCAATTTCCGTGAAGGAGAGAAAAGAAGCGTCTTTGCTGAGACCCTCTGCGAATACGATGTTACCGTCCTCGAGTATCCGAGGCAATACGAAGGCTGCCCTCTCCTCCCTTTATCACTCATCCAGCATTTCCTCCGTGTCTGTGAGAATTGGCTCTCTCGTGGGAACCGTCAGGATGTTATTCTTCTTCACTGCGAGAGAGGAGGCTGGCCGCTTCTTGCCTTTATCCTCGCTAGCTTTCTTATCTTCAGGAAAGTTCATAGTGGTGAGCGCAGGACGCTTGAGATTGTGCATCGCGAGGCTCCTAAGGGTCTTTTGCAGCTGCTTTCGCCGTTGAACCCGTTCCCTTCTCAGCTTCGTTATCTTCAGTATGTGGCGAGGAGGAATATTAGTCCTGAGTGGCCGCCTCCTGAGAGATCTCTTTCTTTGGATTGTGTGATTATTCGAGCTATTCCCAACTTTGACTCCCAGCATGGATGCAGACCCATTATACGGATCTTTGGAAGGAACTATAGTAGCACGTCTGGTCTTTCCACGGAGATGCTTTACTCTATGTCTAATAAGAAAAAGCCCCTTCGGCATTACAGACAGGTTGGTGTGTTTGTTATTTCTGTGGGTTTTTTTTCAGACACTTCTTTAAAAAGTGTCACTCTTTGTAACGTTACTCTGTGTACTCTGGCTGCAGGCTGAATGTGACGTGATCAAAATTGACATCCAGTGCTGGGTGCAAGGAGATGTTGTACTGGAGTGTGTGCATATGGATTTAGAACCAGAACGAGAGGTTATGATGTTTCGTGTGATGTTCAACACTGCATTTATCAGGTCCAACATATTAATGTTGAACTCGGACAACTTGGATATTCTTTGGGAGGCCAAGGATCATTATCCAAAAGGGTTTCGAGCAGAGGTGTGGACCTTTTCGTTCACCTCTCTAAATTTGATATGACTATGACAAGATATGGCTGCTAGAGGAGAAACAATTGTTTTTTTAATTAAACTTATATGGGTGGGGTAAAGATAATCCATGCTATACATGCGCTTGTTTCTGACTCCGTTTTTTTATGCATTCAGGTTTTGTTTGGAGAAGTTGAGAATGCTTTGCCTCAGAAAGTTCCAACCCCAATAGTAAATGGTGATGAGACTGGCGGCTTACCCATTGAAGCCTTTTCTAAAGTGCAAGAACTTTTTAGTGGTGTGGATTTGGCTGAAAATGGAGACGATGCTGCTCTGTGGTTACTGAAACAACTTGCTGCAATAAATGATGCAAAAGAGTTCACAAGATTTCGGCACAGAGGGGGGTTTTATATGAATTCTCCTGATTCTGAAGAGGAGACCAACACATCTAGCGCCGCTGATAGTTCAGATGAAGGCTTTGATGCCGTTCATAGACATCGCGTTTCTCTATCTTTTGATAATGATGAAACCGAAGACATTCCTATATCTTTTGCTCCTGAATCTTCAGAGGAGCCTAATGAATTCTCTCGTGGACAACAGCAAGAAGCTCCATTGAAAGACAGTGTCCAGCCTTCGGCTCTTCCATCTTCTGCCACGCTTTTACCTCCACCACCACCTCCGCCGCCACCACCACCTCTCACTATTTCCAGCAGTAGAGATCCTCTGACAACATCGGACCAGCCTATCAACAAAACCCCACCACCTCCTCCTCCTCCTCCACCTTTCTCTAGAAACATTTCTCCACCTTCAGCTCCACCTCCTCCACCACCCCCCCCACCACCTTCATTTGAGAGCACAGGAAATAAACTTCAGGCGCAACCACCACCACCACCTCCCCCTCCGCCTTTCTCTAGAAGCATTTCTCCACCTTCAGCTCCGCCCCCTCCACCACCACCCCCGCCACCTCCGTTTGGGAACACAGAAAATAAACTTCAGGCGCAACCACCACCACCACATCCCCCTCCACCTTTCTCTAGAGGCATTTCTCCACCTTCAGCTCCGCCCCCTCCACCACCACCCCCGCCACCTCCGTTTGGGAACACAGATAATAAACTTCAAGCACAACCACCACTACCACCCCCACCGCCACCTATATCTCATTCTGGTCCTGCTCGTGCTGGCCCACCTTCAGCACCCCCACCACCTCCACCTCCGCCTCCTAAGGCTAATATTTCAAATGCCCCCATGCCACCTCCTCCACCACCACTTCCTCCTCCATCCGCAAAGTTGGGTGCTCCCCCTCCGCCTCCACCACCACCACGTCCTTCATCTGCAAAGCTGGGTGCTCCCCCTCCGCCTCCACCACCACCACCACGTCCTTCATCTGCAAAGTTGGGTGCTCCCCCTCCGCCTCCACCACCGCCACGTCCTTCATCTGCAAAGTTGGGTGCTCCCCCTCCTCCACCACCACCACATCCTCCTTCATCCGCAAAGTTGGGTGCTCCCCGTCCGCCCCCACCACCACCACCACTGTCCAAAACCCCTGCTCCCCCTCCGCCACCTTTATCCAAGACCCCTGCTCCTCCTCCGCCAGCGTTGGGTCGTGGTACAAGTAGTGGCCCACCACCATTGGGAGCAAAAGGTTCAAATGCACCGCCGCCACCTCCTGCTGCAGGAAGGGGCAGAGCTTCCTCGGGACTTGGAAGAGGCCGAGGTGTGAGTGTGCCTACTGCCGCACCTACAAAAACCGTGCTAAAGCCTTTGCATTGGTCAAAAGTTACTCGGGCAGCAAAAGGTAGTTTGTGGGCTGATGATAGTCAAAAACAGGAAAATCAACCTCGGTGGGTTCCTCTTGCACTTCCTTTTAGATGGTTTATGATATTCACAGTATCTAATTCATTGATAATAGTTAATCAAATGGGATCTGTCGTTCGAGTTCTGTCTTGCAATTTTGTTTTTATCTCCCATTAGCTGCTATGTTTGCTGAACTAATAAAATGATTTTATGAATCTTCATGACAGTGCCCCTGAAATAGATATATCAGAGCTCGAGAGTCTTTTTTCTGCAGTTTCAGATACCGCTGCTAAAAAAAGCACAGGTCGCAGAGGTTCGAGTATCAGCAAACCTGAGAAAGTTCAACTGGTGAGGCAGCTCAGTTTCACCTCTTTACATATCTGATATTTGTTATATGTAAATACAATTCTGTAAAATTTCCAAATATTATTAAGCAGCTATTGCCTACAGCTTTAGAGTGCATGAAGTAGATAGTTATGTGATGATCTAAAGCTAATTCCATTCATTGGTTACTAGGAAAAAACTGGCACTTGATATACTTTGAAAGTTTCAGTTATTCCATCAAATGGGTAGTCTGTGACTAATATAAACGAATATGATTCATGCCCCTTAATATACTTATCTTCCAGTCCTAACTTTTGTGTGTGTTTGTATCAGGTTGACCTGCGAAGAGCAAATAACTGTGAAATAATGCTTACGAAAATTAAGATTCCTCTACCAGATATGCTTGTAAGTTTTTCCTCTCGGTATATTCTTTGCTCATCATTTTAGCATTGAAAACAATAAAATGTAAGGCGGGTGTCCCAGAGTTTACATTTCTTTTTGTAACTTGTTACGTAGTTGCATCGCTTTATATCATGTTTACGTATGTCTACTAACTGAGAATTTCATACCTGTTTCTTATCTTAGAGCGCAGTTCTAGCCTTGGATTCGTCAGTTCTGGACATCGACCAGGTTGAAAATCTCATCAAATTTTGTCCGACGAAGGAAGAAATGGAATTGTTGAGGGTAATCTTTACAGTTTATTGTCATACTTCTCTACAGTACCAGGTTCATAGGTTGTGTTTGGCTTCAAAACGGAAATTGTTTTTCCTTATAAAAGGTTTAGCTATTGTGGTTTTACCAACCAGCAAGCATGACCAGAGTTTTGAACCAAAGATAGATCCTGTTAATTTTTTATTCCTTTCAGCAATTCCTTAATGCCTAAAGTTAACTCGTGCTTTTTTTTTGTCTTCAGAATTATACTGGTGACAAAGAAATGCTTGGAAAGTGTGAACAGGTTTGTTCCAGTTCTTGGAGCGTTGGATGGTTCATGTTTATAATCTGTGTTCTGACTCTTAACTTTGCAAATGCATCAGTTTTTCATGGAACTAATGAAGGTTCCACGTATAGAAGCAAAGTTACGAGTGTTTGGCTTTAAGATTACATTTGCTTCTCAGGTATAACTATCAAAACTCGCTGCATTTGGTCTCTCCAGTCTAAGGCATGTTGGTTGATGTTATTTTTTGCTCTTTTCAGTCGGAAGAATTAAAGAGCTGCCTCAATACAATTAACGTTGCTACTAAAGAGGTATAGTGGAGGGTGAGAACTTCTAAGTCATGGAAATATATCTCGATCCTGGTAATTAAGTTCTTGTTAACGTCCGACAGGTGAGGGAGTCTGCAAAGTTGCGTCAGATTATGCAAACAATTTTAACACTAGGAAATGCTCTGAATCAGGGAACTGCAAGAGGTTTTACCTATATTCCTATTGCTTTCAAGTACTTTTAATGATATTTCTTGTAGCATCTGTTGGTAATGTAGTTCCTTTTGTGTTGCAGGGTCTGCTGTGGGATTCAAACTGGATAGTCTTCTTAAATTATCTGATACTCGTGCAAGAAATAACAAAATGACTTTGATGCATTACTTATGCAAGGTAGAAAACACATACGTTTCTTATCTCAATAATACTGTTATCCATTTAGTTTCCTAAGGTGCTATTATTTTAGATGAACTTACGTTTTTTTTTGTCAAGTAGATGAACTTACGTAAATTTTCTTTCTTTACTGTTTAGCTTGTTGGTGAAAAAATGCCAGAGTTGCTGGATTTTCCCAGTGACCTTGTTCACTTGGAAGCTGCATCGAAGGTACCCTTGTTATTCATGCTTGCTTCATTTTTCTTTTCGTTTTATTTCCTCTGATAGTACTTGCATATGAGCTTACGTCTTCATATTGCACTTGCCTTAATAGTTTCTAAAAATTGCAGATTGAATTGAAAACGTTAGCTGAAGAAATGCAGGCGGCGGCTAAAGGCCTTGAAAAGGTTGAGCACGAACTCATGGCTTCAGAAAACGACGGTGCAATATCTCTGGGCTTCCGGAAGGTAAGCTACATGTGAAAAGTTGTTCTTAGTGTTGCTCATATGGGTTTTTTGGTTAATTCACAAGAGTTACAAAATCTTCTTAGCTGTTCTAAATTGGACGACTTCATGTTTTTTCAGGTCTTGAAGGAGTTTCTTGATGTCGCTGAAGCAGAAGTGAGATTGCTTACTTCCTTATATAAAGAATCGGTGAGTTACTTTACTCCCTTTGAGGACATTCAATTCAAAAACGCATGATCCAGTCCTAATATTGATTTTGTTATTTACAGGGAAGAAATGCAGATTCCTTGTGCCACTACTTCGGTGAGGATCCAGCTCGTTGTCCTTTCGAACAAGGTACACATGCACAAAGTCTTTTCTTATAGATTGGTTAAAGCCAGCCATTATGTGTGATAAATGCAACTACTCATTTCTATTCTGATCATTGTTCCTATCTGCAGTGACCAAGATTCTGACACTTTTCATGAAAACATTCATCAAATCACGAGAGGAAAATGAAAAACAAGCGGAGGCTGACAAGAAGAAGCTGGAGAAAGAAGCAATGAAGGAGAAGCCATTGGTAAAAAAAGACGGTGCTGATCCGTAGACATAGCACGTGAACAGAGGTCGGTCTTTAACGAAAGACCCGAGTGTTTTCAGGTCGATGAAAGCTCTGCTTTATAGTACACAGTATTGCACATACCAATCAAGAAGCAGAGATCTTTCCAAGATCGTAGAAAAAGTAGACAGCTTCTTCTATGATGTTTATATGGAAGTGTAAACTCTCTTTGATCATCACTTCATTGATGTAAAATCAGAGGTTCTTGTCAGTGTTGTAGAAGATATTTGAACTTTTATAGAACCCGCTCAAAGTTATACTATCTTTAGCTGTGCACATAAAAACAATTTCTTTTCAGAGTAATAAATCTTTACATTCTAGTTATCTGCATAACATAGTGCATAGAGAAGTAATCAGAAGCACTAGTCTGGTTCCAACAAGTTCTACATTATTTGTTCTAACACAAGATTTCCGCTTCTTCTTTGAGCATGTTTAGTTGTTTCTTCAGAGGAAAGCTCATGTACGCGTTTCACCTGTCCATCCACAAAACAAATGAAGAACTATCCATGAATGATTGTTTGGTTTGCATATGAAGTCTTATCTTAGTTCAGTTTTGAAATCATTGATCTGTGTTTAGACAAAATAGGAATGGGTAGCTGATATGACTATACCGGAGGAGCTCCTGGTGTAGTCCGAAAGTTAAATCTTCGAATAAGCATTGCAATTGCTACCACATTCCACAAAACTAAGACATATCTGAAGCAGGTACGCTCATATGTAACAAGTATTTGATTGATGTCAATTGTTTCTTTACCTCCAAAGAAACAAACATGTCGCCTAAGCATTTCCGCGGTCCTCCACCAAACGGCAAGTAACTGGAGAAGCAAAGTTTACCGATATAATCAAAACTCTAATGAATCTGAGAAGTTGTAAGCAAAAGATGGGTTTATTACCTAAAGTTTTTTGGTTTGTCTCATTTTGGGTTTGGTCCATCTTAGAGGCCATCTTGAAGATGTATATGCTCGGTCAGTTCGTGAAGTACTACAGGAGGTAGTACATGTGTGTGTCATGAAGATGGGCTAGGTTGGAGTTCGTGTTTTGTGATGTCGGTTGGCTTGCTAAGCTTGGAGAAGAGGTAATATATTTATTGGGAAGTTTACATTAAGTATAAAGGATATTACTTGGAAAGGAAAAGACAACATAGTTATTCCTTAAGAGAAAAAGAAAAGTTGCTTATGTTGTTTTGGAAAGAACTTGTGGAACAAGTTCTGGTTATCTATATAAGGAGGACGTGCCTCCATGGAGAAGATTGTCTCTGCTAATAAGAAAGAAGAGTTGAGAGATCGTTTGGTGTGTGTTTGTGTGATCAAGCCTTTGTTGTCATTGGTTTGCGTCAGATGCTGACGTAGTTGGTGAAGTACTTCCTTGAAGTGGGAAGATTGAAGCCTAGACTCAGGGAGAGTTTAGCTCGGGGTTTGGAGGATCCTCATAAATAGAAGTCTAGTCTCTAGGGTGAGTTTTAGCTTAGGATTGAGGCTAATCCTAAAAGATTCTTGTAATAGAAAAGATTGGTGTAAGACTTTCTTGTTCTAGTGAATTCGAAAAGAAAATTTGTGTGTTTTACTTTCTGCACTTTATTTCTCTGCCGTCACTACATTAACACATCTCTCAAGATTGAACTCATCTGTGTCATCCCAAATGAAGTCGACTTCTATGTAGATTTCAAACCGAGATGAAGATATCCTCTCCCATATTAGTTCCAAATGTATCAACCTACAGTACTGGTGGTGGAGATAGATTCCCAACCATAGAATATATGAAGAAGCTGAAATACACTACTATAGTCATGCGCGAAGGTAAAAAGCAATTGACTTTACTAGTTGTGGATATCATCTCAACGACTGCAGTAAAGTCAGTTGATTTGACCTCATGTGACTAGTGTAGTGTATCGCAGCTTCTTCATATATTCAATGGTTGGGAATCTATCTCCACAAATAGAATCAACCTACACATAGAATCAAATTTAATTTTTTTATCATGTGAATGTTCTTGCAAGACATACGCAAAAATGATAAATTCCATACGTACCTCTTCTTGGAGTTTGACAACTACGTTGGGATTCTGCAACACCAACATATAGTTAATAAAAATATTCACTTGGAGTAGATTAACTGTTATGTTTTGGTTGGCATGATGTCCACGATTTTAAAAGGTAAGATGTCCATGTTAAAAATGCAGCTAATTTTGATTTAATGACAATGTTTGTAGCTGGACATGAAACGCCGCTGTTTTAACATGGACCTTTTATCTTCTAACAACGGTAAAGAGAGTGGATGGACATATAACAAATAGTTAATTTTCTCCCAAATGAAATGATTATTACATCGTCGTCTCCTGAAGCAAAAAGAAAGTGGAGGCTGCTAGGAGCCTAGGATCTCTTTCGTAAGCAAGCAGCTTGGCGATGAGCTAATGATAATGCTTATAGCTGGAGGTTTCACAGGTACGTGAACTAGTAGCCGTCTGATGCACAGAAGACGTCCCGAAACAGGGACAGCATGGTGACAGCTCGGAAACGTCCAGAGGAAGTTTCAAGCAAGAAAGGGACGGCAGTCAGTTACGAGGATGTTTCGAAAATATGTGTCCTACTTCTATATAGAATGATAGGGCAGACTCAAAATTTATAGAGCAAATTAGCTCAATATACTAAAACAAGTAGGACCTAAAATAGGATATGGAGTGCAAATATGGTAGATTTAGTGTGTATGAATTACAAATTCTCAAATTTATAAACCTAAACATTTTTTATCTATAAAAGAAGAAGCTGATGACATGTAAGGGCGGGGCGAGGAGAAAATTGGGGGGGGGGGGGGGTGGGGGTGGGGAGAGGGGGAATAGGGTATGGAGTGCAATTATGGTAGATTTTACATTTATAAACCTAAACATTTTTTATAACTATAAAAGAAGAAGCTGATGACATGTAAAAAGTGTCTTTAACCTAATTCATAACTATAAACGTAGAAGATGGATCACATGTAATGAATGGCTTTAACCTAATCCATAACTAAAATGATTTTTTTTAAATGTGAAATACTTATAACATTTTATATGGCTATGATTTCTAACATTATAATAATATAAACTAGATGGTGGATTGCACACTTGTGCGGATTAATATATATCTAACTAATTTAAATTTTAACATTTTTTTTAAAGTTCAAACTATATTAGTTAATTAGTTTCAAATATTAAATTAATCAGAAGATATAATTTTTGTTATTGGGGGAAAATTGGGGGGGGGGGGGAGGGGGAATAGGATATGGAGTGCAATTATGGTAGATTTTACAAATTCTCAAATTTATAAACCTAAACATTTTTTATAACTATAAAAGAAGAAGCTGATGACATGTAAAAAATGCCTTTAACCTAATTCATAACTATAAACGTAGAAGATGGATCACATGTAATGAATGGCTTTAACCTAATCCATAACTAAATAATCCATAACTAAAATGATTTTGTTTTAAATGTGAAATACTTATAACATTTTATATGGCTATGATTTCTAACATTATAATAATATAAACTAGATGGTGGCTCGCACACTTGTGCGGATTAATATATATCTAACTAATTTAAATTTTAACATTTTTTTAAAAGTTCAAACTATATTAGTTAATTAGTTTCAAATATTAAATTAATCAGAAGATATAATTTTTGTTATTACGCATGTAAAACATATCATCATCATAATAATCTAATAAAGTTTTATTAATACTTTGAATTAACATAAAAAATAAATCAACAAAATAAACCATTAACAATTATCAAAGTATTAACTGAATTTTATATGAATTTTATCTTCATCTGAGTTTATAGTGACACATATTAACAAATTATATAATAATTTAAAACCTTATAAACTAAAATTAATAAATTATATATGTCTAGTTGAAGCTATATATTTTTTTTTAATTTTTAATGGCAAGAGATTGTATTTTATACCTCATCAGCCTTCAATTCAAATTTTCAAAAGCAATTTATCCATAATATAGATTCCAAACATCAAACATTCATGATTTTGATGTGAATGAATCGAATTACCTTCGTGAGATAATTTGATGGCATAAACGCGAAGTAAGCTTTTTTAAAAAATAAAAATATTAAATGATTAATATTTGTACAGTAAACATTTTAACAAAAATATAAAAGTATTTATAAAATTTGATAATAATCTTTAATAATAATTATCTTTGAATATAATTAAAACATTAAAATATATAATCAAATATATATATAATCAGTATATATATAATCAAAATATATATAATCAATATATATATATAATCAAAATTATTAATTAAAATTATTAAGCATATAATAGATAATCAAAATTTCCTAAAACTAAAAAAATGTGAAAAATAAGCAAACTAACCTAAAATTATGGAGAGAATGAAAAATCATCAAAATCACTTTATAAATATATAATAAAATTTATTAATTAAAATTATTAAACATATAATAAATGACCAAAATTTCCTAAATCTAAGAAAAATATGACAAATAAGCAAAATAACCTAAAATTATAGAGAGAATGACACATAAGCCAAATCACTTGGTATTAATAATAATATAGATAGATTAGAAGCACATATTTTTTTTGAACTTAAATAAATTATTTTTAAACGATTTTTATATATAGGTTTGGGTATATAAATCCTTCTTTTATTTAACTCTTAGTATAGTAGACTTTGCCAAAAGCATGACTCTGCTGCATCAGGGAAAGATGTAGAGATGGAATCACGCTTCTCTCGTTTGACATGATATTTTTGGCATGGCCGTTTTTAGTTACGACTTCGACTCCCTCACCTATCTTAAGGTTCTCCAAATAAGCCGACCATAGCTGCTACATACTAAAACAGCAGAGAAAACGTAAAGATAATGGCTACATTTAAAAAAAACAAAACTTTTTTACATGTTTTGTTTATTTTTTTTAATCAGTTCTTCCTATGGAAACTAATTTTATGTCTAATTCCTAAAATTCTAAATATTTTTTTTTATGAATTCAATCAGTTCATGCAAGCATAAAGAAAACATTTGATATGTTCACTAAATATCTAAATTAAATATATTTGCCAATAGTTATTTAGCTCAAAAAACTATTCCATGCAATTAAGAACACTCTCGTATCTACTAATCATCCTATGATCAAGATTTCAGGCTGTCAATCCAAATCTAGTTTTAAAAACAATCAAGATGAAGAAACCAATAGATAATCCTAGCATTTTAATTAATCAATAAATTCTTTATTAACCCTAAAAACTCCATATCTAACTATGAATCTACTCAGACATAATCAATGAAACACAAATCATATTTTGATAAATATCATAAATAAATCAAAACATGAGTTCCAATCGATCTCTAAACGAATTCTAATCTTCTTCCCAAAACTAAAATTAAAGTAGCCTAAATAATATGGCTTAAGAAAACCGCAAAATGGCAAGTATGATATAGCTCCAAGCTTCATATAGCTCCAAAGTCTCCAAAATACCGCAAAATGGCAAGTATGTGTTGACATACACTGTCACCATCCACTTGGGTCGTAACCCTACCGAGCAATATATACGCCACATACAGTTTTTACACTGCATTTAGTATCATCTTACTATCTTAGTCTTCTCCCATCTGTTGAAGACTACATTTATTCTTGTCTTAAAGATATATTTGATGACTTGTTTTTTAAATGATCTATCATTGTAAAAAGTCTACTTAAGATTTAGAAAATCATCTAATTGCCCCCTTTTTTGCCATCCTCTCAGCTAGTTCTTCTTCATCACCAGATAACTGCTCATTTTTATGGTATATATATCTCATCCTGTTCTACAATCTCATCTTCATAATTCCCATTCTTAAACATCTTCAAATCCTCTTCAAAAATCTTGTCAATATCAAATTCATTATCAGTTTTATTAATATCTTAATACTCAACTTCTCTCTCTTATACTTCAAGACCACCATCATAGTTTCATCATCTTTGTTTCCAACAGCTTCTGCCTCAACCTCTCAGTTGCATTGTTGACAAATAAACACAAGAAATTGTTAGAAAGAAAACATAAGAACAAACAAGGAAAATTTTCAGTTATTTTGTCGAATACCTGCTAACTTTGTATGTGAGTTAGGCTAATAGATTTGGGTTGGTGGGTTGGATTAATAAGTTTAAATTAGGTTTAAATTAAGTAAATTAAAGATTAGCTCCATTAATTATTGTAAAATCAACTAAAGTTAATTATGTGATTTTTACGATATACAGTAATAATTTACTTTATACATGTGGTATGATGAAACATAAAATTAGTGCTATTATTAATATATTTTTATATTTGAGATGTTTTTCACCTATACTTGGTGCAGATAGCAAACTTTTTTCCCAGTCAATTCCAAAATTATGAGACAGTGAAGTGAAGCTCACAAGCCGGAGCTGCATGTTGCATTGTTTTGAGCGTGAATTTAGTGGATTTGTAATCATTGTGGTGTATTATTGAGCCTATATTGTTTTGGGTTCTTATTGAAGCATGGGTCATAACGCTTGGGTTTGAGTCAGATTGTTCGACGATGTCGGTTAATTAACGTGTATGCAGAGAAGGCGTTTAAGGGAAGACCAGTTAATTGCTGGTATGCTAATGCCGTGGTCGCTGGTTATATGCAGAATGAGTCTTACATTGAAGCCATCAAAGCTTCTCCAAGCAAATGGTATAAAAGTACAGGATACACTCTCGAGTCTCGAGTGAAATCAAGCTCAAGCCCACCTTTACATATAACAAACAATAGATAAATAAATTGATGAACTTTATATGAAAATACAACATTTAAAGTCTGGTTTACAAGTATTGATTTCGTAAGATAACAAGAAAAAGCCAGGAAAAACAAAAAAAAAATCGGGTAGAAGAAGCTTGCATTCATATACCGAGAATGGTTCGGATCTGATCCGGTGGATGTCGCGCGAGGGATTTCGGATCTGGATATCCGTTTTGTTGATCCGTTACGGCTCGGTATATAACATCATAATCTTCAGCTAATGTTTTAGCCACCCGCACGCAAGCTTCGGACCTGAGTTTGGGGACTTGTATTTGCTCGAACTCAGGAAGAGCTCCTTCGCTTCCCAAAACCAGTCCGAAGAAAGCCTTGAGGCATTCCGACAGCGTTGCCGGTGATGTTTCCTGTCGTTCAGACAAAGGAAGTTCAGTTGTGCCGGAAGAGCGGAAGATTTGCATTTTGTCTGAAAGACCGCATCTTTGGAGGAGCGTGTCGACTTCTTTCTTGACCAGAAGGTTTGTGTGGTTCTCGATCATTGATCCGATGTTGGTTACGTACTGTGACGCCACATCGTGTCTTAGCAACGGTTGTTGGATCGCGCACAAACAGTTGATGAGGAATATCTTCGAGGGTGTTTCATTGTTCTGTAACAAAGAGATGAAATCTTGAGAAAAGTCTTTTCGAGAGTTAAAAGGAATGTAACGGATTATATACCTGTGGTGGGGACGAGCTGCTAGAGAGTAGAGCATCGACTGATGTTAACTGGCTTGAGTCGCTACTTGTTCGGCTTCGTCTGGTTAATTGCCCGCTCATCTTTGATTTGTGCGCCTCTGCGGCTTGCTCACACATCTGTGGAGTTTGAAAGTTATCTTCGATGCACAATCATGGCTTTTGATAGACAAGATTTATCTTAACTTGCATGTACCTTAATGATAGGGTCGAGCAGTGCAGAGAGGACGGGATCAAAAACCGGTTTCTCTCCTGAAGCGGAAACCATCATGCTGTTGTAGTTCTCGATTATCTCAAGAGTTAGAGAAACTCCTTCACGGACAGCTGGAGGCGGAGATAGATCAATAGCTACCGGTGGAGGGTAACGTAGAAGCTTCTCCCCTCGGGTTTTAAGAATGTCGAAGAAGGTTTTCTGTGCAGCATCCTTTACCAACCCAATTGTATTACAGAGAGCAGTGTCTCGCCCGAGTAAATCTGAGATCTGCAAGTGTGGGGAACAGGCGCGATGATGAACTAGATTAGAGCGATAAATGCTTGTAATGTAGCAGAAGATGTTATATAGAAAACTCACAGTGTAGCTGTAGAACTCCAAGGTGTTGGTGAGTTTATAAGATATAATAAGACTTGGCTGTGACTGCAGCACTTGTTCGACTCTCACTTTAAATGGCCTGCAAACTCCTTCGAAAATTCTATCCAGAACAAATGTAAAATCAGATTCTGCTGCCTTTAGGGAATCATTCTCGGTGGTTTGCTTCGCAGTTGATTTATGGTCTGCTGAGTCTATGTCAAATAGAGCATGAACCAATTCTCTTTCTGATGCCAAAGCCTGCACCCAAAAACCACATTCACGTTAGGAAAAGAAGAGCAACAACATGATATTTCGTCTGCAGATCATGGTCCTCTCGTACTCAATTCACACAATTGATAATGACAGAAGTTTTCATAGACAAAATAAAATCATCATTTCTAATATCACCCGAATATTACCTGATGCAGCCACCCAAGCATGTCTCCAACATATCGTAAGGGGTCATGGGCATGAACTTCAATAGGTCTAGGCATTCCTCCAGGTCCTCCACGTGTAAGAGCGCTTATAAACCTTCTAAATAACGCATTGTGTCTCAGATTCCCTACCTGTATGATTTGACATAGTTCATAAGAAAGCTCCACAAACATGCCCCCTATCATAACAATATAAAAAAGAGACAAAAATCCGGTGAATTTGAAAGACTAACCTCCTCTGCACAATATTTGAAGAGCGCAGGTTTCTCTTTAAGACAGCGAACAGCAGTCCTCAAAAGGTCACCCACCTCCGGGTTATCTGTATCACCCAGTTTCCTACACTCAGCCTGAACCCACCTAGAAGAATCAACGTTTCTCCGATTAGATTTGATATTTATAACTTCTATAAACTCTAGGCTCGCCGTAACAAGCAAAATAACAAGTGTGGTAAGAAACACAAAATTAAATTCAGGCTCCAAATTAGCAATGACGAGTTCATGCTAGTTCCAAACACTAACCAAGTTTCCACCAACAAAGTAATCTTTTTGGAAAGAAGAAGATAATGTACCTGCAAAGACGCTCATAGGCTCCTTCTTGGTACATAGCCATCACACCCATCAGTTCCAAGCCGGCTCGCTGCATTACACACATTTCCGTACAATCAAACACTAAACAAAAAGGTATCCCACTATGAACGCAAGACAAATACAAGTTGACAACAATTCACCTGATGATGCGTCCTGAGAAGTAATTTGCAATTAGAATGAATCTCCTGAACATGAGACAACGCTTGGAAGAAACTCTCATCCAATTCATCTTCCCTAAGCGCTTTAATCTGCCATCAAATCAACAACAACAATTCATCTCATTTCAGATCTAATTTCACCATCAAGATACAAACGCTCACTCCCTCACTCACTCACCTCTTCATTCGATAGCTGATAATCACGAAGAAAGCAACCAACAATCTCCTGCCTCTGGGTAGTAACCTCAAGCTCCTGCTTCAGCCTCTCCGTCGTACTTATGATATCGCTCGTGGTCTCCGCCGAGCTGCTCAGCGCCGCCGCGATCTTGTCGCAGCAATCGGCCAGAGCGTTCACCTCCTCCTCCACGCGATCCAACGCGATCTGAGTCGAATCGGCCGCGCTGAGGAACTCGCTGTTGATCTGGAGCGCGCGCTTCTCGATCGTCGATCTGAGGTTCCGCCGCGCGTGAGCGCTGTTCTCGTCGTAGAAGGAAGACAATGCGTTCAGCGACGCCACCAGATCCGGAGTGTCCGTGCGGCATTCGAGTACCTTCTTCAGCTTTCGAGATAGTCCCGGCGCTAATCCCACCGTCGAAGCCATTTCGTCACTCTGCTCCGTTCGGTTTTCTTTCTCCCAGCAATTTGCCTTCTTCTTCGAATCTCAGATGATTTTTTTATCTCGCCGGGACCGTCGGATCTGATTTGCTGCTATGGTGGGCCGGAAACTTAGTCAGGTAGGCCCATATAAATTCTTTAGTTATCGGCCTGGTCAAGCTGAAAATAATATTTGGTTAAAGACCCATCACCAATGCTGATGCATATAAACATACAATTTACTTCCCTTAAATCTTTGATTGGACGGCGGATCTGACCCGTAAAGATTTGCTGTGAGGCGAGATTAGGCTTTTATTTGGTAAGCTCGCAAAATTACGGGTCTCATGAGACGGGATCAAAGCAGAACAGGCCGAAAGCAGGATGGGCCACATGATTTTGAAGACTGGCAATCCTAAGTCTCCATTTCTACTTTTACCTGAAAAAAAGAGAGAGAGAGAGAGAGAGAGAGAGAGAGAGAGAGAGAGAGAGAGAGAGAGAGAGAGAGAGAGAGAGAGAGAGAGAGAGAGAGAGAGAGAGAGGGAGAGAGAGAAGGTGATTCGACCATTATGGAGCTTTGTTGATGATGGTTTTTATGGTTGATGATGCTTTCGGTCTCTCGAGCAGCTCTAATCTGCATCGATGGAGCTTCTTCGAACCATCATAAATAATAGTAAAAACATTTGTTTTGTATACGCTCAATGTATTGCTCTTGTAAGAGCAATTCTTATCTATGTTTGTTTGTGCAAACAATGTAATATCTGATGTCTCGCAGGACGGCCCGCGAAAGCCTGATATTTTTCTTTACAAAATTGACTAGCTAGTTTGAGAACCGTATCCCGCACGAGACAGGCTGCCGTGTACCGCCAGAACCCGAACCCGCAGCAGTTTGGAATGGGTAAGGACGGGTGAGCCCAATTGCCATTCCTAGTTAAATCCATTATTTATTTTTGATATGGATGTAAATGTCATTTTTAAAAGTGGAAGTTGAGATATTACAGCATGGGATTAACTAATTATATAAGACTTCTAAACATAATTTCACAGCAAGGAAAAGAAAGGACAAAAAACCGTGGAGGTACTTAAACCGTCTAGCTAGCTTTCATTAGCGAACGTGTATAGAAGTAAAAACTCAAAAGAATAGATTAAACGATTAAATCCATTATAAGTAGTTTTTTTTTTTAAAAGATTTTTCATATTAAAATGCATAAGAAATGTAAAAATTACAAGCCAAAAGGTTCAGTTTTAAGCCCAACCCATTTTACAAAAATACCCATATCAAAATTCATTAGGTAACCAACCTAATAATAAAGCCCAAAAAGTTAATGAGACAGGACAGAGAACATCGATGGTTTCCTTTGAGATCAGTCATGGAGATGGAATTGAGCAAAAGGGAAGAAAGGGTAGAAGCCGAACCGGTAGGATGAGGAGTTAAGAGAGCCACTGCTGCATCATTGAAGAGGAGGCAGCGGGATTCGTTGAACGAAAGCTCAGCACACGGTCCTTAATCTGCCGATCAAGCAACCTTATGATCACATCATGTGATCTGTAAACTTGGCGATGAAGTCTAGCATTCCTTTCTGTCCAGACCCAGTAGATACAACCTTGCCAGCAAAGGAGAGTCAGTACACCTTGAAGAGAGCGACGGTTGAGAGATTCCAATTGTGAGAGAACCAAGCCCCAAGATCCCGCCGGATTCAGCCCACAATGGGAAGCAACCGTTCTCTAAATTTCCCAAGCAAAACTGCATTCAAAAAACAAATGATCGCGACTCTCCAGAAGCGCATTACAGAGCAAGCATAATGTAGGGGTTTGCAAGCCCCAGCCCCTGATCCTATCCCTCGTAGTTAAACGGTTAAATCTATTAAGTTACATTCTTGTTAAATCTATTATAAGTAGTTAAACGGTTAAATCTATTAAGTTACATTCTTGTTCTAATAATGTCAACCGACTTGGGTCTAACCCATTGGGACCAAAATGAAATCATGCATCCTGGCTGCTAAAACTTGGTTGGACACGATAGGTCAAAGTCTAATACGCAATATTAGTGGAGAAAAACTAGTCGTACACTAAAAGTACACCTATTTCACATTATGGCCTAAAGACTATAACACATTAACATGGTTTGAGTACTTAAAGATTAACCTATGTTACCTGCAAATAAATGTAACGTCTGATCAAATCATGTGTTTCTTTAATCACTTTTGTTCATAATGGGCGGTGCAAAGTTAATTAAGGATAATGTAAGAGTTCAACAGAACAATAATTAATCGAAAAAGGGGAAAACAATGGGGGACGAGTTGAGTTAGCTACAACAACAGAAAATGATGATTAAGAAAAATTAATGATTAGGTCTACAAATATTCCCAAGTGGGTTTACGGTCCCTACCAGGCTGGCCTATATCCTCGAAAGAACACACGCCTATGTCGTAGTTATATGACTATTAGGCAATTACGTACGAAAAATATTATGGTAGTTAAACGACTAGTAAAAAGAGCTTAAATCATGGAACTATATTTATCTTTTGTATTGATAGGGTGTCGACTTAAGTTGAATGTGTGTATATAGGTCTTGAACAATATTTTATAAAGAATTTACCAGTGACAAAAATGTTATGAATCAGAAGAAAAAGATAAAATTAAGTGCTTAATATATAAGATGTTTGAGACAAACCAATTTCTAGTTTGCTGGTGTATATATATCTGTGAATGAATGTCATTTCATGACTTTATTCAGCACCATCGAAGCAAATTTTAAAGTTTATAAATATGATCATGAATTATACAATCAATTTAGGTTGTATTCATGATCACGACGAGTGTCGATCGCTTAACAACATTCTCTACAAATGGTTTATTTTCTATCATAAATATGTGTATCGTCCACCTGATAGACGATCTTAATTCTGAGATCATTTCATTATTTCTTTGTCCAAATTCAAAGCTACACTTTTCACACTTCTCTAACTTGTTTTGTAATGCGTTTTTGATCAAACACACATCTCTAATCAGTATTTAGTAGTCGAACATAGTGGCTGCTTGAACAAAACTAACTATAGTGGGGGCACCAAACAAAAGAGTTTCTCATTACGGGCTCCGCGCGCGAGAAAAATCGTTCTTTTCTACTTTTTCTTTTTGTATCGTTCGTTAAACAATACAACGGAATAAGACGACCCCACCACACACACAGAATATACCGAAGAAAGTAACTACATATATTATACGTTAAAGTATGCTCTAATCCAACTATCATACATCCAATTTGTGTTAACTATTTATATGCATGTATATATTTAAACATTTTTGCAGCCTTGTGCTCGTCATCTATACCGCATACTTTTAAATACGGGTTTAACCAGCTGGTTCCTCTACAATTAATATAGTTAGGTCACTGTGACCCAAAATGAAACAACTCATTAAGTAAAACACTATAAAAATGAGATTGGGAATATCAAAATTGTATCAATTTATATAGTTATTAATTTATAAAAACTTTCCTTTTTAGATTTTTTTATTTTGAAATATATTTTTGTAAAATAAGTTTATATATCAGTGTCAAACTTTATAAATTTGACTTTCATATTATTTTTATTATATGTTTGGTGTATATATAAGATCAATATCAGAAAATTTAAATGTGGTTTTGGATATAGTTTTGCTAAATATAACCAAAATATATTGAAGTGTTAAGAAAAAATAAAGAGAAATTTTATTTAGAACATAAAACAAACAACCAATGTTTTATTTAAGCTTATATATATATATAAAAATTACTAATTTCTGATTTTAATGGAATCATATATTTATATATAATTTCTTTCATATTACTATTTTATTTTTTTATCGATTTACATCATATTTAAATTGATTTAATTGAAGACTAGTAAAATTCAATTATTTATCGAGTATTTATTTATAGAATTACTACTATGTGTATACAATGAAGTGGTAAGCTTTAACTTATAAATCCTAGTTGAAAACCGAACACTACTTTTTCATTTATTTTATTTATTATGTGTATGTGTGTATCGCACTTCCACAATGATATGATATGCTAGATGGTCAACTTCACAATGATAACGAAAATAATATCAAATATTTCCTCCACTCACAAAAGAATAGTTTTGGTAACTAACTAGCTAGTAATCATGGAGCACGTATGTTATAGTAATACTTTTTACTAAAGTAGTATTACCCTCCCTTTTACCTCTTTTCGTGGTATTATATTCTAGTTATTCTTTTCTAATATGCACCATGAATAATGAATATTGTGCGGCCGAAGGTTGTTTTTTTTTAATTAGGTTTATCTGAAATAAAATTTATTAATTAAATATACAACTCTTCTTAAGTATTTTTAGGTTTCTGTAGTCAAACTATAATTAGTACAACTCTTTTCGTGGTATTATATTCTAGTTATTCTTTTCTAATATCCACCATGAATAATGAATATTGTGCGGCCGAAGGTTGTTTTTTTTTTTTTAATTAGGTTTATCTGGAATAAAATTTATTAATTAAATATACAACTCTTCTTAAGTATTTTTAGGTTTCTGTAGTCAAACTATAATTAGTACACTGCTTTCGATTATGCTGGCTGGTTGAAAAAGAGAATATATTTTCAGCAGACTTCAATTTTACTGTGTTGTATTTTCTTTTTCTTCACCAATAAACAAAGATGGAATGAATTAATTTGTTTATTTTATTCGTGAGCTGAATAGTGAAAATCAAACGTCTTCTTTAAAAAAAAACAATCTCCTTCTTAAAGTTCATTGAAAATAACAGAGGAAAATGTATTCTAAAATTTCATACATATTTTTCTTCTCATTCTGTTTAGCCTTCAATTTTATAACTCAAGATCTAGAACCGTTAACCTTTCAATCAAATAAAATGAGCAAGACACACACACACATATACAGTGAAACCTCTATAAATTAATAATGTTGCGACTATGATTTTTTATTAATTTATAAAAATTATTAATTTATCGAAATACTAATTGAACCAAAAATTTAATTTGAGATTATGAAATTATATTAATTTATAAAAATATTAATTTATAGATTATTAATTTATAGAGGTTATAATATATATATATAGCGAGAAAATCTTGGTACAGGAGTGGAAATATTCGAAGAAATCGAATAAAATCATGCAAAGGAACCGAAAGCTTTATTAGTGATTTGACAATATACACGAATGTGTAATCTTCCTTTATCCGAGAGTTACATTTATAAAATATAGAGTGAATGATGTTTACCGCATAATGATTCTGTGGTATAGAATTTATTACACCCGTAATACTTCAAAAGTGTTATTTTAAACAATTATCCTATAGTCTATAGATATCTTGGTCAACAGGTAAAATATAATAAAAAAAATAAAATAAGAAGTAATCGAATTTACTCACACTTATAAAATATATTAAAAATGCCAAAATATCTATAGACTATAAGAAAATTGTCTAAAATAGCACTTTTGAAGTTTCTATCACTAAAATGACACATAAAAGAGAAAGTCACTAAAATGACATTCATTAAAGAAGTAGAATGTCACTACTATCCTTATATTATAATGAATTAAAAAAATTGCTTTGTCTTTCCCGTTTCAATCGACAGAAAAAAAAGAAATTGCTTTGTCTCTCTCCACGACGAAGACTCCGGCAACGGAAGAGAACTCTGTTCGCGGCGAAGCAGAGAAGATCCGGCGAAGAGGACTCTCCTCGTTTGCCTCTCTCTCTCTCTCTCTCTCTCTCTCTCTCTCTCTCTCTCTCTCTCTCTCTCTCTCTCTCTCTCTCTCTCTCTCTCTCTCTCTCTCTCTCTCTCTCTCTCTCGATCCTGATCTTTTCGAGAGATCGACACAGTTGCGACGGATCTCTTCGACGCGACGGCGGCGATGGCTCTCGACCTCTTCAACACGATAGACAGTGGTGGCAGTGACTCTCTCCGATTGTCATTTCCGGTGGTATGATTCATCTTCTTAGGTTTTGATATTTGTTATTACAATGACATTTTGATTTTGATTTTTTCTTGCGTTGTCTCTCTTTAAATAAGAATTAGTTATTTTGATATATAGAAATTGTGGAAGACGATGCTTCGCTTCGCTTTTTTGGTTGCCGATTGGATTGATATGAGTCGTGGTAGACGTGAATCTTTAAACCTAAGATGCTTAGGTTTTTCGGTAGAGCAAATTTGTTATTGACGTGACTGTGTGCTTTTTGATTGCTTATTGGTGTGTCTTACTACGATGTAGTCTTTCCTTAGGAAGAAGAAGATGCTTAGTTTTTTTTGCGTGGAGTAGATTTGTTTCATCTTGCCACCATAGTCAATAGGTTTCCTTCTTCCACTCTCATCTGAGATTGAAGCTCGAGGATGCTTTGATTTCATTGTTTTTGAGATCGTTTGAAAATAAATGAAGCATTTTGCTTGATCAAATTACATTCTTTGTTAGGGATAACTCATTAAAAGTTTTGAACTTTAGGATCGTGGATCATTTACATATCAACACTTAACTCTAGAATGTTAAGGATAACTCATTAAAAGCGATGTGTGTGTGTGTGTGTTTCTTTTTCTCACTTCAGGAAGTGTTTGTATTTGTTTCAGGAAAGCTTTCCAGAAAAGTTTCCTCTGGCGCAAATCTTGTCAAGCATTCTCAATCTACGACGAAATCCATCTTCCAGAGATCTCTCCCTCTCTGAATCGTTGTCTTCTCCGCTGGAAACCACCTCCAGAGCTCTATCTCTTTGAGGTATGTTTTTTTTTTGTGAGTGATCTCGTTATCTACTGCTTCTTCCTTGTTTATACTGATAGAGTTTCATGATAGAATAGGAAGGAAAGCCTTCCAAAACAGTTTCCTAGTGTGTGTTTTAAAGGTTTTTGAGTTTTTGTAATCTTTGTATAATGTTTCTGAACTGACTTGAACATGTATACTCTAGTGTCTAGAATTAAATGCCAGATGTGTAACTTTTCTCTCTTGTTATGATATTGATAAACTCATACTTTAAAATGTGAAAAAAAAATCCAACCAGTTCTGTGAATTAAGACGATTCCTTGATTTGAATATTTTCAGGAAAACCTTCCAAAAAAGTTCACAAGTGTTTGTTTTTAAAGTTTCCAATTTTTTTTTTAGTTCGTCTTGCTTTTGAATTTGTGTCTGAGGTATTGATAGAGTTGAATTGATGATGTATATGATTGTTAAAGTATGTGTGTGTTTCTTTTTCTCGCTTTAGGAATAGTTTGAGTTGTTTCAGGAAAGCCTTCCAGAAACGTTTATTTTTTTTCCCCTTGTTTTTGCAGGATAGAAACAAGATGGGAGATTCAGTACCTCCCAGACTAGCTCTCCCTGCGCTGAAGTACCCCATTGGAAAAGAGCCAAAGGAGAAGAAGGTAGCAGTAAACCAACATTCAACATCCGTCTCTATCCCCATTGTTCAGAAAATTCTGCCAGCAGCTGAGTTTGAGAGAGTACAAGAGGTTTTGGAACCTGTAATGAGGTTCAGTAACAGAAGTGATATGAAATTATCAGGAAAGACTGTCTACATAATTCTCGCAAGAAATAAGATAACTTGAAGCATTTTCAGTAATTATATCAAGAAAGTGTTAATTGTGATATCATTATAAAACACACAAGTTAACTAGGATAGCTTGTGGAAGTTTCAGGATGGGTTTCCAGAAAAAGAAAATGAGCGTATTTTCTTGCATAACTATGTTCTCGAAGAGAATCAAAAGTATGTAAGAAATATTAGACAATCTTTGTTCAAGATGGCTATCATGAATTGAAATTTAATCTTCCAAAATAACAAAAACAAAACAAAATTGTGACTTTGGACTCTGAGTGTTATTTTGGGAACAAAAACTTGATATAGTGTCATCTAAGTTATTTTCTCTGACTATAGTTATGCTAATGTCATTGTATTGTCATGCACCTTCAAAATTTGTAGAGCGAATGCTACTGATAGAAGAATATATATGTATAAATGTCAGTGAAAAGTTACAATTGTATGAACGGAAGAGTTTGAATTGTTGACGTGGCTCTCTTAGAAGAGAATCTAAATCTACTTTATGTTATTAGATGTATATATATATTATTTTAGAAAATTTTGGTCCTTTTTACAAGCAAGTCTTCTAAAAAAATGTAGAAGACCGAAAAAGACAAAACATATATGTTTCCATAAGATTTTCAAATGTAATCAATAACAAACTGATAAAAAAAACTAGATAGTTTTGGAAACGAATAAAAAGAATGCATAATGCTAAATTCAAAAGAATGATTATTTATGGATAATTCTGGGGACAGCAATTTCAGGTACAGAGCTTAAAAAACAATTCTAGGTATATGAAACGACTAAAAACTTTGAGAGGGGAAAGAAGATGACCAGAGAAAAAGTAAAAAACTGTGGATGAACCTCACCTTTCTGATGTCAAGTATAACGATGGTGTCTGATTGTATAAAGAGTCCAAGGCTTACAAATCTATTGCATAAAGTTGAGTATAGGAATCCAGATTCTCTATTTAGTAGAGGTGGATCTATATTTGTAGAGGCTACATAATCTTGGTTAGGCTACCAATTTACCAAATCACAAAGGTCATATCTGCATTGCATTTGAATTATTTGGATTAATTCAGTACTATACATTCAAATATTATTGAGATACAGTATTTGTAATATATAAAATAAGGTATAATTTGTCTACGTATTAGTCGCTATCTATCTATCTTATACGATTATTTAAGAAGTGATTTTGCTTAATTGTCATGTTTTCCATAATTTTAGACAATTTTGCTTATCTGTCATGTTTTCCATAATTTTAGGTGATTTACTTATTTATCTTATGTTTTTAATAATTTTAGTTATGAATTTTTGGCATATTCTCCTTAAATTAGATTATTTATTTATTTGTTTGGCAAGTTCTTAATAACTTTAATTGGTACTTTTACTTATTTTCCATATTTTTGGATAATTTTAGGTGATAATTTAGTTTTGCTTACATGTCATACTTTCCATGATTTTAGGATATTTTACTTATTAGTTGTTTTTAACTATTTTTAAAACCTTATTTTCATATTCCAATATTTAGGTTGAGTCATTAAATTTAATACATAACTTTTTGATTTGTTAGTTTTAAAATATTATAGTGGTTATTTAATGAATATTTTAATTATATTCAAAGATAATTATTATTAAAGAGTATTATCAAATTTTAGAAATAGTTTTATAGTTTTATAGTTTTATTAAGATGTTTACTTTGAGAATATATATCATTTCATATTTTGTTTTTATTTTTCTTAAAAAGAAAGTTTACTTCACTTTGTGTTAGTTTTTAAATATTATAGTGATTATTTAATAAATATTTTAATTATATTCAAAGATAATTATTATTAAACAGTATTATCAAATTTAAGAAATATTTTTATATTTTTATTAAGATGTTTACTTTGAGAATATACATCATTTCATATTTTTTATTTTTTAAAAAAAAAGTTTACTTCACTTTTGTGCCACCAAATTATCACATCAGCCAAAAATAGCTAAATAACTCGATTCATTCACATCAAAATCATGAATATTTGATGTTTGTAATCTATATTATGCGAGAAACATTGCTTTTGTGAATTTAAATTGAATGATGATGAGGTCAAAAATACAATATTTTGCCGTTAATTTTTTTAAAAAAAAATCGAACTTTTACTTGACATATATAATTTATTAATTTTAGTTTATAAAGTATTAGTTAAATAGAAGTATGTTTTTAATTATTATAGATTTTGTTAATATATGTCACTATAAACTCAGATGAAGAAAATTAAGATTTTGTTGAAGAAGAGTTTGATTTCATAAACTTCACTGATAATTGTTAATGGTTTATTTTGTAAATTTATTTTGTATGTTAATTTAAATTATTAATAAAAACTGTATATATTATTATGATGATGATAAGTTTTACATGTGTAATAACAAAAATTATATCTTCTGGATAATTTAATATTTGAAACTAAATAAATAATTTAGATTGATTTTAAAAAATGTTAAAATTTGAATTAGTTAGATATATATTAGTATGTACAAGTGTACGTACCATAATTTAGTAATGAGATATTTGTAATATTCATGTATATCTTATAGACAAGATTGTGTAATTGATTCCAAATACGGATTGGGCGGGAATTTTGTATATGTTTTCAGTTATTGATTTGATTTGCCAGATGAAAATATCAAATATAATTTATTAAAATATTAAATACTAATTAGTGGTATCCTTTTTAATTGGATCATTACAACTTTAAAAGTAGTCCAAAATCAGTCGATAGAATAAAACTCTATTTCAATATAGTAGATATATATATATATATATAATCAAAAGTAATATAACTATAATTATGAATGTTAGATTACATATATATTTATGGAAAAATTTATTCAAAATTATGTCTCCACATTTTACTTGAATTTTTATATGTACCGGATCTCTGCATATATATATATATATATATTTATTTATATGTATCTTTAAACATAAAATTAACTTCTTAATATTATGTTTAAACATAGACATATACTATCTCCCAGATCTCTGCATATACTTCTTAACATAGTTGTTACTTTCTTAAAAAAATAATATTATTTTGGTAATAATATTTTATAATTTATTATTTTCAGAATAAATGTTTTATTATTACTAACATTTTCATTTTATTATTTAAAAATAAAAACCAAAAATTAGAAATCAAAATCTAAAGTTACCATTTACATTTTTCCAAAAACTAAAATCTAGTGCAAAATCAAAAACTGAAAATAAAAATCTAAAATCTAAAAATACAAAACCAAAAGTCAAAAAGTAAAGTCTAGAAGCCAAACTGGATTATGGTAAAAATGTTTCAATTAGAGTTTTCACCCTAGGTTCCAACAACATTAGCTGCTTATGTTGGGATTGCGAAATCCCGTGTCCAACTCTCTACTTTCCGATTAGTACGATATTGTCCACTTTGGACTTCAGAGGCTGGTCCGCATGGATTTACTTTTGGTTTCAATCCCAAAAGGCTTCGTACTATTAGAGTTGGACATCTCTTTATATAATAGATACTTTTTGTCTAATTCTCCAATGTGGGACTTAGTTTGATATCTCACATTCTCCCCCTCAATTAAGAATCACATTCATCTCGTGTTCCACAACTGTTTCCAGGATCGTCTGACTTGATCTCTGCCACACACACACCTCCTAATCCTAACTCGATGGGTACTCATTCTTCTCTTAAAGGGTATTTCAGTATTTTTGCAGATTTCTCGTCAACCAGGATTTGATACCAATTGTTGGATTACGAAATCCCATATCCAACTCTCTATTCTCTGATTAGTACGATATTGTCCATTTTAAGTTTCAGAGGCTGACCCGCATGGATTTACTTTTGGTTTCATCCCAAAATGCCTCGTACTATTAGAATATTAGATTTTGCAGAATTATAATCATTGGGTGTAGAAAGATTTTTGGATCTCCACAATTATAAAAAAAATGATATGAAGTGAAAAAGATAATACAAATGAAGTGGAGTTACATAAATAAACACGAGAAGATGATCGGTGAGAGTGTCATATAATTTCTGATATCATTTTCAGTGCTTTCTTAGCAGACATCGAAGATTGCATCCCACCGTTACTTCCACTTCCCACGCGTGTGTTTTTGTTTTCTCTTTCCATCTCATTTCCAACGTATCTCTATATATGTATCAAGAATATAAACTCCTAATTTATCATTACAATACTACGATTACAATGAGTCAACTTGTAGGTATTGAAAGTTCAAGTTGCTAATTAAATAATGCAGTATAGTTTTAGTATAACTTTTTCTAAGGTGATCTGCTAAATAGGGTTCCTCGATTCACCGTATTTTGTTTTATTGGCAAGAGAATTTGCACACATGTTTCTGGATCTTGAGATGTAGGAAATGCTAAAGCTCAAAAAATCATCTCAGAGAAGGCGAAATGAGACTAATTCGGAAACAAACACCGGGCAGTTGATTGGGTTAGCAATCATGTTAACCAAATATGTGCATTTTGTCTCTATCTGTATTGTAGGAATATGTAAGTTGTATAAGCATTAAGCAGCACATCGTCCAAATATTTTTTTTCCATCTCAACATGAAGGGCTGAGAGACTTTTACGGCACTCTTATAGTTCAAAGCGTTTGACTTCTATTTGGTCCTTATGGATTCACTCTAGTTTTGTAGCAGTATCATGATTGATCCACGAAGCATCAATTTGGCAGGTTAGGAGTTAGAGGTCGGCAAGGGAAGTTGAAGTAATAACAGAAACTGGAAGTGTATCATTTTCCTACTTAGTCTTCTGTGTAATTTATTGAATAAAAAAAAATATTAAAGAACCATGGAGCAAACGGGAATTAAGTGCAGCAACTAAGTAGGTTAGAGCACTAACGTGAAAAATATTTGGTCGCGGGAACTAATGTATGAATTTCCTAAACCTTGTTCGTTTTTGTATTTGGTTACAACATCTAAATGCAACATCTTAATATAACATTTGAATGTATTCGTTTTTATAGTTTGTATTTAGATCTAAATTATTCTTTTTATTATATAATAACATTTGAATATTATTAGGTAAAATTTTATAAAAGACATGATTTATATAATTAATAGTTACCTGATTATATTATATATTGAATAAATATGTCTAAACTATATTTGTAACCAAATATCTATTACATTTAAATAATATTTGGAAAATTTAATTTTAAGGGTTTGATGGGTAAGATTGATTTTGCAGTTTTTGGAGGGAAATACTATTTTTACGAGTTTGGCACAAATTTGGGATTTTATAATTTGGAGGAAAACTTGATTTTAGTTTTGGTGAAAAAAATTATTTGAAGATTTTAATAAAAACTCAAATTTGTAATTATTTTACAGTTTTAATGGAAATTATCAGAAAACTGATTATGCAAATTTAGCTAAAAACCTGATTTTTGCGATTTTGGCGACATAATTTTACCCGAAAAAATGATTTTAGTATTTTGGTGACAAAACTGGTTTTGTATTTTTGAAAGAAAACATAAATTTTTGGTTTACGGTTTTGATGTGAACATGATTTTCTGGTTTTGTCAAAAATGTGTGTTTTATGGTTTTGGTTAGAAAAATTTGATTTTGTTATTTTGGTGAAACCATAATTTAGTAACTTTTGTGAAAAATGTGATTTTACCGTTGTGACAAGACACTCGATTTTTGATTTTAATGGAAATTTTTCATTTACGCTTTTGACAATTTTTGTGTAAAAATCCATTCTACGGTTTGAGCTGAAAATATGAATTTACGATTTCGACAGAAAATATAATTGTGCGGTTTCACAATAAAATATGATTTTACATTTTTAACAGAAATCAACTTTTCGAGTTTGGTAAAAAAAATCCAAGTTTACAATTTTTGCAAGAAACTGGATTAAACAGCTTTTGAAAAACAATAACTCATTTATGGTTTCAAAGAACAAAATTAATTTTATATTTTTTGCGAAAATTATATTTATAATAACAATAATTAACATAAAATAGTTATTTTATATATTACTGAGTAATACTTATTTTTTTTGAAATGTTTAGATGTAAATGTTGCATTCAAATTCTACTTTTCTGCATTTGAATATCTAAAGTTATGAACTTTGTATCGAGATGCATGGCTTTAGGCGCCAAAGACAATAAATATCAGATCATCCATCATCAAAAACAAACAATGCCTTATTACCTGAATTTACTTTTAATAGTTTTAAAACAAATGCTAACGAGTTTCGATGGAATCAAATATAATTAGTAGCTGCGTCACATCAAAGAAATTTCCTACTACTGTTAATTGTAATCAGACCTTGACATGATATAACAAGCACCCAAATTGGGTGTCAGAGTGCGCAACACGTGTCGACTTCCGAACTAATAATCGAACTCACTAAATAACATTTTCTCCACCAAACACAAATGAAATCATTGTAGCTTTTTTTTTTTTTTTTGTAACTCAACATCTCATTCATTCATCCAAATCAAAGAGACACTTACATTGACCTCAACAGACTTTAAACCAATACAATGATGTAGTTTAGTATCACCTTGAATCACTGAAGATGGATCCAACGCTACCTAACTGTCCATCACTGCATTTTTTACCACACTGAGAAGAACGGACACTCCAAGACCCGAAGTGAACTCTTCTCTTAGACCCCTAAATTCGACCTCAATGACGCGAGAACAATTACAGACACAGAGAACCATCTAACTATTCCGATAACATTAAACATGACCCAACTATTGGCTCCTAAAGATCAGAATGGAGTGCTTGTCCAATAATGTCAACACCAGAGGCGCATAATCAGCTAGGCTTAGATTCTCCGGCTTCATTGCTCCGGTCCTCAGCCTAAAACGGACAGAGACATCCGACTGAAGTTCGGACTTCAGCAAAGGACACGAACTGGTACAGCAAATCCACACTTCCAGAGTTATGAGTCTCTTAACGTAGATATGGCAATTTAGAACTTTCTGACGCTTGGTGTAGAGACTCCTTCATGAACCGTCTGTAGGAAGATTCCTCCGGTAGACGACTTGTTCGTCGTCGGTCTTGATTCATGTCGTCTCCGAGAGCCGGGAAACAAAGCTCTGTCCGTTGACCTTTGAGAATTCTCCTCCATACATCTCACCGTCGCAGAGGAGCGTAGATCCAAGATAGAGGAGGCGTCACCACCGTGTCACGCGCCTTCACCGGAAAGGATTCGTCACAGATCTGAAAAAAGGGAAAATTAGATCTGAACTCCTCCTTAGCCCTAAAAGCCGACCCTCTCTTCTTCCGCCGTTTCGTGAACCTCGCCGTTACTCCAGTAAAGACAAGAACTTTGTACCGTCGTAGAGCAGCTCTACAGAAAAGTTCCACCGATCCAGAGTAACTTGCATATCGGCCCAGATAAGACGATGAGGGAGAGAGCAAAAGGAAAAGAGGAAAAAAGGAAGGGAGAGAGAGCCTCCGGCGCCGGGGAGGCTGGTCGGATTTATAGAGAGAAGCTGGAGCCTTTTGGTTCTAGAGAGAGATGAAAGAGTCCAAATCATTGTAGCTTAGTTACCCTTTTTAAAGAATTTTTAGTTAGGTTTTCGTTTGTTTTATACTTCTTCTATACTAAAAAGAATGATGTTCTGTGTTTGCTATAAATACTGAGAAAATCTAAAAAAATATGCGTTTATTTTTTTAATTAGTTTAATTTTATTGTTTCTTAATAAAATTATGTATTAATCCTCTTATATATTAAAAAAAAGTCACTTTAGTGATCACTGACACATATCGCTCATACAGAGCTTCTCAGAAAGATTGTTATAATTTCATTGGTCGATGATTTTCAATTTTCTTCTTTTCTTTTTTTATTTTCTTTAATTCATCGATCCCACTATAATAGGAAATTATCATTGAATATTAATTTCAAAATAAAACATAATTTAATGACCAATTAACATCACTTTCCAAATGATTTACATAATATTATTAATAACTATTTATGGTAACTAATTGTCGAAAGTATGCTATATAAAATCATTTTATCAATTCAAATAAATATAATATTTTCCAAATGGCTTACATAATATTATTAATAACTATTTATGCTAACTAATTGTCGAAAGTATGGTATAGAAAATCATTTTATCAATTCAAATAAATATAATATTTTCCAAATGACTTAAATAATATTATTAATAACTATTTATGGTAACTAATTGTCGAAAATATGATATATAAAGTCGTTTTATCAATTCAAATAAATACAATATTTTTCAAATGACTTATATAATATTATTAATAACTATTTATGGTAACTAATTGTCGAAAATATGATATATAAAGTCATTTTATCAATTCAAATAAATACAATATTTTCCAAATGACTTACATAATATTATTAATAACTATTTATGGTAACTAATTATCGAAAGTATGATATATAAAGTCATTTTATCAATTCAAATAAATATTTTGGTTTATTATTTTATGTAGTTTATAAATATATAAGAATATATAAATTCATTTTATCAATTCAAATATTCTTTTTTAATTCACCGATCCCCATATAAAAGGAAAGTAACATTGAATACTAATTGAAAAGGAAAAAATAATTTAATCCCCTATTAATCTTACTTGCACAAGAATATTAGTTAATAAATGTAACAATTAGTTTCCTTATTAAAAATAAGTTACTTGCGCAAGAATTATGTTACCTTATTTAAAATGTGCAAGTTAATAAAGTTAATAAGGAGATAACTTGCATTCACTCAAATAAATGAGATAAGTAATTTTGAATAAAATACACTATATATACTAACTTGGGCATCAAAAATATGTATTGACTGCAGTATATATATATATATATATATATATATATATATATATATATATATATATCATATTTAAAATTTTAATTGAAAAAGATATATATATATATATATATATATATATCATATTTAAGATTTTAATTGAAAAAGATTTTCCCTGCGATATTATATTCCTATAATACCATATATACTTGAAAGATATGTAAATCATTACCAACTATTTATATTTTAAAATATTTTACTTGACCAATACTTTAGGAATTTCCTTAATAAATATTGTATATTTCAAAACAAATATTTGAGAGACAGTTCTGGAGCATCGACAAACTTAATGCTATATATATATAGATTTTCGAAATTGTCTTCTATATTGCAGATCATTCATATTCGTTATATGTTTTTGTTTGATCAGTTTATAACCGATGTGTCTTTGTGTTTTTCTCTCTTTGGTCTACAGAGAATCCGTAGATGCTGGAAGGAAGTTTCATGGCAAGGACAAGATTACACACAAATGATAAGATGTTCGAGTGATTTGTCTATATTTTAGTATATGTGTTAAGTTTTGATTTTTGCTTCTTATCTTGAGACTTGGTCTCTTTCTTAAGCAGTTGTCTATTTCTTTTTTACTTAAATGTGCTAAAAACTTCAGGAACAAAGTTTTGTTTGTGCTCTTATTTGGTTTAAATTTATAAATTTATGCATGTTCTTTGTGATCCATAACAAGATCAAATTTATCAAGAAACTAAGTGGATGCCCGCAATTTTACAGGTTTGAATGTTTAAATTGTTTTTATGAATTTATTTCATTTAATCAATTAAAAAGAGTTATTTAGCTACAAAACCAATAAAAGAAAGTTAATTAGGTGACTATGTAATAATGTTTTTAATTACGTAATCGGATGTTCGCAACAATAAAAATTTACCACATTCTCCCTATGCAACTGAGATGTAGCGTATATAGGAAACATGTGCAAAGCATGGCATCTTTGAGTTATTAAGAGGAAAAATTGAACTTTTGTCCTTTCCACTATGACTAATTGTACTCATACATATATAAATAAGAATGAAGCAGTTCATATTGGAAGCTGTAATATATATTAAACATCATTATCAGTCATAACACAAGATTTGATTAATACCACAAACAGAAATACATATATGGAAAAAAAAATACATATATGGAAACATAAGATAGAGTATCACACATTTCTCACAACCATACGAAAACATCTGAGACACATGCATAAGTAAAGTTACAAAATTAGAAGAGAAACTAAGGAGGGTGTATTCAAATTAACATTTGAGGTGATTTGATTTTTAATAGAATTTCAGATGATTTCAGTAAGTTGCAGAGATTTAAGTAATTTTTGTTAAAACACTCTAGAATATCACCTAAAACCATGAGATTTGTGTTTCAACTTTTTTAACTAAGAAACTCCACTCAAATACCCTAAAATCACATAATAACTTTAAAACTCTACAACTTAAAATATTTTCAATAACAGTGGATTTCAGAGTACTCTACGAAATGTCAAGTTCAATAACAGTGGATTTTAAATGAATTTTTGAAATTCATGTTTTAATAACAGTGGATTTGTCATTTTAATACAAATCATCTAAACTCTCAGTTGAATACACCCCCCTAAGATCTGAACAACATAACCAAACTACAAACACGATGAAAGTCCAAACAGTACGCGAAGCGATTGATACCACCTATGCAATTAATCTTCTGATCGTGTATAACGCGTGCAATTGCTCTTACAAAAATAATGAGTTTTGGTAATATCACAATAAATAAATAAATGTTATTTTAACAAGGTATAGAGAGAAAAAAATATTTAGAAATAGAAAGGGAGGAATACCGAAAAAGAGACTCAAATATATATAAAGAGAGGTAGATGCCAGCGAATTTGCGGGTTTGAATGTTTTGTAACAATATATTTATTGTAATTTGTCAAATCAAAATATGTATTTATCCTCGAAATTGAATATGTCTTTTTTATAAATAATTTTTCTAAGATAATTTTTTTTTGAAAAAGATAAATATGACTATTTTAAATGTTTTTGATATTTTGTATTCAAAATTATACTAAAATTAGTTGTATATAATATTTATTATTCAATTTTTAATAAAATTATTAAGTTTTGAAGATATATATATATAGAGAGAGAGATGTGAAGTAGAAAGAAATTAAAGATTATGATAGAGAGAGAGAGGGAGGCTGAGAGAAGACCGGAAGATATATAAAAAGACATGGAACAATAGAGAGAGATAAAACAATTGAAACAGAGAGAGAGATAGAGAGAGAGAGAGAGAGAGAGAGAGAGAGAGAGAGAGAGAGAGAGAGAGAGAGAGAGAGAGAGAGAGAGAGAGAGAGAGAGAGAGAGAGAGAGAGAGAGAGAGAGAGAGAGAGAGAGCGAGAGAGAGAGAGAGAGCGAGAGAGAGAGAGAGAGAGAGAGAGAGAGAGAGAGAGAGAGAGAGAGAGAGAGAGAGAGAGAGAGAGAGAGAGAGAGAGAGAAGGAGAGGGAGACAGTAGTATTATGTAAAATATTGAGTACCAACATTTTTCTGTGTCTGATGTTTTCTCCCAAAAGACGGTAGTATTATGATATAAAATTTGTTACTTCTAAAACTATGTACTACTTAGTCCATAATTTGACTTTGTTTATGTCCGCACCATGTGCGGACCGGTCATCTAGTTTTATATTACAATACACTAAATAAAAATATTACATGAAAATTTATAACCCATTTTTCTACAAAAAAATGTATTTGATTTGAAATTATAAAATACGGCAATCAGTAATAGTCGATGCGCGTACTTGTAAACATTTATAGTTATGTAGAATTAAATATTATGCACATAAGTAAACCGAGATAAATGATGCTAAAAACATAAAAAATGTATATCAAAATCGACCTATTAGATTATCTCTAAAAATATTTTCTATTTTAAAATTTGCAAGACTTTATATTTTAAAGTTTTAAGGTGTCTTTTCCAAAACTAAAATTTAAAGTTAATCTTCAAAATTGTTTGTATTTTGTTATATGGTTCTTATATTTTTCATAATTAATATAAATCCATAAAAATATAACTAACACATAAAAAAATATTAGAGCAATACTAATTAGTAAAATATTGAACTAAAATATAAAATTACAAATAGAAATACATAATTAAATATTAAATTACAAGCAAAATTGATATCTATATGTACTTTTAAGAAAGTTTTTTATTAAGTTTCTTTAAACAATATTCTTGTTTTCTACTTATAATTTAAAATAACATAAATCTTATTTAATTTCATGTGTAAAAATTGCTTTTATTAAAACAAATCTGAAATATTTATGAGATATTTAATAAACAAGTTGGGGGGCAAAAAGAGGTGCTCTCGGAGAAGAAGCGCACCAACGATTTGTACAAAAGAAGCCATTAATCGATAAACAATAATCATTACGAAAATTTTGAAAAGAAGAGAAAGAGAAAGGCAAAGACTGTCCGACTCCAATGGGATTTCATCAGTCACTCACTTAAAGTTCAAGTGCTAATCGAAGATCTGAAATACTACTAGCTAGTTTATAGATTATATGTTTATATATGTATTTAATATTCTCTGATGATAATTAGATGCCTTCTCCTTTGTATTATGTGCTACCAAAAATCTACGTATAAAGCGATCGAGGGTAATGCGTTTAATATCATACGTATATTGTACTTGTATCATTATCATGGTTGGGCCGTGTGTGTGTCAGTGTGTCTCATTGTATATATTTAATTAATACATATTTATAATATAATGAAACAATGAATGGCTCTTATTAATAAAGAAGGTGGATAATTTGTAACAGAAAGTCTTCTACATACGAATACGAAAATGCTATATGATAAAATAATGACTTTTTGGTAAATGAAATACTAAAAGTTCATATTGGTGGTATCTCTCGTTTTGAGGATTCGGGTTAGGGTAAAATATCATTATGTTATTGGAAATAGTAATACGAATGAGTTACTTGAAAGTGAAATGATACGTCTCTTTCACTAAGATTTTCTTAACGGAAAAGGACATAATTTATAATTGATGGTATGTTAGTGGCTTTATTTTATTCAAACATAACATGACTGTCCCAACCTGGGCTGGAGTGTAGGTTTTTCTTTTTGGCATCTTTAGCGATGCAGTTGCTGTACTGTGAGTGATAAGCAGGTTTTGCAGAAGGAGTGTAGTAGAGGAGAGTCGATAATGATGTTGCTCACGATAAGGAGATTAGTGGTTTTCTCTCGGCCCCTGGGAGAGTTGAAGCTGTGATCTTGGTGTTTGAATCCTTTCTAAGATGATCTACAATGTATCTTTTTTATTTTAAATTTTTAAAATTAAAAACTTTATAATAAAGTTGAAATACGTTTCAATTTATTTTTCTAAAATAACAATTTTTAAATAAAAAAATAAAAAAATACTATATTTTCTTCTATAAATAAATTACGAAAAAAGTGTATTGGAATAATTTTACTTCTAAATGCTACTATAAAGCATTTCCAGCCTCTTACTATTTTCACCTCTATAATATCAATAAGTTAGAGAGGTGAAAACATCAATGGGTTGGAAATGCTCTATAATAGCATTTAGAAGTGATATTGCTCCAGTCCACCTTTATGTATTATTTTATAATAGAGATCTCTATTTTCTTCTGTTTGTAAAAGAATAAATAACATTCTTCTTCTTTTTCTTTTATATTTAGAAATTAATATTTCGAAAATATATTAGAATATATCTCACCCCTCTATTATAGAGATTTTCTATTTTAGCGGTGAAGATATCCAAATACATTGAAAATTGTCTAAGGAACAGTTAAGAGATGCATGAATAGTTTATTACAATGATTTTCCAGTCTTTCATAGTCCAGCCAGACAATGGTTTCTTTAGCAGTTGAGAATTCGATGATGGTATCCTTCGTGAGACGCTTGAGTCCATCGATAGTGACTTCAATTTTCGCTAAGGTTGGAGTCAGCTCAATGTCCTCTAGTATGCCTATTTCTTTGGCAATCTTGTTGAGCATCTCATGGTTCCAGTATTGGAGAGGGAGGCTCTTAAGCCGGATCCAAAAAGGGATCTAAGCTGGAAACAAACAAAAATGATAGGTTCCAAACTTTAAATTATGAGCATCTATCTTGCATAGTGGAAGTGGCGCTTTGCCACGACTGCTTTTGTGCTTTCTTTTAGCTCAAACCAAAATTGGAAGCATTGTTGTCCTAACTTTGAGCTGATGACAAAACCTTTCAAGTTCCACCTCTGAATAAGGAAAGGAATCAAGCTCCTTATATTTCTTCTTTTCCTTAGGGTTTGTTAGTCTCCCTATAAGGGTGAGGCCGTTGTCTCGTATGGCATGAGCAATATCAATCTCTTGGGATCTTATGCGTTTGAGGGAGGCCTTTGACGAGGAAGAAAAGATTCCTTTACATTTTTTTCGTAAGAGAATATAAGAGCCATAATATAGTAGTCAGTTTGTCTTAGTGGAGCAGAAGCAAAAATAGAAGTTGGTGTTCTAGATACTCTTACAACTTGAATGGATTTGCAGGCTTGAAACTTTCAGATTCTGTGAGAGGCCGATAGTTGGTGAGTCACTGATTTTGTAGGCCGAGACAGAGAGGGCAAAGAGTAATTTGAAGAGTACATAATGATTCAAATGCGTCCGATAAATCTTGTGGAGTTGTTCATCTTGTAAAGAGATAGGAGTCTGAGATTTAATGGGAGATGACCACTGGAGGAGTAGGAGCCAGTTGTGTCTTCATGCTGCCGGTGGGTAGTAGCTCCGGCGGACCCTTTGATGGGGTGTTGGGGGTTTGAACCCAAAAAAAGTCTTGATTCTTGTTTAGAAATTTGAATATATATTTAAAATGGTAAAAACAGGGTAAATGAGATGAAAAATGGTAAGTGGAAACAAATGGATATGGACCAAATAGAACGAAAGTAACTTGTAGAAACTGTATAGGAGTTAATTACTGTCCTAGATAAAATGTATAATATCGTTAACGATTTGTAAAAACCACCAACATACAGCACTTTCAAACTCAGGGAGTATTATTTATGGAACCATCTGAACACTGAAGTACATTAGATTATATGCACGCAGAGCCGTGCGAGCACTAATGACATACGTAAGCGGTTTATTTAAAATATGCCCTCGTTCAAAACAAAAAATTAGAAGGACCGATCTCTCTTAGAAAAAGTTTATTTTTACTTTTTCAAATATTTATTAATTAGATTTTCAAAATTAATATGTTTTAGAAGTATTTTCAATAGATAACATAGCCAAATCATGCGACTCTAAAGCGAAAACAAAATTTTATCTGTTTCGGTGTTGGAAAACACCTCTTTAATCGGAAAACTATGAAAATTATTGAAGTATATAACAATGTAATTGAAAAGGAGAAGACTATAAAAACTAATGTAACTTTTAATTATAATATATGTAAGAGAAAATGAGATGAAAAAGTTTTTGCAATATGATATTTTAATGAAATGGCTTGCGAGAAGAAGATTCACAAAACATTTTTTAGATTTAAGGATCTTATTACGTTCTTCTGTAATTTAAGCTAAAATCGATATAAATATATATATATATATATATATATATCATTAGTTAAAATTAGAAATTAGTTAAATACATGTTACTAAGTGTTTTTAGAAAAAATGATGCCCTAGGCCAATGTTTGTTTTTCTGTCAAGCAAGCACGGCTCTGTATGCACGCCTATAATTATGTATTATACGTCTCACATAGTAATCTAAGCCCTTTTAAGTTAAAAAACTAGATTAGTTGCTTTTATATTTGACGACGAGAAAATATAACTATTCCAGCATCTTCTAATATTCAAAAAAAAAGTGTATCTATATTCGGATTCTTGCATTCATGCAAAGTTATTAGCAAGTGGGTTACTCAAAGAATGACATGCATTACAAATAATAGAATCTGTCTTAACATGTTAACCAAAAAAAAGAATCTGAATTTATATCTGAGAAGTGAGAACTTTCCACATGAGAACATTTGAGGCGAATCGTATTCTAACGAACATTTTATATCGTAAGTAAATATCCTTTTCCAACTACTCTTAATTTTCAATCTTAATATTAGGATTTAATCTAATATGATCAAATTTTTTATATGATAGAATTATTCTTAAGGAATAATAAAAAAAAATAAGAAAAGGAAAAAATATTCTCAATGCTCGTAGACGCAACGCGATCTTTAGACAAGTTCTCTTATAAAAATGTGTCTTCAATAAGTTTATTCTGTGTAAAACATTGACCTTAGAATGCAGAAAATGACTAACAAAACAACCTAAACACTTGAGACAATAATTGCATGAACATATATGTGCAAAGTTGATAGTTATAATTGTGAACAAAACGAAGTGAAAGTGTTTTAGTCTAGCGGTTGACACAAATGTTAGTTAATGATTTACTTGATTTTTTTCGGTTTGATTTCCAAAATAGTAAAATAGCTTTATAAAAAATTCAAAATAAATCTTCAACACGAGATGATAAAATGTTCATTGTCGTAAAATAGTGATAAATTATGATCGTCGTAATTTCTTTTATAGTAGATATATTAATTAGTTGTCAAGGCATTTCATATATCTGTACTTAAAGATCATAATAAAAATAGTTTTGAAAAGTTAAAGAAAAAGCTTCATTATTTTGCCTCTGAAATTAAATCATAAGTTTCAATATTTAAAAAACAAATTAAAGTACTATATAGTTAATAAGTACTATATAGTTAAGTTGGACTCTTAATTAAGTAGTATATCGATTTCATTTTATAAATAGAAAGGTCAAGAGAAAAAATGATGCACAAACATGGAGAATAATATAGAATACATTTCCAAAACAAGAGAATAAACATTTTATTTTTGGGGACAACAACAAGAGAATAAACTAACAAAAGAACAAGAAGGAAATCGTTTTATTTTATAGTATTCTCATTTTCTGCAATAAGTAAAAAGGAAAAACTTATAATATTCCACATGTCCTTTTGTTCTGTGTTGGGTCTTGTATTCAATGGCCAAGAAGGCACCATTACAAGAAACTGTTACAAGAATTAGATCCTTCTTTGGTTGTTTGTTTTTTTTCTTCCTTTGACACCTTTCCGTACACCAATATTACAGAGAAATTTAGCGATATGCACATAACAAAACAAAAATCAACAATATAATCATATCCTCCGTAAAATATCTCCAACTCCACTCCATAATTTACTGTAAAATGAATAGAAAATGAAATAGCGAAAAAATATAAATAGAGAAGTATTGACAACTTGCAGATCCCGAAAACTCAGACCTCCGTCATCTTTATGCTTGCATATTTTGTCCCAAGATAGCCTATGCATTCCTTTCTTATTTTCACTGCTCCCCACCAAAAATGAGAAACGAAACTGTTCCAGTAATTTTCTTTATTACCGTCTTGAGTAATTTATAACACAACATCACATGATTCAGCATTGCAGTAGCCGCAGATTTAATCAACACTTCTTTCTCTCCTTTTGTAAGAAATCTGACTGTCCAACTATTTATCTTATGATTAATCCTCTCGTTTACATAACCAAAAACATGAACCTTTGATCCCCCCCCCTCTCAAGCTTTCTCGAATGCCCAAATAACTTCTCATTCCTCTAATCTTGGTAATTCCTAGCTAACTGAACTTTATGTTCTGCTCTTACGATCTCAGATACTTTATGTCCAAATTGCAAAGAGGATTTATCAAAATTAATAAGCTGCTTGAGAATAACTCCACATTCCACCGAATTTGCCTTACAAAAAATAAACTATCATCCGCAAAAAGAAGATGAGAAATCGAGAAATTTTTAGGCCTGTCAATTTCCTTTCTCTTTTCTCCTTCTTAATGTTTGCAATAAGAGCTTTCGTGCACATAATAAAAAGATATGGGGATAAGGGACCTCCATGTCTCAGTCCCCGTTTTGAAACAATATTTTTTTATCATTAAGTAATACCTTATACTAAACCAAGGAGATACATCTCATAACTCGGGAGACACAGACCGGGCATAAGCCCTTTTTTAAAAGTAGTTGTTCCATAAAAGGATATTCAACCTTGTTATAAGCTTTGCTCTGCTCATATTCGTCTTTATAGCCATATTTTTTTCCTTACATGCATCATTTGTTTGTAGTCCATGGAACTTCTTATGAGCAATGAGTATATTATCTGAAATTAGTCTTCCCGAAACAAAAGCAGATTGCGTCTCCGAGATCAACTTTGGAAGTAGTCCTTTCAATCGTTGGCACAAAACTTTTGAGATAATTTTATAAGCTATGTTGCATAGGCTAATGGGCATCAACTCCTGTCATTCGGCCTGGTCGAACCGTCTAAAGAATTAAACAAATGTTTGTCAGATTAATTTTATCATCCAAAATCCCCGAGCACATAAAATCATTAACCATATCTACCATATCATGTTTTACTACTGACCATGATTGTTGATAAAAAAGAGCAGACATCCCATCCGGCCCGACGCCTTTTTCGGATGCATCATAAAAACCGCCTCTCTTACCTCATCCTCTGTTGCCCGAGCTATTAATCTTCTGTTTTGCTCCATTGTTACTGATGTTGGTACTTCCTCCAAAAAACCATCAAAACCAGACATGTGGTGGATTGAAATAAATCTGCAAACTGTTTAAACACCACCTATTCAATCTCAGCTTCTGAATTAGTCCATTCCCCCTTCTCATTGTACAAGTTACCTATTCTATGCTGGATCCGTCGTTGTTTTGTTAAAGTATGATAGAACTTAGTATTCTTATCTCCATATACATGCCATGTATTTCTGTTTTTTTTTTTGTTCTCAATAAAGTTCTTCATCTCTATAGACCTCTTCCAGCTCGCGCGAAACCTCTATCACTTTTTCGTGCGACTTTGTCATGTCATTTTGGACTTCCTCAAATGCTTTCTCTAAAGTATTTATTTTTTCCTTCCCATAAAACGTATTATCCTTGCACCATACCGATATCTCGTGACGACAGTCATGGATTTTGTCCACTACTCCTCCTCGCCGCCCACCTCTATTTTAATAGAATTACCACTTCAGATTAACGAAAGTTTCATTGATTTTGAGGTTCCAACGATTAATTGACATGGAGAATATTGTAACTGAGTTTTCCATCAATGATGGTGTAAGAAAAACTAGAAATGTAAAAATTACAGTGCTTCAGAGATTTATGATCGTCAGCCTTATGTCAATGAGCTCTACAATCAAGTAAGAGATGTAAAAATCTCACCGTCAACTCTGAGTGATATCATCAATTCAAAATTGTTATGGATATGCAGAAAAATTGGGCATTTTACTACAACCATCGAGGGAAAGATGTGGGCTGTGTTAGACGATTTATCATCATCACTATTGGATTTATGATTAGTTCAATAAATTTTCTTGCTTCGATTAATTACTGAATCTTAAGACTTGAATCAATTTAGAACAAGTACAGTTCACTTTGGGATGGGAATTTTGTAGAGCTTACTCTGAACACAAGGCTTTATTGTTTTGGTGGCGTTGCAAATGACAATTTTTTTGCACATAGAATAGATAATTGCTGACTTTGGTTACATCAACAAAATATTACGATTGAATGTATAATCGGTTTTCAAAAAAAAGAAGGAAAGAGAAAAAAAAGAGAGAGAAAAACTTTAGAGAGCTTCTGTCTTCAAAAGTTACAAAGTTGAAAGCAAAATATTGGAGTTACAAAAATGATGAGCTTATCTTGTTGTATATACAAATATCAAATAAAATCATCTAAAACACTCTGACATTTAGAAATATGATTTACTTGAACCATCAGAATTTACGTTCCCTTCTGTTAAGTTTCACTAAAATCATCCAAACTTCCTCCAAGCCCACCTAAATATAAAATCCCCTCAAATCTTCTAAAATATTCATTCTAATACACCCCTTGATGTTTTTACTAGTACATTTTTGTGGATTGTTTCAGAAAACATACAATATATTTATTAAATAGGAGACGAGATGAACAAACATATTAGTATCTTTTTATTATAAACATTAAATCAAATTTAACCAACATGGAACAGCTTAAAAATATGAATTACATTAATTCAATTGAAGTTATGTAAAAGTAAAATTAAATGATGACAACAATGTTAATTAAATAAAAAAATTATCCTATTTTGAAGATGGGTTAAAATTATCATATTTTGAAAAAAAAATAAGTATGTAAATTATATACAAAATTTAAAATGTATAATCTTATAATTTGTATTAAATAAAAATTTTATCAAAAAATGATTATGCGCTCGAAGTGCAGATCAAAATATAATACTAATTTATAGTATTTGCTAATAACCAAGTATTTTTTCTAGAGTTTTATTTTTATCTGTACCAATTATTAATATTACAAAATTATAACATATAATAAGTCAGTAATTATCAGAATTCAATAATTATTTATTATTGATTTATAAATCTATGTAAGTTATTAGTCATACACTTATATTCAAATTAATAAAAAAAATTTCTAAATGCTTGAAATATTATTTTTTTTGTGAAAAATGTCCATATAACACATCTTAGCTAATATGTTGGATATCCGTCTGAATTTGGTTTACTAGATTTAAGATATTTTAATTTAGGGGTCTACTAGCTATTCAAATATTTTCATATTTTAATTGCACTTTTGGTAACATTTGAATGTGGATATTTTCGTATCGAGGATATTGAAATTCTAAATTAAATATTCCAAAATATTTAGACTATTGACATATTTAAATTTGTGTATCCAAACTTATATTTGTATCCAGACTAATGCAAATATTTAAAATAACTGAATATCTAAACAATTAAGCACATAGTACATCAATAAAAGTCACAGCATGTTTAGGAATATGGAGATAAATTTGTTTAGACCAATATTTTATATAATTTTGGATATGTTCAATTAATTTCATATATCAGATATTGTCTGTCCAAGTTCAGATATCTAAACTTTAACTTCTCTTAGTCAATACTCATTTGGATACATCTGTATATTGGATCGGATAAGAGTTTTGGTTTTATAGATCAAGTTTAGATTTCTGATCTGGAAATTATGTACAGCCCTAGTAAAAAGATGAATGAATAAGTGATTTTATTTTCAGTTTGGAAAATGATACATTTGTCATATGATGAAATTTTTATACAATATCATTTAAATTACAAAATAAAAAAATCATTCAAAAGGTCTCTCTACTCTCGAATTTTGACACATCAAAGGGTATGATTGGTAACATTCGGAGTAAATGTGAGGGATAAAAAAAGTGGAAATGAGAGTAAATGAAAAAATGGAAAAGGGAGGAAAAAAGATGAAAGAGAGTTTACTCTAGTAAATTTGAGCATAACAATAATGTAAGTTTCCTGCTATTTGAATAGTGACCGGCGTAAATGTGGCAAAATGAGAGTTCACCTGATTGGCAATCTTTTGGCGTAACCTAGAATAATAAATTTTCCACCTATGTTAATAACGCTAACTATGCTATTCAATCAAAGCCAAAAAGAAATAATAATAAAATAAATATCTAATTTCTTAACTATTCTTAAACTGCTTACAATCAAACATGAATTTCATATGACGGTTCATAGTGGTACAACAATACCTTTATATATAAATTTTCAGAAAATAAATAAAAATTTTGGCTATAAAATCGTCTATATAATATTTTTTACTGTTTATAAGTTTGTAATAACATAATTAATCATATTTAAGAGATTAATTTGCTTCCTCCTGTGTAGTTGTCTTGGATCTAGGTTCGAATCAAGTTGTTGGAAAAGACAATTCATCCCCTTTAACTGAGTAATCAGACTCTCTCCGGATCTGGAAATTAAATGCACCAACAGTCTTATAATATTCTGTATAAAAAATGTAAGAAAAAAAAAATATAGAGCATTTAGTATAAAGTGACGTTAGAAAAGATGCCTCTAGTGTCAACTTTGTCTGAAAATGTAACCCATTTTGTAGATATAACAACAAGAACAACGTGCGAAGATACTTTGTCTTCTATATAGACGATGGAGAATTCACTAGAGGTTAAGCCTGATCTTTCTATGTCTCTATCCATATATTTTAACCAGACACTTACGATTTCCTCTATGAAAACGAACTTACAATCTACTGGATTAAGTCGGCCGGATAAGACAGATATGTTTACAAAAATCAGTGTTATCGCATATATATATATATATATATATATATATATATATATATATATATAAGTCTCTGGTGGTTACACAGGAATAGTGGTATAAGATTCTCAGGCTATCACACGAATCGGACCTTTTTGTGAATGATTGGCTTTTGTGTCGCGGGCATGCTGCAACTTTTTCATATGTGTTACGAACTCATATAAGATATGACGAGTCGAAAGACATGATGAGTCACACTGAAAAGAATCTTTAAACTGTCGCTGCAATGGACATTTTTGAGTTTTTGCTAATGGGAAAATAAAAAAAGTACATCTGTGACCAGATCAGTAAATCTAATACTATTTAATATGATATGAACTGAAGAAAATGTTTTCTTGAGGAAACAAAGTGTTTCCCATGCAGATAACATAAGCACATGAGAGCTTGATAATGCAGAGATGTAGCAAATGATATGAGATGGCACGGCATGTGAGATATATATCTACAAGAAAATAACATAGCTTAAACTTTAAAGTTTTATATCGAAAACTTGTAAGATATTTTACTCTTTTGAAGATTTAGAGGATCTTCCTACTTGGATTACTTGTGATATAGGCATTTTTGAGTTCTAAAATGGTGGAGAGCATAATCATTGGTCTTTTCCTTTTCATTTCCACTTTATGTAAATGAAAGTAATCTGTGAAAGAGCGAAAGAAGTGACTAAGTTGGTTACATAATTCAAGTATCTAGTACTCTTTTTGTGAAAACCGGTCATGTAGACCTTACTGTCTCGTAGACCCTATGCTCACACTGCGGCACATCGATTTCATGCTCACAACGCTGCAACGCATCGATCTTAGGCTCACAGCGCTGTAGCGCATCGATTCCAACCATTCCATTATAAATTCTCACTAATTTCATAATTAGATTGTTGGTGGATTTCGAACCCAAGATCTCAATGACCTGTGCGAATCGTTCTGTGAGAGAGTTTTTAAAGGTGAAGTTTTAGATTCGAGTAACGCTAAACGCATCATCAATGACCTACCGGTGGATGTGTCTCCCCCCCCCCCCCCCCTTAAAGGGTTAGAATTGGTGTAGTGCTAAAGACCGTGCGTGTCACTTTTATCATCTGCAGTCACATCAAACGTTTAAGATGATTGTAAAACCTAACAACAGCTGATGGTTTTTCAATAGAAAAAAAAAAAACGTTTTTGTAAAAATGACAGTTGCAATATTAGAATCCACAGGAGTCAAGACTGGAGATGGTGCTTTATTTGATTTTATCTTGAGAGAAATATAAATGGAATTAGAGGTAAGATTCTGATAAATGGAACAAAGGGAAGAGATATGCATAAATATTAGTTTTAGAATAAATTAAACTAGTGTTTAAAACAAAAGAATAAATAAAACCGAGAGAGAGAGAAGAGGTGGGAACCCACCATAGACGATTGATCGGCCAACATCGTAAAGAAAGTCTTTTATTTGATTTATTGTCTCTCTCTTGCTCTTTCTGTTCTTACAACACACACGAGTAGTTCTGAAGTGTGTGAGGGTGTTTTTCACACCACTATATATTCATGTGCTCACATGGGTTCCCTTTGAGGGAGATCAAGAAGAAACTTACCAAAGGCAGTACTGCTTTCAAGCTTTCTTTACTTTGGTACCGTGGCCACTTTTAAGAAATTTTCATAAGAAAATCACAACGGCTAAAACTACAAGAACGAGTAAAGAAACTGGTTCAGGATCAATCATGCCTCCGAATTGCATAGCACCAAGGCCTGAAGAAAATGGGGAAGCCACGGTGCAAGGTTTGACAGATATGTCAGAAACACAGGGCCAGCCTGTACTAGCCTTCCCTGTAGTCACTTCACAGCCTGGTCTCCAGCTTTCCATGTACCCCATAACTCTCAAGGTGTGTGTTTTCTCTATCTCTCTCTCCAGAAAAAAAAATAAAAATAAAACCAGTTGTGATCACTTCTTGTTTCACTTCTCTCTTCTTCCTTTAGTTCTCAAAGCTCAGTTGATATATTTTTTTGTGTGGTTGAACAGTTTGAGGAGGTTGTGTACAAGGTTAAGATAGAGCAAACAAGTCAGTGTTTAGGATCATGGAGCTGCAAAGAGAAGACGATTCTAAATGGTATAACGGGGATGGTTCGTCCAGGAGAGATTCTAGCTATGTTAGGTCCATCAGGAAGTGGCAAAACGACTCTTCTCTCAGCTCTTGGGGGCCGTCTCTCCAAAACTTTCTCAGGGAAAGTAATCTACAACGGGCAGCCTTTCTCTGGAACCATCAAGCGCAGAACAGGGTTTGTTGCTCAGGATGATGTCCTCTACCCTCATCTCACCGTTTGGGAGACTCTCTTCTTCACTGCACTTCTACGTCTACCAAGCAGTTTGACAAGAGACGAGAAGGCTGAGCATGTAGACCGAGTTATCGCTGAACTTGGATTGAATAGATGTACAAACAGCATGATAGGAGGACCACTGTTCAGAGGAATATCAGGAGGTGAGAAAAAAAGGGTTAGCATTGGTCAAGAAATGCTGATCAATCCTAGCTTGCTCCTTCTTGATGAACCCACTTCAGGTCTTGATTCCACCACTGCTCACCGCATAGTGACCACAATCAAAAGGCTGGCATCTGGAGGAAGAACAGTGGTCACCACCATTCATCAGCCATCAAGCCGCATATACCATATGTTTGACAAGGTGGTTTTGCTGTCTGAAGGTAGTCCTATCTACTATGGTCCTGCTTCTTCTGCTTTGGAATATTTTACCTCTGTTGGATTCTCCACTTCCATGACAGTTAACCCAGCTGACCTTTTACTTGACCTTGCAAATGGTAAGCCTTTCTCTTTAAGCTTCTAGATGATTAATATTGAGAAAAAAGCTTTTTAACTAATCAAAACTTGGTACAACCGCAGGAATCCCACCTGATTCTCAAAAGGAGACCACAGAACAAGAACAGAAGACGGTGAAAGAAGCCCTTATTTCAGCTTATGAGAAGAACATTTCTACTAAACTGAAAGCTGAACTCTGCAATGCGGATTCTCATAGCTTTGAGTACACCAAATCTGCTGGTATTTTTTGCTTTCTGCGTATTTCTTGTTTATTTATTTCATAACATCACTGTTGATAATCTGACTTTATCTGTTCTTTAAATGGAGCAGCAAAAAATATCAAGTCAGAACAATGGTGCACAAGTTGGTGGTACCAGTTCACTGTGTTGCTCCAAAGAGGGGTCAGAGAGAGGAGATTTGAATCTTTTAACAAGCTCAGGATTTTCCAAGTCATCAGTGTGGCTTTTCTTGGTGGCCTTCTATGGTGGCATACTCCAAAATCTCACCTCCAAGATAGAGTAAGCCTCTCCTCTTCTTTGCTGAACAAAATAGATAATGATCATCTTGAATTATTCTAACAATCATTCTACATTGCAGACTGCTTTGCTCTTCTTTTTCTCAGTCTTTTGGGGATTCTATCCTCTATACAACGCGGTATTCACATTTCCACAAGAAAAGAGAATGCTAATCAAGGAGAGGTCTTCAGGAATGTACCGTCTTTCATCCTATTTCATGGCTAGAAACATTGGAGACCTGCCCTTGGAACTCGCACTTCCCACTGCTTTTGTGTTCATAATTTACTGGATGGGTGGGCTCAAACCTGACCCAACAACGTTTATCCTCTCACTACTGGTTGTTCTCTACTCCGTCCTCGTTGCTCAAGGTCTTGGCTTAGCATTCGGTGCTCTGCTAATGAACATCAAGCAAGCCACAACCTTGGCATCTGTTACCACACTAGTGTTTCTCATAGCCGGAGGGTACTACGTGCAGCAAATCCCTCCTTTCATTGTATGGCTCAAGTACCTAAGCTATAGCTACTACTGCTACAAACTGCTTTTGGGTATTCAATACACTGATGACGACTACTATGAGTGTTCAGAAGGGGTCTGGTGCAGAGTTGGAGATTTCCCAGGAATCAAAGCCATAGGACTGAATAATTTATGGATAGATGTGTTCATTATGGGAGTGATGCTGGTGGGTTACAGGCTGATAGCCTACATGGCACTGCACCGAGTGAAGTTGAGGTAAAAGATGCAGCCAAAGGAAACAACGAGATAAACCCCCAAGAATCTCCAAAGAAACTTTCCCATCACTGCAACCAAGGAATAATATTAGTATTAGATAATAAGATATTAAAAGTCGTCGAGTTTTGGTCGATTTTACTTGAGTATCCGAGATTATATATATCCGACGACTTTCTTTTGTTTTAGTCTTAGATGATGATGATATTCCAAGGTTTGAGAATAAAACAGTGAGATATTAATGTATGAGTATGAGATAAGCAAGAGAAACCAAAGTATATACTAAATCCCATTTGCAAAATAGTTACAATGAAAGTGACTAAACATTCGAGTCCACTCTCCTGTTGTATCTTTGTGGGGTTCCTTAAAACTTTCGGTACATACTTCATACCTTACTAGTCACCTGCAAGTGCATCAACTGGTGAAAATAATGAGATGTATGATATAAGATAAGGATTAAAATAAGTTGCTGATAATTAGACGAACAACGACAGGACATAAGTAATCATACCTGACCGTGGCTCTCTTTGTTATCTCAAAATTCTCTGGTGGTTTCTTTTTTTTTCACAAAAGCAAGTACCAGGGATGGATTTTAAAGATATCCGTTGGTTACGAATATTTTAGTTTAGAGCTCTCTAGCACCGTTCGGATATCTTCATATTTCGGTCAAGTTCGGTCGGTAATTTCGAGGTTCATGTATTTTCGGATATAGCCAAATATTTGAATTCTGTATTACATATTATATATATATATATATATAAATATTCTAGGTAATTGTCCGCACCTTGTGCGGCTGATATATATCCAACAATATTAAATCTCATATATGTTTTCGTATTTTAATTTTTCATCATGGTGATAGTTAATTTAATGATATTATTATTTGAAAAAATGATGGTCATTATTTGAAAAAAAAAATCTTAACTGATTTAATCATTTTGGAACATAATTAGTTTGAAGATTCTAAAAACTCTATTTATAACAATAGCCATTTTATCTTGTAATTTTTCGTCTGAAAGAGAAAAAAATTTGATGGAGTAGAACTGTATGATAGTGCAAGCATATTGTGAATTCTTAGAATTCCAGCGAATCAAGGACAAATTAGTTTAATGGTTGATACATTAAAATTAATTAATAGAAATTTTTGAAATTAAATGATGTGGTCTGAGTTTCATTCTAAAGAAATGTCTTAGCTTATAGATCCAGAATCTTCTAATCACTATAAAAAGATATCAATGTGCCCAAAGGAAAGGAAAGAAGATAATCTATCTACCTAAGTTCATATCAAAAATCAAATTCATGATGTTTGAAAGAACAATGTTCTTTATAACTACGTACTAAAATATAGTAGCGAGAGTAAGGACCAAAATCCTAGAATTTCAGAATGTTTATCTTTAGATATGGACTGTTCGATATGTAAAATAAAAACCGGTTTTTTTTTTCCTGGATCCAAAAACAAATAACGTGATCTAGATCTCTGATAACCGATTAAGACTTCTTTTCTCATACTGGTGTTCCAATGTTTACTTAAAATCTTTGAAAAAATTATTTGATAACTCCTTTGAAAATCATCACAAAGATTAGTTTTGGTTGTTCTACATAAATTAATCTTAAAAAAAAGAGGATTTGTTCTATATTCTTTGGTAGTCACCAATGGTGAAATTACTCAGAATAAAAAAATTCTCTTGCGTTAATTTAGATCGAAAGTTACTAAGAGAATGTTCATCAATAGAAGCATGAATCCTGGTCTCCTGAAAAAACAAAAAAACAAATCACTAACTAAACAATATAATTAATACTAATCAACAATGAATAAAATATAATACTTACAACAGTATCAACCAACGCCAATTCAATCGAAGTGATTTTTGAATTTTTTCATATATTCCAAAGTTTTAACATTTTGACTTTAATTTCGTAACAATCTATACCGGATAAATATCTCCAATAAGAACAAGAGAAGCAGATTTTTTTTTTCAAAAATGACATTGTTTGCAAGTTTTGTTTTTTTTGAGAAGTTTTGAGATTTGTGTGTAGCTTTTTATTTGAGATGTGTAAACAAGCTACAAAATTACCTAAAATGATTAACATATATCTATATGACAATGAATGATTGTGAATCATATATATATATATATATATATATATATATTTCATAACGATTTTTGTAATTTTTTGTTTGGTTGTATATTATTAAATTAAATTAAACAATCACATTAAGCATGTAATAAAAAATTACATTTATATATATATATATATATATTATATTTTGAATTTGTTAAAGCCACTATAAATTACTAAATAGTAAAAATCTAATTGCAACGTTGGGAGATCCATGCATCTTTAGTGACGGTTTTCAATCGGTCTCGAAACCCTTTGGTTGGGTTTTTCATCGTCGATGAATTCGACTTCCGTGTGTTCTATCGACTGCAGACTCTAGGATTACAAGTGAAGATTACAATTTTAGATATGTACCTAGAGTAGAACTAATTCTTACAAATGTTATTAACATTAATGTAATTTACTAAAAGTCATATAATAAGTTGAAAAACTCATATCAGTGAAACCGAAACGAGAATGAAAGCACAATTTTATAGAGGTAGAAAACCTAATGCCCTTTCGTCATTTTACAACCGATATCATCTATATGATTTCGTTGATTTGCATCAGCCGCAAAACTTAATTTATTTTGTACATATAAAGTCTTTAAAATAATTAAAATAAGCTATAATACGTTAACTATTCAACAACGAGGGACCAACATTTGTATTTGTCATTTTACTATCAATAAAAATTATAGTATTACAAAATATTAAATCCATTTAATAAATAAATATTAGTATAAAAAATTCACTCCGCGCATGTGCGCGGATTATGTCTAGTATACATATATATTGAGTGTGGGTTTTGGGTCCGGATATTATGTCCTGCCTGCCAAAGTACAAGATAGGAAGCGATCAATTACAACCCATTATAAAAAAAAAAAAGCAGACGTTTTAACAGCATTGTTATGGCAATTATAGCTACAGGAATGAGGTTTCTCTTTCATATACATGTGATACATAATTAAGATGGCTTTGCTATACTTCACATCGTTAGCTACAAATAATGACACCTAAAGAAGTGCAGAATTGTTTAGCAAAAAAAAAAAGAAGTGCAGAAGCTACAGTGTGTGGCTGAACAACATAGAGTAATCAAGAGAAGATAAACAAATCATTGGATGACAAGGCCCACAAGATATGCTTACATATTGAAACGTGGTTCACTTTAGTCGAGTGGAAGCTGATGCGACAAGAAAATAAAAAAAGATAGCACAAAGAGAAATCCATGTCACTATCTACTTTGTCAGACTGTCATTGTCATCACCAAGAAGAACCATCTTAAAACCCAAGTAAAAACAGAAACGTCAATCATTCACCAACTCGTGATTAAATACATCATCATCCTTGTATGTAGTGTTTTACATACGAAAGCAAGAGATCATATGATCTAATCATGGGTATTTACCTCAATATAACTAGAGACTACTAGAGAGAGTAACACTAGTTGCTGTTTTTTTTTTTTTTTTTTTTTTTGAAACATAACACTAGTTGCTGTTTTATTTGGTGTAAAATTAAGATACAATTGACCACAAGCTTGTCTGCCTTAACAAGATCACATTAACTAACTACAGAGGATGATGAGTAAGGACATGCCATCTCAAAGTCATAGATCCCAACCAATTTAGTGAAAATGCTTTGTCATTCACCATTTTGATCAACAAGTTGTAAGACAGTCGTTTACTATTCACAGAATTAGCATATAGTACATAAAAGCCAGTTTGAGAGGTAGAAGAGCTACTGGATAAAGAGCACAATATAACTAGTTCATATCAAAAACAGAAATATTTCAAGGCTTCAACTTCAAGATTTAGCCATTTCTTAGAAAAAAAAACTTCAAGATGCAATATTTTTATAACACAAGACTATGCTTTAAGGGCATATCCAAAAATAACTACAAAAACTTCAAATTCTATTTTTTTCAAATTCCAAAACAACTTCAAAACTTCAAATTTTGAAGTTTTAAATAGTGAAACTTCAAACAATCTTGTTAACTTTTATTATTATCATTTAATCCTTATAATTTTCTATCTTATCCAAAATACAAATATATTAATAACAATAAAGATACATATTATACAAAACAATATTACAATACACATTTAATACAAAATATTAAATGAAATTACAAAATTTTATATGAAAACATAATTATTACATTAATAAACGAAAATACAATATTTCCATATCTTTTAGCTTGTCACCTACAAAGAAAAATAAAAAGATTCATGTCATTTTGAAATGCATGTATTATATCTATACTATTAAAAGAGAAGAAATCTTAAAATATGTACTTATGTAAGGTTATTGCACCCATTCACTAGACTTAAAATTTTGGATCTTACTTATGTTTGTAACAATATTTACCGATTATTACTTCTTCTCTTACATTACGGCAGTATTAATTTTTGGATTTTCTGCAAAAAACCCCTCAATGTGGTTCTTTTTTGCAAATTAATCCGCGAACTCAAAAACCCACGGATCAACCCTCTATGTGTCAGTCAAACCGCAATATAACCGTCAGTCATATATATGTGTATTTGACTGTGTATAATTTTAACATTTTTTCAGTATTACGTCATTTTGGCGCTAACATTTTTATTGAAAAAATTGTAGAGACCAAGGTTCAAACCTTGATCCTCAAACACAACTTGAATGCTATATAACCATTTTGGCCAATATATATAATTGTTCACTTATCAAACTCAATTATATATATATATATATTTCTAAATGCATTTTGGTATTTTGGTTTATAAAAATAGGTACCATATTAAAACCATATTTACTTTAGTTTGGTTCGGTTTATATATCATTGATTTTTGGTTTTATACCAAAAAACCATAAAATTTTGTGAATTTTACTTTATATAATTAGATATCGACTTTTATATAACATACAAATATTTTTTTTTAAATAACCCATTTTTATTAATTATTTTACTATTTAAAATAATCAGTAAACATATTAAGTTAACAATTATAAGTTTTTTTTATAGAATAAAGATAATAAGAATTGGTAATATATAATGTTATAAATTAGGCAATTTCAGAATAAATTTAGAATTATATATAATTGCGTTTGTTAAGTGAACAAATATAAATGTCAAAATGACATATTTCTGAGTTCTACTAATTTTTTTCATTAAAATATTAATGTCAAAATGACATAGTATTGAAAAAATGTTAAAACTATACCCAGTCAAATACACATATATACGGCTGAAGGTTATTTGCGGTTTGACTGACACTTGAAGGGTTGATCCGTGAATTTTTGAATTCGCGGATTAATTTACAAAAAAAAACCACAATGAGGGTTTTTTGCAGAAAATCCTTAATTTTTTTGTCACTTTTGGTAGTATTAATTAATGTTGTTACCAGAGAATTAATTATGCATGCAACCGGTCGATACTATTTATTGTTTATTGTCCTTTCATTTTGTGATACAGTTCTTCTGTAAATTAACGTAGTTTCTCATCATAGTAATTATGTTTACACTATATTTCATACTCAGAATCTACTATTAACATATTGTACAATATCATCTTACATTAGATAATTTCAAATATTAACAAAATAAAATGTGATAAAAATATTTTTGCAAATCATATGTTAATATATATATATATATATATATATATATATATATATATATATATATATATATATATATTAAATTAACTTAATTTTAATAGAATTATTATAAAAATATTAAGAAAGTTTAAAAACCATACACATATGTTCTATTAAATTAGCTTAAAAAATATACCAAATAAATCTTAAACCATATCAATTTAGTAAATGTAACTTTTATAAAATACACACAAAATATAATGAGAGAATAAGTTTGGGTATTCGGATATTCTGGTCAATTCCTTTCTATATGAATACCTGAAATATATTTTTAATACCCAAATTTTATCTGAATACCTGAAATATATTTTTAATTTTTAAAACATTTTGTCTGAAATTTGAAACTCTAACTGAAAAATCAAATCCAAAACAGAAAAAAATATGTAATATCGAAAACATATCTAAAATACTCAAATATATCTAATATTCACAAAACATTTTATGTACGTTGGGTATCCAACCGGGTCTTGGATAGCATACGTACTGAACCAAGATCCGCTGGTCCAAACAAATATCCAATATGTACATTTCTCTGGACATGTATCCGATCAGATTTTTTTTTCGGGATTCAAATAAATGTTTAGGCTTAGAGAGAAGATTATATAAAATTATACATGTAAAATCTCAAATAAACTAATTCATAAACTATAATTTAAAACAAATTCTCTTCTTTGATATAATATGATTTTGGCAAATAATAATGTACAGCAAAGGTAAAGTGTTAATTTATATTAAATTTAATCTTAAAAAACCTGTGCTTTCGAAGCGCGGATCAAAATCTAGTAACTCATTAATAGTGTATATAATATTATTATATGGTCTATCATTATGTAAAGGTTTAATAACTTTTATTGACTTTTACAATAAAAAGATTAAAGTATAAAATGTAAGAAATTTTAAAGTTAGATCCATGGAAATGTTCAAGTCTAATTCTGAAGTACAAATGCAATCTAAATGGCTAAATGATGGAATGCAACAATGTTATTTTAAACCCATGTTGGTTAGCACTAACGACCCTCAGAGTGGTTGGTTTAGCAATTTAAAAAATGAAATTGTGAAATTGTATTTGGAAATGATCTTAAAAAGAGAATAAAAATATATTGAAAATCGAGAGATCTAGATCAACTAGTAACTATTTGTGGCTAGTAAAGAACAAAACTTAGGTTCACCCTCTAAGGTAAACCTCTAAATTCACCCACCAATAGGATTTAGTTATTCTAGATTTGATATCTTTCAAAAAAGGAAACTAAATAATGAACCCATTTAATGAATTAAAATTATGTTTCTAGATAAATAAAAAATAGTAGCAATTATAAAAAAAATATATTTTTTTAATATTAATAAATCCGTCGGCAATACTAAACCCTAAACCCTAAATACTAAACCTTAAACCCTAAATTTTAAATACTAAACCCTAAACCCTTAAAGAAAGTCTGAACCCTTGGGCAAATCATATACCCTAAAATGTTAATCCTAACCCTTAAGCTCTTAATTCTAAACTATAATATGAATCCCTAAATTCTAAACATGAAATCTTAAACCATAAACTCTTCGAAAAATATTAAATTCTAAACCTTTAATCCTAAACCATAAACTATTTTCGAATTTAGGATTTAGAGTTTGGTATTAGTGGTCATAATTTAGGGTTTAGGATTTATGATTTTGTTTATGATTTAGAGTTTGGTTTAAATTTAAAGGTTTAGGGAATATGATTTGTTCAAGGGTTCATGCTTTTCCTAAGGGTTTAGGGTTTAGTATTTAGAATTTAGGGTTTAGAGTTTAGTATTTACCGACGGATTTATTAATATTAAAAAATTTTTTTTTTTTATAATTGCTACTATTTTTTATTTATCTAAAAACATAATTTTAATTCATTAAATGGGTTCATTATTTAGTTTCCTTTTTTGAAAGATATCAAATCTAGAATAACTAAATCTTATTGGTGGGTGAATTTAGAGGTTCACCTTAGGGGGTGAACCTAAGTTTTGTTCGCTAGTAAACTATTTGTGGCTATGTGTAAGAGGAGCATCAAAGGATTGAAAAGCAACCAGTAAAACAACGCCGATTCATCATCAACTTTCGAAAAATTGTAACACCAATCCTTAGATTTTATTTTCCTTTCTGGAAAACATCCTCTAAATCGCACATTTTTATTGAAACCAAGTTAGGTCCATATATAACAAGTTTAGTAAAGGCCCATAACAATTTAGGTAATTTATTCTTAAGTTAGTTATTACATCCTATTGTCGTCTATTTCTTTTCTTCATTAGTCTGCTCATTTCTACCATGGAAGCTATATTACAAGTCAAAATATGCAATAGATTTTTTGGGTGATATATGTTGACTTGGACACCAATGGAGATTAGTAGATGACCTCTCGCCACTCTATGTAAATATGGATGAACTTTTCGGACGATGATTTTTCTTGAAATTGGGTAAATTATATATCAATAATATTAGTTTTTTTACCAAGTTTGTTTAAGTTATGACGAGTGTGACTGGATGGTTTAATGGGCATTAATAAATTGGTGTAAAAAAATATTTCGCTGAATTATGCTCTTTTTTCCAATCAGGATAAACATTCATTCAGCCCACTTACGCTAGAGAAGAAAGAAAGTAGAGTAAAAATATGATAGTGCATTCCTCTAAGTTAAGTGAGTGAAAAAGTTTGAGTGCATTTTATTTTGGGACACATTCTTCACTTCTTTTACATGATAATACACATGTTGTTGGAGGGGTACATTTGATGGGATCAACATACTTTTTAGACAATTATATCCTTATTAAAAAACATCTCATGAGTTTTGTGTTGTCCCTGTTGCAGTATTGGCCGCGATGCAGTTATGTTCTCCATTCTTACTATAGGTTATGCGCCGTACCGATGTTCATTGGGTTTGAATGTCTATAACCCAATGAACGTCGGCACGTTCGTTACCAATCTTTACTTATCGAAGACATTTGGGTTGAGAGTGAAGACTTTTATCTAATCGCTAAATAACTAGATGAATCACAATCAGATAACAAGCATTTTATCATTTAGACTAAAAAAGAAACCAATACATGAAAGCTTATTTTTAATTGTCATCTTCCGTTTAATATTTTTAGTATGAAACATCTATTCTCAAGTGGATTTATTTTGTACAGTTACACGTAAATTTATAAGTGGAAAATGATTGAACAATCATTTCTAAATCAAATAAATAAGCTGGTAAGCTGTTTTCACTATTGTAGTTAAGTCTCTCCCACAAAAAAAAATTGCTTTCTCTTTTGTTCATTTTTTATTTTCCTTTTATTCACTTCTTTCCTGAGAAACTAAAGCTAGACATTTGATGCTAATGCTTGGTCTGAACATTTTATTCGTTAAATTTAACTCGATTTGTTATCCGTTGCTATTCGATTCAAAAATTTTGAATATCTGTAAGCTTTCGAAGCAAAACAAATACTAAATTTCAATATCCGTTAAAATCGAAGCAAATTACAAATATTAAAATTTTTGGAAGCGATATCAGATCTGATCCGTCAATATATAAATACATGTATATTTTGATTATATTTAAAGTTATAAATGTATAAAATTATATAATTATTATTCTAACATATGATTTGACAGATTCTATTCACATTATTGCTTATATAAAAGTATTACATAAAATGGAAAAAACAATTATGACAATTATAATCTTTTTCTTAAATTTTGTGTTATTATAATTGTTAACTAAGTTAAAAAATTTTCTTTTGCGAGTATTAAGAAGGCGAAAAATGAAAAAAGGTTGACATGAATAAAAGTGGAGTGTCATACTATTTTGGTAATTCTTAAAGATGATAGCATATTGGTAGAGCGCATAAAGTGGAGTGTCAGACTATTTTGGTAATTCTTAAAGATGATAGTATTTCTGTAGAGCGCATAAAGAGGAGTGTCAGACTATTTTGGTAATTCTTAAAGAATATGAAAAGGTTCCGGGACAGCAGATAAACTTTCAGAAGTCGTCAATTCAGTTTGGACATAAGATTGATGAGATTACCCGCTAAGAGCTTAGGAACATTTTGGGAATTCAAAACCTGAGAAGAATGAGAACATATTTGGATATCCCAGAAAGTTTAGGAGGTTCCAAGGTTCAAGTATTTGGCTTTATACATGAAATGTTAAACAACATTATAAATGGATGGACTTGTATTTTTTTTTACTAGAGGGGGAAAGGAGATAATTATAAAATCGATGGTAACTGCTCTCCCAATCATATTATGTCATGTTATCGAATTCCGAAAATGGTGATGAAAAAATTCACCAGTGCGGTAGCACAATTTTGGTGGAGTCCTTGTGGTAACACAAAAGGATTATATTGGAAATCATGGGATAAGGTTTGTGCACACAAGGATGATGGAGGGCTCGAGTTTAGAGATCTTACGGCTGTCAACACAGCCATGCTTGGAAAGCAACTATGGAGATTAATCAGGAATGCTTTACCCCTGGAACCGATTAGATCGTACTCGTCCTCCTGTGGTTGGCGCAGTATAATCTCTGCTAGATATTTGGTTAGCAAAAAACTAATCAAAAGGGTGGGATCGGAATCCTCTATATGAGCATGTAATGATCCTTAGCTCCCAACCAACCGACCGAGACCAGCAAATGAAAAATAAAATGTTTTCTTACCATACCTTACGGTTGACTCTCTCATCATTTCCTCGTCGCGAACATGGAACTCACTGGCTTTATAGGAAATACTAGACCATGCAGATGTTAAGATTGTCGAAAGTATACCTTTATAGTAGGACACAAACAGTTGATCGGGATGACTGACACTTTACAAAAAATGGAAAATATACAACTAAATCTGAATATCAAGTGGAGAGAGCCTATCCAGATAGAGAAAGACGGGCAGTAGAGTTTGGAACCACGGTTACTGATATTAAAGCTTATTGCTGGAAGGTGCGTTGTCCACCAAAGATGAAACATTTTCTATGGTAATTGTTGTTAGGGTGTATAGCAGTTAAAAAAAAATCTAAAAGCAAGAGGTCTTCAAAGAGATATCAGTTGTGAAAGATGTGAATCATTAGAGGAATCTATAAATCATGTTTTCTTTGAATTCCCACCAGCAGTCCAGGTTTGGACTCTATTAAGGATTCCTACGCATTCATATTATTTTCTAGGATACTCATTATTTGCAAATATGGATTATCTATTCTGGAGGATTAAGCCAGCAATGGAAGATCACTATTTTGTGTGGATACTTTGGTACATATGGAAATGAAGAAATAACAAAGTATTTAGTAATTTGGATATAGATCCTACGGATACTCTTAAATTGGCTCTTGAGTCTTTACTTTGGACGGACACTCAACAAGCAGTAGTCTAGAGTCAAAATCAGGTTTTACAAACAGCTGACGCAGCATTGCCGATTTGACCGGGATGATGGTGTTTCACGGATGGGTCATAGAAATCAGAGGATACTTTTTCAGGACAAGAATGCTATAGTACCTTAGAAGGCTTTGAAAGATTATTGTGAGCTAGAAATACAAGGGCTAGTCAATCCCCCTTACACACAGAGGTCGAAGCTCTCATATAGGCAATGAAATGTATGATGAATTTAAAGCAATATAATGTTATATTTACAACAGATTGTTTTTAATTGGTGAAGATGGTTTCAGAACCAGAAGAATGGTCGGCTATTGCAAGCTACTTAGAAGACATCATGAGCTTTGATAAAATATATAATTATAACCATACTTTTTTTAATAATATAAAATATGATTCATAAGTTGATGTAAGAAAATATTTGTAATTGTTATTTATATATAGAATATATTATTTTAATAGATATATAAAAGTTATTAGGTATTATCATATTTCTAAAATCTTACCAAAATAAATATTTATAAAGAATATAATATTTTTGATATAAAATTTATTAGTATATTACTATATTATGAAAATTTGCATAAAATATAAATTCTTATATAGAAAATAGACATCACCATATTTAAAAAATCTTACCAAAAACATAAATTTTTATATAGTAAGTTTTATATGTCATATTTTTTATGACATGTAATCATTTTTTGTTAAGAGTGAATATAATGATTACACACATGTACAAATCACTTCTCGATAATAACAAGAAATACTATGCTAAAAAGGGATATAAGCTCCATTGAACCTATCCACGTCACCCTAAAAGTTGAGCCAATGAAAAGTGTTGTTTTGCCACGTAGATCCGTTACTCAAATATTTGCTTTATAACATTTCGATGAAATCCATTTGTAACTAAACCCATTTGTAAATGAACCCCACTTTATACTTTAGATCTCTGTTTGTCAAAGTCTTTTATGGGCTTTGAATCTTGACAGTGTAGGCTTACAAAAATAATACTCCGAAGCCCAACACCAACCGTACGCTCAAATCATCTTCCTTCTCTTGCCGTCACTTCCATTTTCCCTTTCCTCGAAAGGTTTGCCATAACGTCTCCATAAGAGTTTACACCTTCTTTAAAGTCCCTATTAAAAGCTTAATCCCACTTATCCCACTAACCCGTATTTAATACACGTCAACCTTGCTCTACATCACTTACAATCACATTCCTATAAGTAGTCATGCCTCTTTGCTTTATTCTCATCAGTACACGAAGAATATAGATTCATTGAATTACAAAAGAGGAAGATGATGAATATGTAAGTCCTGGTCCTTCCCTTCTATGAAAGAGTTTTTGACTTCTTTTGTTGGCTCAGATGGAATGGTAACGTCTTATCTGCTGGCAATTAAAAGTCTTAACGTGAATACGCTTCATGGAAAACCTATACGTCTAAACAAGGTATCATTTTTTTTGACTAAAACAAGGTATCATTTTTGTTCCTATATCTTTGTTAAGCATCATATTTTTGATTGTATGTTACTTTTCTTAAATTTTTACATCGTATTTTTTATTTGCTAGGAAATTCTTGGGTTCTTTCAAGTTTTGGTGCATAGACATGTTTACTCTTAAGAGTTTGCTAACATTTGTTTTTTCTCCTCATTGTAATTGAATTAGGCCTCTTAAGATAGGAAGAGCTTTGATGTTGGCGCTAACCTTTTCTTTGAAAACCTTGACCTGTATGTATGCATATGATATCTTTTTGGAGTAAGTTATATATGATATCTGGGTGGTAATTATACTCTGAAATAATGGTATTTCAACTACAATAGCTGATTCAGTTTTTTTTTTTTTGCTTTTACAGGAAGAGGATGAAAAGATTGGTTATAGCTTTGATGTTGGTGCTAACCTTTTCTTTGAAAACCTTGACCTGTATGTATGTATATGATATATATTTTGGAATAAGTTTATATGATAGAGTTAATTTGCTACAAATACATACAAAAGTAAGAAATTAGGTATCTACCAAGCACAATAAAAGGTAATGTGTCAAGGCAGATCGTTTGGTGGAGATCCTCGGCTGTGGAGACGGAAGATCCGGAGGCGAGTGCAGGCGGTGGAGACGGAAGATCCGGAGGCGAGTGCAGGCGGTGGAGACGGAAGATCCGGAGGCGAGTGTAGGCGGTGGAGAACGGAAGATACGGAGGCGAGTGTGGCAAAGGGAGTGGAAAAATGTGGAGAAAATAAGAGGAGAGAACAGAATTTAGAGATGATGAAGAAGAGGGTGGGTAGTTGGGATATTCCAGAAAGTGAAAGAAGAAGATTTTGAAGGTGGAGAATTGCTGTAGAAAACAGATGATGGTCACGGTGGAGAAGGAGGAGAGATGTAGAAATTGTTTTGAGATTAGATCATTAGGGGTATAATTGTATTTAAAATAAATGTACAGTTTCTAACAGTGTAAATTGATATATAACTAAATATGAAGAACTTTCAGTGTATACGATGCAATTTCTCTATATGATATATGGGTGGTATTTATAATCTGAAATATTGGTACTTCAACTACAATAGCTGATTCAGTTTTCTTTTAATTTCTGATTAGCATAATTACGATAATTAATGTATTTTGTTTCTTTTTCTTTTGTTTATACGATGAAAGAGTTACTGGAAAGGCACTGATGCTAGATGAACTTATAAACTATGTACAATCATTGCAAAGACAAAGACAAGTTGAGGTATTATTATTTTGTTTGCTTCATGTAAATCTAATTAATTGTTTCTATTAATCACCGAATATTAACTATTTTACAATTAAAAATAAAACTATTTTGCAATTAATTTCTCTAATATTTCTTGGTGATGTGGATTAATTAACATATTTTAATGATTCGACAATAGTGATGCAGTAAGTAATTCTTTGATTAACTTACCATTCGAATAATATTTGTGATTTTGTCCAGTCTTCACGTCTTTATAAATGAGATTAGAAGTTGCATATTAATTTATACCACATATACAATATGCATATTAAATAGAAAAGTAATTTAAATTGTAATATATGTTAAGTGTAATAAATGTTTTTATGGCATGTTATTAAACAGTGCATTGTAATAAGTTTAAATTAAATAGAAAAGTAATTTAAATTGTTTACTGTAAAATTCATTTATACTAGAAAGAAAAACAAAAACACTTAGTAATCTCTTACAAGCTGACCAAACTATCTTTTCATATTCTAAATCCATAAAAATTAAGCATGAACAACATAAATATTCCACGCCAGAAACGGATGCCCCTTTAATACAATAGGAACAAAATTATATATCCACAAGTGGAAGTTATTTTATCATGTGGTAAATACTGGTTCATCTATAAGTTTACACCATAAATCCAATTTCATACCCAAGAAGAAAAAAAAAATTATCATTAGTGGAGAGACATGAGCTTTCGTAAATTAAGTAGCATTGTTAGATATAAAACCTCTATGTAATATTTTTATATTTGCATAATATTTCAGCACCAAACAATAATATATATATACACATATAAGTCATTTCTATTTTTCAATTTAAAATTTTATTCTTTTATGCTCTGTAACATTTTATATTTTGCATATTATTTTGTGTTGAATGAATTACGGTTAAATGTATTTTTTTTAGAAAATATTAAATTATAAATTTTTAATATGTGTGCACAACTATAAAGCGTTAGATAAAAAACGAAAAAAAATATTTGGTATTAGAAGTCCAGTGGCTTATACCATTCTACCACTTATTTAAAAGTCTTGAACATCAGTAAATTAGTTAGTTTTACAAATTACCAAAAACAATTTTTTTTTATAACAGTTATGTATGTGTACACAAACAAATATATAAGAACTCAAACTGATACAAATTATATATTATTATGGGAATGATTATGGTTTGTGCTGAGGCAAGCTGTAAAATCTAAAACCTCAATGATTTTAACTGGAAAAGATATGTTTCTTTACTTGTTTAGATTTGAGTCCAATGTATTTTAAGATTTAAGATTAATAGAATTTAATTTTAAGCATTTATCCAAATTTACATTTACAAAGGGAATACAATAATTATAAAAAATATTTAGAAAATTTATGCGCTTATCTTTGTTGGTTACCAATGAACAAAACAATGTAAACAGTTCTGAAAGATAACTACAGTTGATTAGCCAAAAAAAAAACATAATTTCAATATATCACTGACTATTAAACATACTTAATCAACACATTAATAAAGACACATACTAATAAAACCAGTAAATACTAAGTTGCAAATCAAATTTATAAATCTTTTTTGATACTTAATGTGAAAATTTGACATTTTCTTATAATATAACAAATAAAATACATATAACTACAATAACTTATCAACACCAAATTTAAAATAATTTAGGTCACATAGTTTATCATAGTTTTAATTGGTAGAAAAGGAAGTTCTTAGTTTTTGATTGTGTGATACAATGATAAATACATTAGAAGAATATAAAATATTTTTTTAAACAATTAGATAATAAAAATAAAATCAAATACAAAAATAGAAAAAAATAATTTACATAGCAATAAAATTGAAAATAAACTTAAAGACAACTAACCCGTATCGCGGAAAAAGAACCTAGTAACTCTAATCTCTCTTTATTTCAAATCCAGGTTAATTCAAATCTTTCCGTATATTAAATTCTCATCCCTAGTGAAATGTTATCTTTAATTCTCTTTAATTATTTCTTGAGTATATGAATCTAATTAGCTTTTGATTTTTAATGCTAAGTAATTAAGGAATGGGTAAAGACAAGCATCACGAACAAGAAAATTGTTTTTTCTCACATCATAATTATCACGGCCATGGATATCCACCGGGAGCTTAACCTCCTCTGCCGCCGGGAGCTTATCCACCACAGCATAGTTACCCTCCACAAGGTTATCCTCCTCAACCTCACGGCTACCCACCAGCCGCTTATCCACCTCCTCCGGGTGCTTAGCCTCCCGCCGATTAACCCGGACCCAGTCAGTAACTTCTCTAGATTCGCCCCTGAGTAGAATAGAGGTTAATAAAAAAGTATTCAACGTACAAAAATGGTTAAAATTACATAACAAAATAAAAATATTTAAGGTGAGTCCAGTGACATGAAAGTAATATTCCAGGATATTGTAGGGGCAAATGTTAGTAATGATCCTGAATTAATAATATTGATCAATTCCAAACCTAAAGATGTTTTAAAAAAAAACTCAAAACATGATTTTTAATTAATTTCAGTAAGAGTTTGTTGATCGTCTGAATATTAACAAAATTTTGCACGTGTACATGATGAATGTCACACTTTTCAGTTATAAATTGAATTTTAGTATAGTTGACAGGGACTATAGTGGTTGATTCATTGTTCTATAAAAGAATTTGAGAATAGCTAAGCTGGGTGTATTTTTTTAATTCCTCTTATATGTTTTCTTGATTTCTATGTTAATTTTCAATTTTGAGAATTTTTCAATGTGATTAAAAAATTTCAAATGAGTTCTTCGAATTGGTCTAATAAGCACAAGGAAATAACGTCGACAAAAAAAAAGCACAAGGAAATAACATTATGATTTTTTAGTGAATAAAATGGGAAGTATATATTTATTATTAAAAGCTAAATTGGAAAATTTGATACATTTTTGTCTTCATATTCAAGTAGAATTTTAGAGTACATATGGGTTTGGTTTCGATTGGCTTTAGAAATAATGTTGGTTTAGTTTTGGCTAAATTTTGTTAGCTTCGGTTCACATGCTAAAAATTAATTAACCTCTAACTGAAAGCTTTCATGAGACATTTGCCGATCTTGTGATTGTAAATAGGCCTTGGAGGGGGAGTCGGAGTACTGATAGGCAGTAGCAGCAACAGTTGGGGCGGCTGCAATGGGAGGTCACCACGCTGGCAAGTACAAAAGAGGGTTTGTCGGTGGAGGAAAATACAAGCGAGGGAAGAACAGTATGTTCGAAGGGAAGTATAAGGGTTGTAAGCACGGCGTGTTTGGAGGAAAAAGAGGCAAGCATGGCATGTTCGGACGAAGGAAGTGGAAATGATCATTTGAATATGATTTTTCACGATCTATATAACACTTTTTTTCGTTCGAAATTTTAGCAAAAAGAATAAAAAAACACGTTTTCTTATGTAATACTTACATATTAAGCTTAGTATATATTTGGTACGACATATTAAGCTTACATTTTGTACGACATATTAAGCTAAGTATATATTTTTACATGCATACTAGTTAATAGTGTCTATAAAGACTGTCACTAAAGTCATGTATGCACGGTACATATTAACGTTTGAAAGTTCTGTTCACGGACATTCTGTCCTCCCCGCCCAAACCCCGACCCCCACCCCCACCTAATGAATTGCAGTTCTATATATGTTTAGAATTTTCTGTTTTTTTTCCCTTAAACCGTTAAACGAGTTTGAATGACTATATTCCCTAAAATATAGATTTGGACGTTAAGTAGTATTATCTTCACCAATGCTTAAGCAAAAAAAAAGGTGGTATTATCCAAAACAGAATTACAATATTATTGTTTTTATCCAAAATAGAATAACAAAGCTTCTGAATAAGATGGACGAGGTTTATCCTAAGAGTGCCAAAAGATATTATCTTATTTGTGTGAAAGTAAAAGAAACATATTATGGATACTTGTAACAAGTTATCTAAAAGTAAATAAAAATACTGTTGTTTAAAGGACGATATAATCGGCTGCAAATAAGATAATGAACACAAAGGGAAAAAAATCTTCTTCAGGATAATATAAAATCCATTACAAATTTTAAAAGTATTAAAACCATGTCAAATCTATTTTGGTAGTCAGCGAAATCTGGACTGATTAGATATTCCTATAATTAGTTTAAATTTTGTTGTCTACAATAAAATCCATAATATGCAAATAAAACTTGTTATTGAAAATGTTAATGACATTGAAATATATAGTATGATATCCAAATAAAATATGAAATAGTAATCGGAATGATGAGTTATTTATTTATTTTTGGATAAAAATATAAATATAATGAGTTCAAAACAAAATTTCAACAGTTGTAATCAGTCAAAACGAGGTCTTAACGATATCCAATTCAGTATTCAAATGAATAGATTGGGATAGCGAGTTTTTGTTTTGTTAAGAAATCGGGATAACTACTTGAAAATGAAAATTTCAAATTCCTATCTAAATGAAACGACGATTGTGATTTTTATTCCAATTATATTTAAAACAAATATAAGAAATTATCTGAATTACATCTACGAAAGATTCTCTGCTCTCCTATATAAATCATTGTTTTCCCCTATCCCCGTTCACTCAAAAACAAAACAAAAAACAATCTGCAAAATGGTTTCTCGGTTTCTCTTATGTTGTCTCTTGTTCTTAGCAAGTTGTGTCTGCGCGACTATTGTTTCTCACGATGGACGAGCAATCACCATTGATGGTCATCGCCGAGTACTCCTCTCCGGTTCGATACATTATCCTAGAAGTACCCCTGAGGTAACTAAATCTTGAATAATCCATATCTATGACTGATCGTAGTGGTTTTTATGTTCAGTACTATAATCATTTTTTCTATTATTTTTTAGATGTGGCCCAATCTTATAAAAAAAGGCAAAGAAGGAGGTCTTGATTCGATAGAGACTTATGTTTTCTGGAATGCTCATGAACCTACTCGGCGTCAATATGATTTCTCTGGAAATCTAGATCTTATTCGGTTCTTGAAAACCATTCAAGATGAAAAGTTGTATGGCGTTCTTCGCATAGGACTATACGTTTGTGCCGAATGGAACTACGGGTAATATACTAAATGGAATGAATCTTACTAAATCTTTTTGTGCAAGAATCTTACTAATTTATATATAAACATATATATAGTTTAAAAAGATCCCTAATGCGTTAGTAACATATATATCAGTTTCTCTTACATACATCTAAACGTGATGTGTTAGTAATTCATAGCTATTCTCGTACATACCAATCAGTTTTAATAAATCCCTAATGTGTTTTTAACTTTTGCGAGACTTTCTTAAATTCGCGTTAGTAACTTTTTAAATACATATGGGTTTCTCTTACATACATATAAATGAGATGCGTTAGTAATAGGCACCATTATCTTACATACATGTACGTTTTTATAAATCCCTAACCCGTAAGTAACTTTTGCGAGTCTTTCTCCAATCCTGAATGTGATATTCTGGTTTTCCATGCAATGTTTTTGATCGGCAATTGTGTAATCATTTTAATCAGGGGATTTCCTGTGTGGCTTCACAACATGCCTGATATGGAATTTAGGACTACTAACAAAGCTTTCATGGTAAGCTCTACAATCATATTTTTTTGTTCTCAAGTAATGTATTATTATCATTTGATATTGTATATGTTTGTATTTTATATAGAATGAGATGCAAAATTTCACAACAATGATAGTTAACATGGTCAAGAAAGAAAAATTATTTGCATCACAAGGAGGTCCAATTATTCTTGCGCAGGTAATAGATTAGTTTTTAACACTAGTTTATTTGTTTGTAGACTATATGATATACAAAGCTCTTAACACTATTTTCTTGCAGATAGAAAATGAGTATGGAAATGTAATTGGATCGTACGGAGAAGCGGGTAAAGCATATGTTCAATGGTGTGCAAACATGACTCAATCCCTTGATATTGGTGTTCCATGGATCATGTGTCAACAAAATGATGCTCCTCAGCCTATGGTAACTAGCTCTAAGTATTTTAGTAAATATGTATTCTTTTTATTATTTTGTGCAAAACTAAATATTTTAAATCACTTGAATTTAGTTGAACACATGTAATGGTTATTACTGCGACAACTTTGAACCAAACAACGCCAACACTCCTAAGATGTGGACTGAAAACTGGACAGGATGGTTAGTTTTATATTACTGGCATGAATCATTAAAATTTTGGTTACATTCTTTTAAATTTGTTATCTTTCCAACATATATCTTCTTTAATATTTGTAGGTATAAGAATTGGGGAGGCAAAAATCCTCATAGAACAACAGAAGATGTTGCTTTTGCTGTTGCAAGATTCTTTCAAAAAGGAGGAACTTTCCAGAATTATTACATGGTCAGTCATTTAATGATAAAATTTCAATTTAGTTAAAAAAGTAACTAACATATATCTATATATATATATATATATATATATTAATTAATGCTTTTATTAGGAACACTAAATGAATGCTTTTATTTATGTAGTATCATGGAGGCACAAACTTTGATAGAACTTCAGGTGGTCCATACATTACAACTTCATATGATTACGATGCTCCACTTGACGAATTTGGTAAATTAAAATTATATCCATAGTTTCGAAAATTAAGTTTTAGTATTGACATGATGTAAATTTATCAGGTAATTTGAATCAACCAAAATACGGACACTTAAAACAGCTTCATGATATCCTTCACTCTATGGAGAAAGCTCTTACTTACGGAAATGTATCCACCATTGACTTTGGAAACTTTGCATCGGTAATTTTTTTGTCTTTTTTCTTACCAATATTGAACATTTTAATTTTTAAATTAGTTACTTATCATAAATATGTATGTTGTAGGCAACAATTTATAGCACTGAAGAGGGATCAAGCTGTTTCTTTGGAAATGTAAATGAAACTTCAGATGCAACAATTAACTTCCATGGAGAAACCTATGTTGTTCCAACTTGGTCCGTTAGCATTTTACCAGATTGCAAAACTGAGGTTTATAATACTGCTAAGGTTTGTTTCCTTTTTTTTTACATTCAATTATTGAGTATTGCATTTAAATTAATCTTTCTATAAATGCCCTTCCAGATTCTTAGGTGTGCCGATTATTGGGTTATAATAAGAATAATGGGGGTATCACATAAAAATTATATTCTTTATGCATTATTCTGTGTTTTTCAATTCATAATTAGCATTATACTCCAACTGATAATAGTTTTGCATTTGTTCTTGTGGGTTTTCGGTTATACATACATCATTTACGTTAGTATTTCTTAATTAATTATATATATATATATATATATATATATATATATATATATATATATCCATTTTTCTTTGTTGATTTTTTTATTGTTCACATTGATGATCATTATAACATTTTAAGCTATAATGTTTACTGTTTTGGTATTTTGGATTCAGATAAACACTCAAACTTCTGTGATGGTCAAAAAACCAAATGAAGCTGAAGATGAGCCTTCAATTTTGAAATGGTCATGGAGACCAGAAAACATGGACAACCTCCTTTTAAAAGGAAAGGGAGAATCTACAATGAGACATCTGTTTGATCAAAAAATAATAAGCAATGATCAAAGTGATTATGTTTGGTACATGACTACTCTTAACCTTAAAGAGGAAGATCCAGTTTGGGGTAAGAACATGTCTCTACGTATCAACAGTACTGCTCATGTGCTTCATGCTTTTGTCAATGGAGAACACATTGGTAAGTAAATTGATATATATATATATATATATATAGGTTACTTAATATATATACATTGGTAACTAATTGATTTCTGTTTTTAGGTAATTATCATGCAGAAAATGGAAAGTTTCAGTATGTTTTTGAGCAAGAAGTGAAGTTTAACCATGGTGATAATGTCATTTCTCTCTTAAGTATAACTGTAGGACTTCCGGTAAGTTTAACTCATTATTATGTTGCATTTTCTTAACTTTTAACCATTTTTCTAACAATTTTTTTTTATAGAACTATGGTGCTTTCTTCGAGAATGTTCCCGCCGGAATCACTGGACCTGTTTTTATTATCGGAAGAAATGGTGATGAAACCGTAGTAAAGGATTTGTCTACTCATAAATGGAGCTATAAAACTGGTTTAAGTGGGTTTGAGAACCAACTCTTCAGTTCAGAATCACCTTCTAAATGGTCAGGTGACAGTGTACCATTCAACCGTACCATGACATGGTACAAGGTAAGTTGATATTATCATTCATAAAAGAACTAACCAAAACCCTAGTGATTTAAAATCAATCATATGATTTAAATTTGTATTTCAGACTACATTTAAGGCTCCGTTGGGAAGTGAACCAGTTGTTGTTGATCTTCTGGGACTTGGAAAAGGTACTGCTTGGATCAATGGAAACAACATTGGGCGTTATTGGCCAGCTTTTCTTTCAACCGAAGATGGTTGTTCTACGGAATGTAATTATAGAGGAGCGTACTATGCTGAAAAGTGTCAAACTAATTGTGGAGAACCTACCCAAAGATGGTAAATTTTCTAAATTTGATTAGGTTCCAAATTAAATATTTTAAACTGGTTTTATTTTAGAATTAAAACTTGCATAAATTTATAATAAGATGATGCTTTATTTTTTAAACAGGTATCATGTTCCTCGTTCTTTCTTGAACCCTAAAGGAGATAACATATTAGTTTTGTTTGAAGAGATCGGAGGAAACCCATCTTTTGTGAATTTCCAAACTATTGGAGTGGGAGGTGTGTGTGCAAATGTCTATGAGAAGGATGTTCTTGAACTTTCCTGCGATGGAAGGCTTATTTCTGCAATCAAATTCGCCTCTTTCGGTAACCCAAGCGGCAGTTGTGGATCCTTTGAGAAAGGAACTTGTGAAGCAAGCAAAGATGTTGCTGACATTCTCACTGCAGAATGTGTTGGGAAAGAAAAATGCTCCATTAATGTTTCCACAGAGAAGTTTGGAGCACCTGAATGCAATGGTGCTACTAGAAGTCTTGCAGTGGAAGCCCTATGCTAGATTTTTTTCTAGATATGCGGTGTTTCCTTATGTTTTATCAAACTTGGTAGACTATGTTTTCTGCGGGATTTAGGTTACTTAATTCTAGGAACGTTGCATCCATTATTAGTTTAGATGGATGATTTGATTCAATAAAAGAACACCTTCTTATATTATATTATCCATGATCATCATCTTCTCCAGAATCAACCGTGGTAATTTCTTCCCCACCTTCCCCACTCGCTCTGAAGTATAAGTTAAATGTTCTCTTCATTGTTAACAAATATTCATAATTTGATGTTTTCTCAAGCTTAGTTTGATGTTGGCTACGGTTTATTCATCTGAGACGTTTTCAAAAAAAATCCTCACGATCTTTTTTTTTTTCGTTCAACCTCACGATCTTTACATAGGTATAAGCACATTCGTCGCCTTTCTCATTTTTTTCTATTTAGATTTCCTTACAATCTACTACATACTGACTCTCTGATAAGAGTTTTCATATATGTATACATTGCGACATACCATAGATGGTACCTGGTACCTAAGCATTAAAGATTTGACGAAGTCTGAGACATCTTCTCTTGGCTATTATATTCTTCAATTCCAAGTAACTTGATTTACAAATACTTGTGTTCCAATAACATGTTCTGTTAAGTCATAAGGGACAAAAATTGAAATATGTTTTTGAAAGCCGATCAATGTATTTTCCATGAACCAAAAAGAAGAAGAAAAAGACCGAAGGAAATATTTTACAAGAATGCAAGGAAAAGGTAAATTAATTGTTGGATATAGAAACGACAGTTTTTTTTAACTCTAGAATGTTTAGATTGGTGAACAAGCAACGTACAACGGTAGGAAAAAACCCTCCGCGCCAAAGGTTAAATAATGGGGGAAAAAACGACAGTGAAAGCATCAGAAGATGCATGAAATACAAGAACCAAAACCTACAGAGTGTAAAGGTCTGAAAACAGACAAGCTCGATCCCCTCTGTAGCAGCAAATTACTTTAATGTGGCCTCCGGCAGTATCCAAGTGCACCTGCAGCCAACGAGGACCCCCAGCAGCTACATAAGATGAGAGTCTCCTCTCCTTTGTGACACTCTGCGCAATTACTGCCGCTTTGCTGGACGAAAAAGGAGAAAGGGAAAAATCTGGTGATATCCATGTTCAGATGTTCTACAAGACTTTATATTGCATAATGTATTATTTTTAATCGTTTTGAATGTTTGAAGTTACAGGACGAATATATATATATATATATATATATATAAACTTTAAATATGTTAGATTCAATAGAAATGAAACTTTTGTTTTTGGCGGTTCACAATGCTAGTAACCTTATATTTATCATCAGTCTTTGAATACTTCCTCCCTTTTCTTGTGGCACAAGAAAGCAAATGCCCACATCTAATTCTTTTCTCAAGAGGTGTTTCTAAGTCTCTCATGGTGTCTAACAAGGAGGATGATCTTCCTCTAGAACACCATTTTTAGGTCTCTCATGGTGTCTCTTCTCGTTCCTGCTCGGAAACAAAGGTCACAGATCCGATTTACAATCTCCTCTACATTTGTCCAGAGAGCTTAGAACTTGTATTAGGAGTTATATACATCATAATATCTTTAGGAATATGTTTATTAGTTTGTGTGTATAAACCATATAAGTATTAGTTGGTATCTTTTACATGATACCAGAGCATAAATTTTTCTGATCACCTAAGTAGTTAATTTTTTGTAAAGAGTTCATCGGGTTTCAAGTCCGGAAACCTTGTCCTGTGTATTCGTCTAGCTGTTCTTGTGTGAGGAGGCTCAGCAACTATGGTTGAAGGAGAAGACTCCGCTATGTCCAGAAGCGGAACTTATGATGGTGAAGGTGTTGAAGGCGCAACGCCGTATTCACTGGACACCTCCGGGAACTATGATACAATTACGTCATGATGTTAACTGGAAAAAACTACAATGAATGTTCGAGTAAGATGAATACCTCTTTGCTTGCAAAGCGGAATTTATCAACGGACATATCCATGAGAGATGTCAAACAAAGTCCAACAAGAAGTTTAGACAAAGAGTGTCTAATAAAAAAAGAACAGTTCGGATAGAATTGGCCCTCGGTTATTCCATGATCGTGGGTGGATCATGTCAAAGAACAGCTTGTGTCTTGTCATGAAGATGGACAGCCTGTGATTGAATTCTTCGGAAGACTGTCCAAGTTGTGGGAAGAACTTGGTATTTAATCACCTTTACCAAGCGGTACCTGTTCTGTAGCTGCTGAAATCGAAAAAAACTAGGGAAGCAGAGAAGACGCATCAGTTTGCCTTGAGATTAGATGAGACACGGTTTGGTGGCATATGTCAGATAATTATCTCATCTTGGATATTGGAGGCAGTAGGTCTTTTTGCAAAAAAAACAGAACCAGTTCAAGCTCAAACAATGGCAGAAGGGATAGTGTAGCACTGTGCTCGCATTGTGGACGAAGAGGTCATGAGAAATCAAATCGTTGGCCAGTTTGTAGGAGATGGGCCGAGCCCCTCGATAAAACCCATCAAATGAAAAAGCCCGGCCGACATCCTTACCCGACAGTGTCCACTGTCTTGAAAAGGACAGGACGGGCAAGCCGGACAACTAGTACGAAAGTCAAACGAGGACGAAAGACACGTTCCTACTCGTGCTACTAGTAAGGCCCGATTGGAATTAAGGCCCAACTGGGAACCGAGATTCCACTGTCTCGACAGGGACAGGACGAGAGAGTCGGATAACTAGTACAAGAGTCAGGCAAGGACGAAAGAGACGTTCCTACTCACGTTACTAGTAAGGCCCAATATCAAACCAAGGCCCAACAAGGCATCGACGAATTAGGGCGAACGACCTGACGAAGACTATAAAAGGAAGGAATAACGCAAGAAGGAGGATTCATTCACACTGAGACATACTCACTACAACGGCTAGATCTAAGGTTTCTTCGCTTTACTAGATACTCGCCGCCTTGTATTCCTCCTGACGCTCTACGAGCTCCGGCTAGCTTGTCATTCCTTTTACCTTTTGTAACCTCTCAGTCCAGATCTAATAAAAGAACATCTTTGTTCGTCCCACTTCTCTTTTTATTGTATCCTAAACCGTTCTAGGCACGAACAATTGGCGCCCACCGTGGGGCCTAGAACAAAGTAACGTTACCGCAGATCTAGGCATGCCTGACGACGACAACGTCTCCGGCGCTTCCGGGGAGGAGGCCGCTCCGACCTTAGAGCCCATCACCCCCCTTCCGGCCGACTTCATGAGTTCCATCTTGGCGCGCTTCGCACAACAAGACGAGATCAGAAAGGCAACTCAGGCGCAGCTCGCTAACCTGATAGCGACACTTACAGCCGCTCCGGTCGGCCAGACGAGCAACACTCACCTCTTCCGACGTCATCTCTTCAACTCGAACCCAACGGCACCGATAGCCGACCACGCCTCGGAAGGGTCGGACCCTAGCGACACCCTCGCGGCTGAAACCGCTCATCCCGGTCCAAACACTGCGACGGTACGCGAAATCGCCGAACTCAAGCTCAACCTCCAGCAGATGAGCTCCACCATTCACAAGGTGACTAGTGCGGCTCCTCAGATCGAGAGCGTTCTAGCCTCTACAGAGCGTACCCCGTTTAGCTGCACCCTAACAAACGTCAATTTCAGGAAGACTGAGAAGATACGTCCCCCGCAGTACAAACCGGGTGGTGACCCCGTCGAGCACATAACGGCATTCAACATAGCGATGGCTCGGGCTTATTTACCCGACGAAGAGAAGGACGTCGCGTACTACCAGCTGTTCGTGGAGACGCTCCACGACCAAGCCCTGACCTGGTTCTCGGGATTGGCGGAGAACTCTATCATCAGCTTCAGGGACCTAACGTCCGCCTTCCTGAAAACTTATATCATCTTTACGAGGCGCGAGGCTACGGCGTCCAGCCTATGGAACCTCAAGCAGTCCAAGGATCAGAGCCTCCGCGAGTTCATGGAACGCTTCAAGTCGGTTGTCTCCAAGATTGACATACCAGACCATATCGCTATCGACGCTCTCATGAACACGCTTCAAGTCGACTCTAAATTCCGAGAAGATCTATACCGCAGCCCATCCACTTCACTGCAGGATGCTATCGCGCGCTCCCATAACTTCGTCCGCATGGAGGAAGACACGAGAGCCATAATGGATAAGCAAAGCACGTCCAAGCCCGAGACGACTAAAGCCGCTGACTCAAAGCCGGAGCCACGTCAACACGCCCCAGGTGATAAGAACGCCTCTCAGAGTGGTCTCATGTTTGTCATCGACGAGAACAACAAACCAGTCACCAGCTTCACCGTGCGGGGCGAGCCTTCGAACGTGTACAATCGCGAGACCGCCGTAGCCGCTGGCGCGGCTAACACCATCTGCGCAACTCAACCCGCCCCACCTGGTACATCTGGACCCTCATGGGGAACCGACCTCACCAAACATTGCAAATTTCATGACGTGAAAGGGCACGACACCACCGAATGCAAGACGCTGTACGCCCAGTTCCTCTCGAGCGTCGAAAGCGGTGATTTGAAGATCACGTCTCCTAAGTCTAAGCCAAAGTCCGGCAAAAGCTGGTGGAAAAAAAAAGACAAGCGCGCAGCGACAGGCGAGCGGCAAAGCTAGGGAAAAACGTAGGGGCGACGACAAACCTGATGACGACACAGACAATGAAGCTTCGTCCGCAGACGAAGATCAACCAGCGAACCGCCAGCGTATCGAGGTGATACGCTCTCAGCCGCCCGAGTCGTCGGACGATGAGGATGACTGTACGGTCCACTCAGAAGATCTCAGGAACGCCCTCAAGCGGAAGGCGGCTCACGACGTCAGCAAGGATGATCTCTGTTCCCAACTCAACTATTGCAAGACGCGACGCCAAAGCAGCGCGGCTTTGGAGGCAAGCCCTCCGCTATCACCGATCAAATCCATTACAGACCTCAGAGATAAGCTAAATGCTAATTCGGCCGACTTACGTGTCCAACTCAATCGATCAAAATCCACCGATCTACGGCGTCGGCTCGAGCGTCCACTCAAGACGATACCCCAGGAGCCGACCGACCAGGAAGTCTCGACCGACCTTCGCACGCTCTTGGACGTCAAGAGAGCCGCCTCACGACCAAGGCTAAACGTCATCATGGGTGGCTCCCCTCCTTGTGACGATTCGGTCCGTTCCGTCAAGGAATACCGACGACAGGCTACGACGTCACAGCGATGGCCCGTGAAATCCCTGAGTCATCACCCCATCAGCTATTCCCTAGACGTCTTGCACGGCATCCACGTCCCACAAAACGATCCCCTGCTCGTCGTCCTTGGGATCGGCGAGTTCGACGTCACCAAAGTACTCATCGACACGGGAAGCTCGGTCGACCTCATCTTCCGCGACACACTCGTTAAAATGGGAATCGACTTCTCCGACGTCAAGCCGTCCGCTTGGACCTTAACTGGCTTCAACGGCTCTTCGGAAACAATCCTTGGCACCATTTGACTTCCAGTTCGTGCGGGTGGAGTGACTTGGTCGGTCAATTTTGCTATAGTAAGCACTAAGGCACCCTATCACATAATACTTGGCACACCGTGGTTGCATTCGATGCAAGCCGTTCCGTATACATACCACCAATGCCTCAAGTTCCCCGGAGCCGACAGAACGATTTGAACTATCTGCGGCGACCAGCGAGCCGCGCGAGACCTCTCGATCGCGACCGTTAAACTGCAACAGTCGTATTCCCTTGTCTATGCGGTCTCCCCGTCGATTACGAAAGTCTGCCCTCAGAAGGAGGAAGTCCTCGAGATGCCCATCGACGACTCCGACCCGAGCCGGACAGTACGCATCGGATCGTACCTAGCCGACGACGTCCAACAAGCAATCTTCGCTTTCCTCAAAGAGAATATGTCGACTTTCGCTTGGTCCATGGCAGATATGAAGGGAATCGACCCAGCAATCACAACACATGAGTTGAACGTCAATCCCGCGTTTAAACCGATCCGTCAAAAGAGGCGAAAGCTGGGACCCGATTGAACAAAAGCGGTGAACGAGGAAGTCGAGCGACTACTTGGGGCGGGTTCGATCATCGAAGTCCGCTATCCCGAATGGTTAGTGATCTCACTCAAATTACCCTAGGAGTGAATTACTCTCTCAAATAAGAGGTTCAGATGTAGTACTTAGGGATCGATTTCACGGGGAGCGAAGGAACACAAAAGATGTTAATCCTTAGTGACTAAGCTAGGTTGAAATGGTTTAAATGTAAATTGCAAGTTGTGAGCAATGATTAATTGCTCAAGAGAATGTTTGTGGGTTGTAATCAATAAGAGAAATAGTTAGATTCAAGGTTACTATTCAGCTAGTTCAGGATTATAATGCTATGGATGTTTTAATGAGTTGCTTGCATATACTAAAGAACTTCGACTCTTTAGAGTTGGCTAATAACTATCGTTACTAGTCTCGTCAATTGATATGTCTGCCGACAATATCGATCGATGTTTGACAGCTTGTATCGATCGATATGTATGTCGTCGATCGATTACTCTATTTGAGTATCGGTCGATATAGCTCTAGATCGAATCAAATATATGTTCACCAAGATCATAGACCGGCTCTCGCTTATCCCTAGAGGATCTTAGCTTATTCAAGATGATGTCAGGAGACTGATTTATGGATTAAATCAACTCCAAGATCATATTCTAGTTAGCTACGCTAGAATAAGCATTAGGGTTCATCAGGATAATGAGTATACAACTCAACAGTCCATAGTTGGGGCTAATCCCTCATAACTATTTGAACCCTAAATCTAACAATGGAATCTACTCAGACATGACTGAGTGATTCATAGCATCTAGGTAATAATAGAGATTCATTTAGAAGACCGAACAATCAAGTTCCTCGTGATAACAAATCTCTTTGTATCTTTCTTCTAAACTTAGAATCCTATAACCTTAGATGAGAACAGAATTAAGATGAAAAGAATACTTTATTGATAAGTAAGAAGTACTAGAACAATGATATGTTGTAAAAGCTTACTTTGCCAAAACACATAGGCAAAGGTATAAATATTGAGTACAATTAGGTTAAAAACTTGTCAGGGGCATTATAGTAATATTGAGACATCTTGGGCTTCAAGTCGATTGAGAATATTCTTCCTTCTTCTGCACGCTCGATATCGATCGATGGTACTATGTGTACATCGATCGATGGAGTATCTCGTCGTCATTTCTTCAAATGCGTCATCGATCGATTACACGAAGTGTGTATCGATCGATATGTAACTCTGGATATCGACCTCGATGTCTGATCTTCAAGTCATCTCGGGAAAACTCTCCTTTAAGCTCCAAATGGCACCTAAAACGTCACTTTACTCCAAAATGCCCTTGAACCTGAAAACATACCTAAAAGACTCCAAAACATAGATATATATATATATATATATATATATATATATATATATATATATATATATATATATATATATATAGTAAAATCATATAAATACCATGAGTAAAAGTGGGTCAAAATCATGGTATATCAACTCCCCCAGACTTAACCTTTTGCTTGTCCTCAAGCAAACACACATGTAGTATTAGAAAGAAGTTTGAAAATAGCAGAGACTCAATTTAAATCTTAACTTTAGGATCATCACCTCTACTTTGTTGCAAGCCACATCTTATGCCTATTAATCACATTAGTACACTATGCCATATCCTAGCTTAGCAACTAAATCTCCTAACCAAATATCTTAACAATCCTGTCTGTCTATCCCCTCTACTGATCTCATTTATGCATAAAACTAAAAGTGCAGGCTTTATCTTGGGGATATCGATCAAGAAGCACATGGATTCAACTCAAACAAGTTTCTGAACACACATGCAAGTCTTCTCTGATCCCTTTCTTCCCCCTTTTTATCTCTCTTCTCTGGATCCTCATAGTTTCAAATTTTGATGAACACTGATTGCCACAAAGGCTATCTTTGCGTTATCTCATTGACTTAGTAACACATACTTTTGAATAAGCGAATAATGGGGTTACAAGAATTAATCATGCCCCTCGCTTTGATCAATCCTTTAAAGTAGAATAATGGGGTCGCAGGAATCACTCCTACCCCTCTACTTCTCAAGATATCATATCACATCTATATACAAATAATTTCTCTCTTTCCTTAGCATGCTGAAGAGAGAGAGGGAAGGGAACCAGAAGCACACAGACTATTACCTTCCAGACTTGCAGGAGGATTCCGATCCCTTGTATACCAAGCCCCAAGACAAGCAATAGATTGTCAGGTTAGGTTGGAGATCAGCTTTGGTTCTTCCAAACAATCATGAGAAGTATTGTCGTAGGTGACAGTTGATCCACTTTAGCATCTATAGTACTTTCTGCAATCAACAAATCTAAGAATGGTGCTAAAGAGTGGTTAGATAAAAAGAAAATTTTTGAAAAATATCCTAGTCCCTTCTTTGACTCAATAAAACCAATTTTGAAAACATTTTGGTGAAACCAAAAAGGTAAGGTAGCATCAGTAATCTCCCCCCAGACTTAAATCATACACTGTCCTCAGTGTATAATAGTCGGATTAGGGCATAAATAAATCATAAGGAATGTACTGATATCGAAAATTAGAACAATATACCTGACCGTGGATACGTATCGAGCGATAGTGAGTCGTCTATGTCGATCGATAAGTATAGGAATATGTCGAGCGATGTCGACCGGATCGTATCGGTCGATAGGAATGGTAATCGTCTAGAATCTGAAAAACTTAAAAACAAAAACGAAAAACGAAAAATAAAAACATAAATCAGATTTAACTAAGTAAGAAAATACCTAATAGTGGGTTGCCTCTCACTCAGCGCTTTATTATAGTCTTTTAGCTTGACTATGGTAGTAATGAGGCTAGTGAGGTGAATTCATGACACTTGCTGAGTAGCAAGCCTCATACGTGTTCTCTCCATGTTTCTCTCCAAACCAAGTGGTGAAGAAGCTTCTTGTGGCTTTATCTCCTCTGGTTAGTTTCTCCCTTAATTCAATGACCTCGTTGCGCAGACGTTCTATATCTTCTGCATTGCTCTCAATGTGGAACTGGTGGTTTCTGAATGTTGGATAGGTGTGTTGGGATTGATCACCGAGTTCTTCTTGTATGTCATTGAGTCTCTCAAACGTTCTCCTTCGTACCATGAGTCTATCGATCGATCTCAGGTAGTCCATATCGATCGACACTGGTGTAGGTCTGTCGGTCGATGTCCTGATTGGTATATCAGTCGATGCTAATGGTGCTGGTCTATCCGCGAGTTGTCTGGAGATGATCTTAATTTCCTTCTGGATGTTCTCTATAGTGTACTCCATGCTTTTGACGTCGCTTTGCACTGGAAACCATAGTTTCTCAAAGCTTTGGTAGGAAGAATCTCCAACCTCTTGAATTATGGTGAAGAGATCTTGAACTGTCTTCTCCATGTCAGCTCTGGTGCAAAACTCGCTGGAGTTCATATTGGGCGATGGACTAGGTGTCATATCGGTCGATGCTGCGCGTCTGTAGTCCTCGCAGAGTTCTCTCAATGTATCTTCAACCTCTTGCAGTCGATTTTCCATTGGTGGGATCATCTCATCAGTTATTTTCTTCTTGCTGGTGTAGAAGGATTTCATCGTTTGGTGTGTGTGGTGTAGAGCCTTGATGATGTGATCCATGGTATCTGCCATTGTTGATGTGCGTTCCTTGAATGAGGTGAAGTTGTTGCTGAGCTGCTGATATTTGTCTTCCAGATCTTGGGTTGTGGTTGCCTCTTCTCGTTTGATGTCCTGATAGATGTTGCAGATGAGATTAGTGATTTCTTCTTTGCTGTAGGTGTTCTGCAAACGTCTATCGGTTGATGTGCGTTGGTCTGCATCGGTCGACGGTGTAGGATGAGGATCGGTCGATGGTGTGTGTCCAGCATCGGTCGATGGTGGCATGTTGGTTTTCAGTTGTGAACGGAGAGTGGATACTTCTTCTTCTAGGACGTGTTTCTTTTGTTGTTGAAGATTATAAGCGTTCTGAATCCAGTTGATTTCAGATTGGAGTTCTGATCGTGCTCTCTCCATTTCATGTGGATAGGTAAAGGTTTGCCAGATGTAAGGACTCTTGGCCTCATAGATCATTCGTTGGACTTCAGCTTCTGTGTAGAGCTTCTCTTTAGGTTCCACTCTGTTGAAGTGATCTGCATGTATGGGCAAACAAAAACAAGACCAATCAAATAGTGATGCTCTGTTAAGTAATTCCTCTATGGCTTCCTTTGAAACATGGATGATGTCTCCATTGACTCCTCTAGCAAACCCATATTCATCTCTGAAAACTCCAAATTCGTCCTTCTTCTCCCATAAGAAGCGTCGAATTCCATCTTTGAAAGCTCGTCTGTCCATCTCTCGGTGCAAATCGAACGATATACGGTTTTGTTTATCGATCGATATGTGCTGAAATTCTGAATCCTCCGTGTTGAGATGATCAGCTGTAGCTCTGTCTTGATTGGATACTGTGGTTGTACTGATGTGCTGATGCTGCTGATTGACAGGGGTGTGAGGTAGTTGTTTGAAGAGGTTTATAGATCCATTGGCGGTTTGAAGGATGTCTCCTATGTCCTTCTTTGTTATTGGGATGATTCTCCCATCCATTGCTCGTGCATTGCCTTCTGGATCTCTGAAAATACCAAACTCATCCGGAGTTAGATAACCAAAATCAATATTATTTATTTGTACCTCGGATGGTGTAGTGGTCGTATCGGGCGATGATGTATCAGGTGCATCGGTCGATGTTGGCTGACGGTTGTCGATCGATTGTTGTTGGAACGTATCGGTCGATGGGACTTCCTCAGGTAGAATTGCATATTGCAGTGGAATTGCCTCTACTGCAAAACTCTCATTGTAGTCACTTGCCCAACTTCCAATTGAGTAGTCTCCGTCTCTTATATCCTTAGATGGTGTGTATATGGATATAAAGTCGATAGGATCGCTTGATGGTTCATAGGGTTGTTTGAGCGATCGTCTTGGTTGCATATCGGTCGATGAAGGCTTGCTTACATCGGTCGATGCGTTGAATCTGAAGGTGTGGGAAGGGTGTCCATCTTCTTCTTCACGAATGAATATGTACTCTGTAGCTCGTTCTTCCTCGTAATCTTCATCGTATTCCTCCTCTAGAGGTATGTAGTCGTCCGGTTCTGATGTAGCTGGCTCAAAATCTCTATTTGGAAACTCCACAATAGGTCTGTCTGTTGATGCTAGGGTTTCAGCGTTGTTCCTCCAAAAGGGCTGTCTATCGATCGATGTGGTGTTAGCTTCGTCGGTCGATGAGTTGGTATTGGTATCGGGCGATGGGATGTTGCTCTCATCGGTCGATGTAACAGGATTGGTTTCGTATTCAGCCATGGAATCGTACTCATGGGAACAGAAACAAGCTGCTACGACTTTTGTTGTCTCCTTAGCTGGTAGCTTGATGACCTGGACGGGATCATAGAGGGTGGTGGGACTTATTAGGGTTAGGCAGAGCTTGTTGAACTTTAGGTCACAAACGGCTCCAACGGTGGCTTGGAAAGCTCTTCCAAGTAGTAGTGATGTCTTGAAGTTTAGCTTGACATCCAGGACGTGGAAGTCTGTAGGGATGATGGCATCTCCAATCTGTACCTCAAGATTTCGAATTATGCCTCCAGAGTTCTGCTGAGAACAATCCACAAAGATGAATGTCTCATCAGTAGGCTCTATCTTCAGACGTAGGTGGTCTGCCATGATCTTAGGTATGATGCTGACTCCTGATCCTGTATCACATAAGGCACGAGGGAATTCAATGCCCCTGATGGAACATGGTACTGTGAACTTCCCTGGATCGCTCCTCTTTGGTAGTGTGATCCTCTTCTTCATGCTGTCACGAACTTGGTGAAACATCCTCTTGATGTCTTCTTCTGTCTCCTTGGTCTCTCTGAAGAACATCCACAATCTGTGAGAAAATTAGGCTTCTTCAAAGGGTTTATATGCAGGGATCCTTAGAACTCGTTTCCTGAAGTTTTCCATCTCTGCTTCATTAGATCTCCTTTTAAGGTGCTTTGCAATCTTCTCTTTCCTTTTTCGTAAGACTCTTCCTAGGTTTTCCTTTTCTGGCTCCATGGGTTCAATGATATACGTGGGTTTCTTCAATATGGCTGTAGGAAGGGATTTGGAAAGTTTGGACTGCTCCCGGAGTGCGTTAAGTCGTGCTACATCGATTTTGGCTAGTTGCACTCGGCGGTGGGGGATAGTATATCGATCGATGGCTACTGCTGTGTGTCGGTCGATATCGGTGTCTCCGGATCGGTCGATCGAAAGGTTTCTGTATCGATCGATGGGGTCTGAAGATCGGTTGACGTTCATACCGGTGGGTGGTCGTGGGTGTTTGGCTGCAAAGGCTTCGTGTGACATGATTTTGATTGAATTGCACTCGTTGGAGGGTTCCTCGAAGTCTATCGATCGATACCCGTCAAAGTTTATCGATCGCTTTGCTTTTGGTGATATCGATCGATGTCGAGCCGATGATGTCGATCAATATGAGTCAAATCCGGCTTCGGGCGAGGCTTCATCTGTCGAGTTTTGCAGCTTATCCTGGGTGACTTCCTCCCAGAAATCATCATCTATGATGGCATTGACGTGGTGGTGAGTAGTAGGCTCTCCTGGTGCTCTTGCCAAGGCTTCTTGTTTCTTCAAAGCCTCTCCTGTCTGAACTACTTGAGTCTCCACTTTCTTCACATAGGTATTCAAAGTATCAAGCTTTGAATTCAGAGTTGTGTAGATAGTGTCAATCTTCCCGTTGAAATCCACCTGGAGTTTCTGTTGTGTTTGTAGAACTCTTTCCAGCATTTCTTCTAGCTTGCTCTCCTGGGTGGGTGGGGGTGGATTGGTGTAGAATGAGTTTCCGTAACTCATGTTGTTGTTGGGATTGCTGCTGTTGTAGGAAGGTTTCTGTGGACTGTAGTTGCTCCTCTGTCCTGAGAAGTTTCTGTTTCCTCCTTGGTTTCCAGATCTCTGAAATCCAGCTCCACTGATCCAGTTCACATCTTCGTCTACTTGATCCTCTGCGGTTTCTGCATCCTCAACTGAGCAAATCTGCTTGTTAAGCAGCTTCTGAACATTATCCAGCTGTGATTGAAATTCACTAATATGTTCCTTCCCATGGAATGAGACAGATTTTGCTTTGACGATGTTCTTCGTACTGTTGCTTGAAGCCAAGTTATCAATTAACTTCACAGCATCATGTGGATTCCTTGTGCTGAAATTTCCTTCACTAGCAGTGTCCAGAGCCATTTGATATTTTAGAGCGATGCCTCTGTAGAAGGTGCAGAGTAGTTGCACGTTGTTGTATCCATGATGTGGGCAGTCGCGCTGGTAGGACTTGAATCTGTTCCTGGTATCTTTGAAAGATTCTCGAGGTTCCTGAGTGAATGTAGCAATTTTTCTCCTCCAGTCTTCAGCACGTGACTCATCAAAGAAGTTACGCAGGAATGCGTTTTTGATGTCCTTCCAGGTAGTGAGGGAACCTGGTGGTAGTTGTCGCAGCCACTGCAAAGCTTCTCCTGATAGAGAGTATTTGAAAAGCTTGCAGAAAAGATAGTCTTCAGGGACTCCGTTGGCTTTGATGGAAGATATAATATCTTCGTATCTTTCCAGATGATCCATAGGATGCTCATGAGATAACCCACATAAGGGTATCTGTCCTACGAGACCGTAGTACTGCGGCTTGAGCTCGAAATCTCCTCTCTCAATAACAGGAGGGCGGATGGCGGATCTGTTGGTATAGAACTGATCTGGACGGTTGTAATCTGCCAGGGTTCTAGCTCCGCTGGCTTCATCTGCAGGTTGGATGAAGTCTGTAGTGTCTTGCTCAGGAATGATTTCCTTTTGAGCATTCAGCTTCTGACCTGCTGCGTTAAGCAGGTGACCATCTTGATCACGCAGGTCTCCATTCTCATCGGTTCTGAGAATAATAGGCGCTACCATGGCTCGTCGGGTAGTATCGATCGATGTTAGGTGATCTATATCGATCGATGTCGGATGAAGAGTATCGGTCGACGGTCGGTTGTCGAGCGATGAAGTGCGGCGAATATCGGTCGACAGAGAAGGTGTCTCGGTCGACTGTGGTAGAGCAGTATTGGTCGACGAACGGGTGTTTATGTCGATCGATGTCGGTGTGTTGGTCGACAAAGTAGAGGTTATGTCGATCGATGTGGAACGAAAGTTCTTACGGATGTTACGCTCCAAGCTGTGGGGGTCTTCTGAGTCAAAAGTTGATGATTCTTGTTGCTTCTGGCTGCTGGGCATGTACCTGAAAATCAAGAAAAAAAATTTGTGTCCGAAGATGATTTAGCAGAAATTTAAATAACCTAGACCTATTCAGATTAAATCTAATGGCGATCTTAGCTCCCCGGCAACGGCGCCAAATTTGGTCTCACTCAAATTACCCTAGGAGTGAATTACTCTCTCAAATAAGAGGTTCAGATGTAGTACTTAGGGATCGATTTCACGGGGAGCGAAGGAACACAAAAGATGTTAATCCTTAGTGACTAAGCTAGGTTGAAATGGTTTAAATGTAAATTGTAAGTTGTGAGCAATGATTAATTGCTCAAGAGAATGTTTGTGGGTTGTAATTAATAAGAGAAATAGTTAGATTCAAGGTTACTATTCAGCTAGTTCAGGATTATAATGCTATGGATGTTTTAATGAGTTGCTTGCATATACTAAAGAACTTCGACTCTTTAGAGTTGGCTAATAACTATCGTTACTAGTCTCGTCTATTGATCTGTCTGCCGACAATATTGATCGATGTTTGACAGCTTGTATCGATCGATATGTATGTCGTCGATCGATTACTCTATTTGAGTATCGGTCGATATAGCTCTAGATCGAATCAAATATATGTTCACCAAGATCATAGATCGGCTCTCGCTTATCCCTAGAGGATCTTAGCTTATTTAAGATGATGTCAGGAGACTGATTTATGGATTAAATCAACTCCAAGATCATATTCTAGTTAGCTACGCTAGAATAAGCATTAGGGTTCATCAGGATAATGAGTATACAACTCAACAGTCCATAGTTGGGGCTAATCCCTCATAACTATTTGAACCCTAAATCTAACAATGGAATCTACTCAGACATGACTGAGTGATTCATAGCATCTAGGTAATAATAGAAATTCATTTAGAAGACCGAACAATCAAGTTCCTCGTGATAACAAATCTCTTTGTATCTTTCTTCTAAACTTAGAATCCTATAACCTTAGATGAGAACATAATTAAGATGAAAATAATACTTTATTGATAAGTAAGAAGTACTAGAACAATGATATGTTGTAAAAGCTTACTTTGCCAAAACACATAGGCAAAGGTATAAATATTGAGTACAATTAGGTTAAAAACTCGTCAGGGGCATTATAGTAATATTGAGACATCTTGGGCTTCAAGTCGATTGAGAATATTCTTCCTTCTTCTGCACGCTCGATATCGATCGATGGTACTATGTGTACATCGATCGATGGAGTATCTCGTCGTCATTTCTTCAAATGCGTCATCGATCGATTACACGAAGTGTGTATCGATCGATATGTAACTCTGGATATCAACCTCGATGTCTGATCTTCAAGTCATCTCGGGAAAACTCTCCTTTAAGCTCCAAATGGCACCTAAAACGTCACTTTACTCCAAAATGCCCTTGAACCTGAAAACATACCTAAAAGACTCCAAAACAGAGATATATATATATATAGTAAAATCATATAAATACCATGAGTAAAAGTGGGTCAAAATCATGGTATATCAGTTAGCCAACCCCGTAGTCGTCAAAAAGAAGAATGGGAAGTCGCGCGTCTGCGTCGACTTCACCGACCTCAACAAGGCATGCCCTAATGATAGTCACCCGCTCCCCAGCATCGATCGATTAGTCGAGTCGACTGCAGGGAACGAAATGCTCACCTTTATGGACGCATTTTCCGGCTACAATCAAATAATGATGCACCCGACGACCGTGAGAAGACAGCTTTCATCACGGACATGGGTACATATGCTACAAGGTCATGCCATTCGGCTTGAAGAACGCCGGAGCCACCTACCAGCGACTTGTCAACCGAATGTTTGCTGACAAGCTTGGCAAAACCATGGAGGTCTACATAGACAACATGCTTGTCAAGTCACTGCACGCTAAAGATCACCTCGGCCACCTGCGCGATTGTTTCGAAGTCCTCAACAAATACGGGATGAAGCTCAACCCAGCCAAGTGCACGTTCGGAGTCTCATCAGGAGAATTTCTCGGCTATATCGTCACCCAGCGGGGCATCGAGGCTAATCCAAAGCAAATATCCGCAGTACTCGACCTACCAAGTCCAAAGAACAGGCGAGAAGTTCAGCGGCTCACGGGACGCATTGCAGCTCTAAACCGCTTCATCTCCCGGTCGACCGACAAGTGTCTCCCCTTCTATGACCTCTTGCGCGGTAACAAGAAGTTCATCTGGAACGAAGCGTGCGAAGAGGCGTTCTCCCAGCTAAAGAAGTACCTTACCACTCCACCCGTTCTCGCTAAACCTAAAGAAGGAGACGTTATGTCCCTCTACATCGCCGTTTCTAGCGCCGCGGTTAGCAGCGTCCTCGTCAAAGAAGACCGGGGGGAGCAGAAGCCGATCTTCTACACCAGCAGACTGATGACAGGGCCTGAGACTCGGTACCCGACCCTTGAAAAGATGGCACTCGCAGTGGTTGAAACCGCCAGGAAGTTGCGCCCATACTTCCAATCGCATTCGGTCGATGTACTCACGAACCAACCGCTTTGCACCGTCCTTCAGAACACCAATAGAGCCGGACGACTAACAAAGTGGGCCGTCGAACTTAGCGAGTTAGATATCACCTTTAAAAACCGGACCGCAGCAAAGGGTCAAGTCTTAGCCGACTTCCTAATCGAGCTAGCACCGGAACTCGAGCTAGACCTGCAGCTTCCCAACTAGAACTGGATTCTCCATGTCGACGGATCTTCCACAAACAAGGGTTCTGGCGCCGGAGTGCAACTTCAATCCCTGACTGGTGAGCTAATCCGTCAGTCGTTCAGTTTCGGCTTCCCAGCATCGAACAACGAGGCTGAATACGAGTCACTGATCGCCGGCTTATGACTCGCGAGGGCAGTCAATGCCAGACGCCTGAGCGCCTATTGCGACTCGCAGTTAGTCGCCAGCCAGTTCAACGGCGACTATGATGCCCACAACGACCGTATGGACGCCTACCTTCACGTCGTCCAGAACCTCGCAAAAGAGTTCGAGTTCTTCGAGCTTACCAAGGTCCCGCGTGGTGACAATGTCTGCGCCGACGCCCTAGCCGCACTAGGGAGCAAGCTGCGCGATTAGGTGAAGCGGACCATCCCAATTCACCGCATTGAAGAGTCGAGTATCAACATTCTCGTCGAGACGCCTCCCCTAGTCGCTATCGTCGACGCGACGTCGCAACCCGCGGACTGGCAAATGGAGCTCATCAATTATTTTAGCAACTGTATCTTGCCTACGGAGAAATGGGAGGCCAGAAGACTTAAGAGGCGCGCGGCTCACTATGCACTCATCGGCAACGATCTCTTTCGTTACAACGCGAGTAAAGTCGCCCTCCGATGCATAGACGGAGATGAGGTTCGACGCGTTCTAGCTGAAATCCACGAAGGGGCAGGGGGCAACAATTCAGGCGGACGGGCATTAGCGCTCAAAGTCAGAAACCAAGGCTTCTTCTGGCCAACGCTCAACGCCGATTGCGAGTCCTACGCTCGACGTTGCGATAAGTCCAACGTCATGCGCCGGCTATCCATTGCCCAACTGAGCTCCTACAAACGTCCACCCCACCCTACCCTTTCATGCGTTGGGCTATGGATATCATAGGTCCTATGGTCTGTTCCCGCCAGCGTCGTTTTGTCTTGGTCCTAATTACCGATTACTTCACCAAATGGATCGAGGCCGAAGCCTACGCGCAGGTGGAGGATAAAGAGGTTCGCGGTTTCGTATGGAAAAACATCATCTGTCGCTACTGCTTTCCATACGAGATCGTCACCGATAACGGCTCTCAGTTCATGTCCGAGAATTTCAAAGATTTCTGCATTAAGTGGAACATCCGCTTAAGCCCTTCGACACCCAGACACCCGCAGGGGAACGGCCAAGCCGAATCCTCTAACAAGTTGATCATGGACGGCATAAAAAAAATGTCTCGACCTGAAGAAAGGCCACTGGGCCGATGAGATCGACGAAGTTCTTTGGAGCCATCGCACGACACCACGGGGGGCGACTAAAGCCACACCCTTCTCTCTCGCGTACGGCGTCGAAGCCATGGCTCCTGCGGAGGTGAACGTTGCTAGCCTCCGACGCTCTAAGATGCCCAAACACATCGAACTTAACGAGTCCATGCTCCTTCACGCTCTCGACGAACTCGAAGAACGGCGCGACCATGCTCTTCTCCGGATTCAAAACTATCAACACCAAGTCGAACGATACTACAACAAGAAGGTCCGCGCACGACCTTGGGAACTGGGCGATCTCGTCCTCCGCGAAGTGTTTGAGAATACCAAGGAAGTGAACGCCGGAAAGCTCGGCGCAAGATGGGAAGGGCCCTATAAAATCGTTAAGGTCATTAAACCCGGCATCTACCGCCTCCAAACCTCCCAAGAAGGCGAAGTCCCCAGGTCTTGGAAATCCAAGCACCTCGGTCGCTACTACCCGTAAAGCAACGCACAGTCGGACGAGTAAAACGACTGACATCCCTTTTACCCGTCCGGTTCCAACAGCACGATTGATGGATATCATCTTTCGTAAAAAAGAAAAAAAAACATTGAGTAGATGCACCCTGGAGTCACTTCTACTCGACCGAGTAAATGCGTATTAAAACTGCCACTTTTACTCGGGTAAATTGAACTACGAACGGCTTGATCCTCTTCTGAGGTACGTAGGCAGCCTTAACCGGTCCAGCTGTAACAACACAAAAGTCCAAACTTTGTTGAGGCGATGTTTATAACAAACACTTGCATCTACTAATCAACCGTGTCCTGACCAAACACTCTGTTGAGGGGGCACGTTAGCCGCACGACACCTACGTCCACAATTAAGTGACCTGCTAGAAAGTCGAATCCAGATCATCGGTTGGAAACAAGACTTGTAACCCGTGAATCGATCGATCTGGAACCTTCTCCTTTCAGACATACATATCGACTCCTTGGCCTCTTACAAGATAAACAATGTTCGACAAAACATTTATCTTCACAAAGGAAGCACCAATTAGGTCCGCAATGCGAAAACAATCACTTAGTCATATATCATGGCAAAAAGAACATTAAAGTTGAAAGTACAAAAAAGCATCCAAGACAAAGGGAGGTCCGACAACAAAGAGCCTAATAAGGTCTCAAAAACATAAGAAGGAAAGCGCAGAGAAGTAAATATTACAACAACAATGATAAAGATCAAACAGAGGGCTCCTTCGAGATAGCAGGATCAGGAACAACTTCAGAAGCATCTGTGGACAGACCCGCGACCCGGCTCTCCTCGACTACAACCGTAGCATCTTCAAGAGGATCATCCGCAGCAACACGCGCCTCTCCTCCATCTTCGGGAGCAACTTCCTCCTCTCCGACCCCTTCAGGCGGCACATCCAGTTCCACCGGCTCTGAGGAAGGAACTTCGTCGGGTAAGGTTGTTCCCCCTTGTCCACCTGATAACTCTTCATTTCGAACAAGTAACGGAGAAAGGAAATCCCCCCCCTTCGTCATCTTCATCCTCCTCGGAAGAAGAATCCGAAACCTCGACTGCTTCGCCGTCGACCTGTGTCTCCTTGACCGGCTCAGCCTCCGAACCTTATCCTAAGTTCTCCAAAGGGAGTGTTGAGGTAGCCGGATCCTTCACTAGTTGAACAATCAGTCCACTTTGAAGCTAGGAAGCCTCCTCTACCCCGATCAGGTCGACGTTTTACCCGTATGGGTTGAGCGTCGCCGGGCACCCTTCGCTTACGGTTCCAGCAGGAAGAACGAGCAGAGAAAGCATGAGGTCCTCGTCGGATAAGGGAGCCACGCCCAACTGGGCTATATTAGCAGCATGCTCCGCCTCCTGGTTGATAAAGAGTTTGATCAGGTCGTCTGTGATCCCTAACTCCGCTTCCTTGATTATTTCAAGGCACTTCTTTGTTCCCGATGCCTGATCAAGCAAACTCTGCTCCTTTTCCAAAAGATCACGCTGTCCAAGGTAAGCGCAAACACGTTTAGCGCAGCGGTTGAATTTCTCAGCCATCGCCACCCTTTCGCGTGCGACCTTGTAGCCGCGAGAGTCTCGAAGACGCTTCGTCTCATCGATCAGCTTCTGAGCAATAGCATCCTTCTCAGCTTGAAGTTCCGCCTTCTCATTCTCCAACGCTGCGTAAGCCTTCTCAAGGCTCTCCTTCTCGCGCGAAAGTACTCTCTTCTCAGCACGATCAGCGTTGAGAGCCGCCTCAAGTCCCTCAAACTTCTCACGAAGGATCCCTTTGTCCCTTATGTTATCAGCTCTGATCCGCTCTATGACGCCAAGTCTGAATTGAGCAAGCTTGTTGGCGGCTCCAAGTTGAGCCATTGTCTGCTTCAGAGTTCTATCATACATCTCCACAAGAACATTGAAACTCCCGTCGGCCTAAAGAAAAACAGTCAAACATAAATTTGTTAGATCCAAAGAAAGAAAAAAAAAACGGCTAAAGTCATGTACAAGATTTGATAAGGATGTGTACCTGTCTGCTCGCCATTGCAGCTTCAGCGTACTGTTTGCTGAAGACGAGGTCCCAATACGATGGCATCTCCTTGAGTCCGCCCCGTATCTGCTGAGTAAACTCAGCACACTTCTCCGGATTGTATACCAGCGGAGTCGACTCCTTGTACGAAAAAGAAACACAGTCCGAAAACTCGAGCAATGGCCTTTTCTCGAGTGAACATTCAGAACGACTAACCCGAAGATGACCGCTCGGATTAGGAGGAGCAAGGGCTACGTCGGACGACTTAGTTCCCCCTCCAGCATCAGCAGTAGGGAGGTCCGCTGGCGAATTAGCCGTACCGGTCGCAGGATCCGGAGACTGAAGAGCTTTCTTCGTCTTACTCTTCTTTGATTTCTTCTTCTTCTGATTCCCCGAAGCCGCTCCAACTGAACCGTCCTCTACAGAGCCCCCGCACGACCTCTTCTTGTTTCCGTGTCCGCCTGTCTTTGAATTGCTCAAAGACTCTTCAGGTGAAGCAGCCTTTGCAGCAGCCTTCGCAGTCTTCCTCTTCTTTGCGACAGAATCCGGCTGCTCGACAGGTTGGTCGCTCGGATCAGAATCATTCTGGGGAGAAGCATCAACTCCATCAGCCGCTAACTTCCTCTTCTTCGGCACAGAAGCCGGTTGCTCAACGTCGACATGCTGGCCGACCGGGTTGGAATCCTCCTTTTAAGAAGCATTGATCCCTTCGCTGCTAGCCGCAGCGCCTGCAACGCTCGCTTTCTTCAGCACTTGAAGTTTACCCTTAAGCAGCTCACTCAGATCCGCCTTCGCCGACATCTTCTTCGTCTGTTTAAGAAGCTTTTGCTGTTTCCTTGTAAATAAAGATAAACGGCCTTTGCGCATTCCAACTACCAACGGTAGCCTCGAATCCCAATCAACTGCAGAAGAAACAAGGAGGAAGGGATCATTAGAAGCCGCCTTGTTAAAAGATGGCTGCGTCTTTGGAAAACGAGAAAGGATGAGCAAAACTACCTCTTGCTATCCGTGCTTGCCGCCGACGGATCCACTCTTGACTCAAGTCAGGCCAGTTAATATGGCTTTGCGTCGCTATCTCTTGCGCTGTCTTCAAGAACTTCTCCGGATAAGCAATCGTATTGGGGTGAAGACCTGCAAAGATAAACAAACGGAGTCAGAAGATAGGCTAAACAAGGCGGCGTGACGACATACATGTCTCTACCAATCACCGTATTCCATAATACGGGGAAGTCGTCCTCGAGATCCTCTGCGAAAGCGTATTTATCAGCCTTCACGAAGAAGTATGAACGTTGCCACTTCGGCGTCTTGATAGGCGCTCCCGTAAGCACATTGTAGCACGAGCACATCTTAGCCGAATATAGGCCACTCCCATCCTTCTTAGTCGAGGTCAACTCCTCAAAAACTCTGACACTCATAGGAACGTCGACCTCAGCCGCCAACGTAGCCAGCACAACATCGTTCCTTACCGATCCGATCTTCAACTGGCTGATCGCCATCTCACGCCTCCTCACGTACGATGTGATCAACCGAAGAATAGGAAACCAAAGCTTTCCATCATCCCCAAAGTACGACTCGTACACGCAGTGATAACCAATCGGAGGGGACCAAGGTCTTTGTTCCGGTGAAGGAATAACGTAGGTCACGCCCTTCCATCCAAAGCGTGACAACATCCCTCTCACAGAACCATGGGCGGATCTGACCGTTTCTTCAGAACTCCCCTTGACCTTGGAAGCAGCACGATTTGAGTCGCTCTCTTCATCAGCTTCTACATATGTCTCTTCACAATCCGACCTGCCGGCCGCTACATTCAAACCGCTCCGCGCGCTCTCTCTATCCGCGGCTCGAATAGCGTCCCCCATAAGCCCTTCAGGGACAACCGTCTGGTTTCTATCGGATGCGACGTTTTTAGCCAGATTAACAGAAGAGGCTACTGCTTTCCCTTTCGCCTCGCGAGACAACCTACTACCCGAAACCATGTTTCCCCCGCGACGACAATCGATCGAATCGACAAGGAGCGCAGCGGATCGTATCTCGATCGAAAAGGTTGGTGGCTGACCGAAATTAGAGAGAAAAAGCACAAGAAAACAAAAGAAGAGAGAAGGGAGAGAAAGAAGCACCTGAGATGCAGAGAAGAATGACGACAAAGAGAGAAAGACGCCCCCCCCCCTTTATAGCAAAGTCCCATGCACTCTTTCCTAGACGCAATGATTACGTCTAAACGGGCCCAAGAAAGCCCGTTAGTCGCCAAAGAAACCCAAAAGCCCGCTATGCTTCCAAACCAAGATCCGGTCTACTTATCGCTACCGGTTCATCTCGAATCAAAGTCGAATTTAATATCCGGTTCATTCGTCAAAACCGATCCAGCTTGGATCAAGGAACTCCCGGAAGAAAGAACGCTCCCAGCCGGTCAGAGCATCTCTAGCCGAGCGGCTAGAAGCGCTCCTGGCCGATCAAAATATCGTTACGCATACGACTAGGAACGCTCCTAGCTAGGCGAGAGCGTCATTAGCAATCCCACTAGAAGCGCTCTTAGCCCGTCAGAGCACCCCTAGCCACGCGGCTAGAAGCGCTCTCGACCGATCGGAGCAACTTCAGATACGCGGCTAGCAACGCCGCTAATCAAGTGAGAGCATCCTTAGCTATCCCACTAGAAATGCTCTTAGCCAGTCAGAGCATCCCTAGCCACGCGGCTAGAAGCGCTCCCGACCGATCGAAGCATTCTTAACCGCGCGACTAGAAGCACTCTTGACCGATCAACGCATCTTTAGTCACACGACCGGAAGCGCTTCCAATCGGTCGGCTAAACACGCTTACTAATGGTGTTTTAGTAAACATGCTCACAATCACCACAACAAACATAACCCCTAAAAGATTATAGCACTTTTGGCCGGTAGACTAAGCACGCTCGGGTAAACCCGCTACCCAAAACTCTCCGAAAAGCGAGCCCGTACAGGATGCTCATGCCGGACTTCATCATTTGAACAAACTTGGTCTTAAAATCCACCCAAGATGCTTCGAACGACTTTTGGGTAGACTTGGGGGGGGGGGGGGGGGGGGGGCTTATTGTAGGAGATGGGCCGAGCCCCTCGACAAGGCCCATCAAATGAAGAAGCCCGGCCGACATCCTTACCCGACAGTGTCCACTGTCTTGAAAAGGACAGGACGGGCAAGCTGGACAACTAGTACGAGAGTCAAACGAGGACGAAAGAGACGTTCCTACTCGTGCTACTAGTAAGGCCCGATTGGAACCAAGGCCCAACTGGGAACCGAGATTCCACTGTCTCGACAGGGACATGACGAGAGAGTCGGATAACTAGTACAAGAGTCAGGTAAAGACGAAAGAGACGTTCCTACTAGCGCTACTAGTAAGGCCCAATATCAAACCGAGGCCCAACAAGGCATCGACAAATTAGGGCGAACGACCTGACGAGGACTATAAAAGGAAGGAAGAACGCAAGAAGGAGGATTCATTCACACTGAGACATACTCACTACAACGGCTAGATCTAGGGTTTCTTCGCTTTACTAGATACTCGCCGCCTTGTATTCCTCCGGACGCTCTACGAGCTCCGGCTAGCTTGTCATTCCTTTTACCTTTTGTAACCTCTCAGTCCAGATCTAATAAAAGAATATCTTTGTTCGACCCACTTCTCTTTTTATTGTATCCTAAACCGTTATAGGCACGAACACAGTTGTCGGCTTCTTTATTGGTGGGAAGAAAGAACACCACCTAAAGAAAGTGATGGAGGAAACAGGGACAGATACATAGGAGGCAGAGATCGAGGGTTATTCAAGAAACATGGGAACTTGAGAAAACTCCGCACATGCTACTACCTCAAATTCGTCATCCTTTCCAGAGTTTGAAGCACAGTGGAAAGCTCTCTCCTTAGATGCTTAGTGAGAGAACTCGAATAAGCTTTTTGGTAAGAGTATACATGGCGACTTAATACTAGATACTAGAGAATCTCACCATATGACAGAAGATCTCAGGTTGCTAGTAAATACATTAAGCATTACGCCATGTCCCGTCGGGTTCACAGATGGAAACAAGACTTACGCGAGTTGGTGTTGGAGTGGTTCCATTGACGGATCAAAAAGTCTTGAGAATGTTTTATTTGTGCCAAATCTCAGCTGTTCCATAATCTCAGATTCAAAACTATTGAAATAAACAAATTGTTACGCTTTGCCAACTGATACATTGTGTTGCCAACTGATACATTGTGTTGTTTTACAAAGACCTTGATTGGAGCTGATAAAGAGTGAGATGGGTAAACTACTTTAAGAAAGTCATGGCCGCACCAGTACACAGTGTATCTCCTCCAGTTGTTAACTCAGAAGATCAGTTACTTTGGCACCAACGGCTAGTTCAGTGTCGTCTGCTTTACCTATGTTTTCTGAAAATAAAACTGCAGCTCATAATCCTTGCGACTGTTGTTTTAGGACACATACTCGAGAAGTTTTTCATGAGTGTAAGTAAAACAAACTAGTGCTTTTCTATGACATATTGTGATGTATGGGTCCATACCGTCCTCGTTCTTTTGGAGCTGTTTATTTTCCGACAATCATAGACGATTTCTTAAAAGCAGTGTAGGTGAAAACAGTTCTACAAAAATTTTGTGCCATGACTGAAAAAAAAAAGTTTGGAAAAGCAGTGAAAATTGTTCGTTCAGACAATGAAACAGAATTTACTTGTCTTGCTTAATGTTTTCATAAGAAAGGAGTTTTGCATCAGACATCGTGCGTTGACAAGACTAAGCAAATTGGACGTTTTGAAAGAAAGAATAGACACATTCTAAATGTCTCCCAAGCACTATGGTTTCAAGCTAAGTTACCAGCAAGGTCAAGTTCTGGGAGAGGCTGTTATGACTGCTGCTCATTTAATCAAATAGGAAGCCAACTCAGGTTCTGCAATGACGTAGTCCTTACGAGTTGTTGTACGGAAGCAAGCCTCAGTATGATCAGTCGCAACTCCTTTTACAGCTTGCATTGTTGGAGAATCCAACAATGCATTTTCTGTTGAAACTTGATGACTTTTACATCCTTGAAAGATGAGAATACCGCTCAAAGCCTCAAGAGTGTGGTCATAACAGAGAAAAAAAGAGAGTGATTAGCTAAGGTAATCGCAACGAAAAAAATCTAGTTTTTGCTTTGCTTTGGGAATTTGAGAACTCATGGCTTCATGAGAGTTAATTGGTTGAAACTGTTAAGCTTCACACGATATCTCTCTGACAAATCTGAAATCAAAGTTTGATTTAGCCGCATGTTTTGGCAAAGAATATTCTCTGATACCATTACCAATGGGAGGACCAAACACAGGTTTCTCTTGTAGTTCTTTGTTCACCATCATATTTAGCTCTCAAAGACATGCTCATTAGGGCATACAAGAGGTTGATAAGTCAATGATCCCACAAATCAATTGAACCATATTCAATGTTTAACCCAATTCAAGATGAAATCCTCAAGATTAAGAGGGGTGTATTGAATCTTAAATTTGAAGTGATTTAATTTTTAATAAGTTTGTAGATGATTGCAAGAGAATTGAAGAATTTGTGATGATTCTTGTTAAAACACTATAGAATTTAGATTTTTATTTTTACAACTAAGTAAGTACCTTCAAATACTCTAGAAATATTTAAAGTATTTTAAAATCCCTCACTTAAATTTTGTTTAATAACAGTGGATATTTTAAAGTGTTTTTTTAAATCTATGTTTGAATAACAGTAGATTTGTCATTTTAATATAAATCCCTTAAAACTCCTAACTGAATACACTCTCCTAAGTAAAACGATTATTATTTGTTTGTAAGATTTTTATTACTCTATTTATAAAGTTTTCATGTAAAACTGAATTAACCCCATATAGTGGATGTCTGTAAGAAGAAAAATATTGCTACACTTAACCTTTATTCTGAAACGAAGTGTTATATTTTATAAGAGAAATTAAACACCTCTGAGAAGTAAAAGACAATACAAATGTTCCTATAGACACAACAAGAGAAGCTCAAACTCAACGGCCGTACGGTAACCATTCACTGATACTCTAAAGTAAAAAGAGAAACCATTGAAAACAAGAAAAAAAACTCGAAACAGTGACTTACCTTTTGTGTTTTGTAAACGGAAAGTTTCTATTGAGAAGAAACATGGGTACAACAAAAAGCTGTTCTTGAATCAGAAACATTCCTAATCCCCCAAACTCCGCAACGCATTACCAAATATGGGAAGGTGGCGATGTTGATTATGCTGATTTGAGTCAATGGATGGTTTGGTCGGAGAATGATTCTGCTAGCCAAGGAGATCTTTGAACAGTGTAGGGTTCTGACTTGTTGGGTTCACACCCATCTGTCTAACAAGAGCATCTTTCTCGAGAGCTTCCTTTGAGTTTGGTCCTTTTGAGGTTTGGGATTGATATGTGCCTGGGTTTCCTTTGGAGCTATCAGACAGTTCTGATAAGAGGGAGTCAACGCTTGTGGTTGTCGTCACAGGCGCTGCATCTGAGTATAGTCCCATCACATCAGTTGAACCACCATCTTGGCTCGAATAATCCATAAGCCCTTCCAACTCTGTAAAAGGATCCGTTGCTGTTACACTTGTAGCAGTTGGCTCGCCAAAGTCTAGCAAGTCTGGTGGCGGCTGAACAGGGATTGGATTTTCCTTGGGTGGTTTGTTAGCTGTTCCTTTTGCCGGCTTGTGGCCACCAGAAGATGACTTTCTATCAGATCTTGACGTTGATGATCCACCAAACAAGGATGCAGCGAGTCTCTGTTTCTCAGGATCAATTTCGGGTTTCTTTGATTCATAGCTGCTTCGAGGTTTTAAGCTAGATGAGCCAACTCCAACATCCGGGTGACTACTGGTACCATTTGCTGCTTGCGGAGGAGTGGAAGAAGCGGATGTGGACGACTGATAGCTGGGTCTCCCCCATTTTTGTTTAACTCCATCGAGTCGCAGCTTGATTTCTGATGACTCTCGTTCAGACACGGAAGACGTTGAAATTGGCTGGTGTGCCTCGCTGTAATAAGAAGGCTCGGGTACTGGAACAAGCTCGGTCGAAGCTTGTGTTGGCACTGATGATGGCTTTGGACGTTCATAGGCTTCAAATCTAAGAGCATGAGATGGAACCTCATGATGATCTTGGGAATGGTAATCAGTTGTTTCCAACATACCAGAGCGCTCTCTCTCAGAAATATAAGGTTGCGCTCCACTCTCAATAGCTTGTTGGATGTAGCCATTGAGAAATGAAAGATCTTTATCAACCTTAATTCAGAAAAAGAAAAAAAAAAAAGAAAAACTGTAAGATTCAGGAAATCCACGTTACAAGGGAATGCATGAAGAGAAAAGGTTACCTCGATGTCTTCGCAGCTAGCATCTAAAGGTAGTATACTCTCCACAGCACGCGCATCTAGAGCAAGAAGAGCCTGAAGTTCATATGCACGTTGCTGCAGATCTGTTGAATGTGAAGCAAGTAGCTCCTCGATCAAAGATTGGCACTGCATTAATAAACTAATCAGTCCATGACAAAGCAGGCTTTAGATCGTGTTTTCGATTCCAGAAACGTCTAAAGATACAGACCTCTGGCAAAACATCCACCTTTCTCCCAGATGCAATTTCAAATGCATAAATCTTCATCAGTGCAGAAACAGCATATCCCTTCAAAAAAAAACAGAAAACATTGGCCATAATTCAAGCAGTAAAAATGGACTGCGGTTGGATGTAATATCATCACTTCATCAGTGTTGATTTATTACACTGACGAGTTAGCATGCAATTGGCTACTCACACATGCATTGCATTCAGTCTTCACTATGTTGTCCCTATGAAGCTAACATGAACGGAGATCTCAAAGAGAACTCAAGTCAAACAAGAAGCTACAGGATAAACAACTAAGAAGGTAAAAGGTTTCTAGATGCATCATATTAAACATCGGCGAGCTACCTTAACAGTTTCATCACTTGAGTATGCATCAGCCACATCGCACAGCTTTCCACTGATATAGGAGGCAGAATACTTCCCGTCAGCTGTGCCATATTCTCCCAACACCCAAGAAATGACCTTGATATTAAATCCAAATTTAAGAAGCATAGATTTGATGTGCAAAAAGGTAAGTGGAGAGTTCAGAAAACAAAATCAACCTGAAGAAACAGGGATGGGAGCTTTGGCTCGCTGATAATCTGCAAGTAGGATTCTACCTGCATCCAGAAAAGCACATTCATAAGCACAATACAAAAACAGAGTTTCTAAACCAACGAAACAAAACCGGGAAGTAAGACAGATGATGAGAGTTACTCCTGACTTTAGTATAACCATTTTAAGATATCAACTCATTTATGTTTAAAAGGAGTCCATATATAACCAAAGCTAGAACAACCAATCTCTTTGCACACGAAAGCAGAACGAACGCAAAGGGAATGAACAACATACAGCTGATAATCGAAGCTTGCTGTCTGCATCGTCATCGTCCTCTCCGAATCCTTCAGCAATCAACCGCATCAGATTATGTGCCACCTTAATATTTACCAGATCGCCTGCATGCTCGAAGACTTTGTTCATGATCTGCAGTATGGTAGATGTAAAATTTCTATCAACCAAACCAGAGTATACAAGTAAGCAGTGTCCAAGAGAGGTCGGCTTGCTACCTGGATGAACCATTGATTGCTTGGAGCAAATTGTTCGGCCAACTCAACACAACGAGATGCTATCTCAGTTTTGTAATGATTGTCATTGATACTAATCATGTAATCAATCATTCGGTCTACAATCACTTCAACATTAGAGGACTTGGTCATTTTGTACAACAATTCAAAAGTTTTCCTCTTTAGTGTATCATCTGGATCCTGTCGAAAGTAGCAACGAAAACATCAGGCACCCAAAAAAAAAACAACTAAACGGAGTTTTCTTTAGAATTACTCACCTCCAAACAATCTATCACAGCAAGTTGGTGCTGCTCAGCAATGTCAGGGCTTATTTTAATCAATCGACCAAGACCATCAATCCCCATGTATTTCAGATTGTGACTATCACTCTACAAATAGTTACCACAGGATTTAGATACAACCATAAGACCACCAAGTGTATATAAACTCACAAGTCAGAAAGTCCCAACCTTCAAAAACTTGGAAATAGCATCAGCAGCAGCTTCCAACAGTTTGGGGCTTGGAATTATACAAGAGATACAGCAAATACACTCATAAAGGATCGCATTCCCTATATTGGTAGAAGAATCGCACTTTCTGAACAAATCCCCAAGAACCATATACATGATCTCACTCGCACTCTTATCACCACTACCCAGCAGAGCCATTATCTTCAGCAACTTGATCTAAAAAAAGACAAACTTTATCAGAATTTGCAAATGTTAAGCGACAACAACAAACAAATGAAGCAGAAACCTGGATGAAGGGTGCAGGCATTTGATGGTAATCATAACTCTTCGGCAACCTTCTCTCAGTGACCTGTTTGAGAATGCTGACGAAACTGCTCACCAAGTCCTTGTAGGAAGCAACATCTTCACTAATGAGATCAAAGAGAGGACAGAGCGTCGCCCCCATCACTCCCGGATCATTATCACACAACCTCTTCCTGAAATTGGAGACCAAATGCGAAACCGAAGAAGGAGACTTCCGATGGAACCTATGCAAAGCCATAATCGCTTTCTTCCTCACAGCCTCCTTCTGGTGGTTAAGCAAGTCCACCACCTGAGGCAAAACCGCCGGTATCGTCTCCTCGTTGATCAGCCTGCATATCGCATTAAGCGCCGCGCAAACAACAAGGTAATTATCGGACCTGAGATCCTTCTGAATCGTGTTGACGATGAGGATGATGAGATCGTGATCCTCGTTGAGGAAGAGCGTGACGGCCAAGTAACCCGTGCGTTTGAGGAGGAGGTTGTCGTCGTGAGTCATCTTGACGGCGTGGATGTAACCGAAGGAAGCGTCGTGGCCTAGCATCTCGATGTAGACGAGGCGGATGATGTACTCTTTCATCTTCCTCTTGGGGATGTCAGGCTCCAGGAGCTTGCGTTTCAGTATGTCGATCTCGCTGAGCACGATTCGGTCTTCCTCGGCTTTGGATCGAGCCTCTCCGATCGATTTGACCAGATCGAGAAACTCCTTCGACTGGCCGAATCCTCCTTGTGATCCCATCGCTAGCTCTCTCCCGATTGTCTTCAGCTGCTCCATCGCTCAATTGGAATCAAATTTCGAAAATGTCTCCTCCGGTTAATCGATTAACCGGCGAATTGGAGATTGGAATTGGATTTCTCCTCCGATCGATGGATTTTGGATTAGGGTTGTTTCTGATCAGAGACCATGCGAAGTATTTTTCCTCCGTCTTTATGCTGGTTTGTTCCCGTGAGCGTTCGGCGATGATAAAATCAGATCTGGAAGGTGAAAAACGTGAAAGTGTTTTTTAGTAACTAAAAAAGTGAGACAGAGCGAGAGTTTTGTCGTCTTTAGGTTACTAGCCAAACCAGGTGGTCCATTCGATAGCAAAGCCAACACGCGTGTGCTTAAATGAACCAAATTTTAACCGGCGGAGTTACGGTTTATATGTGGAGTTCTTTAACCGGAATTTTATTTTGTAGTGGTTTAGCTTTATGGTTTTTCAGTTTAATGAAATCTTTGTTTTGGTCTAACTCTTTTATGTATTAAGTGTGAAGCATTATAACATTATTTGGTAATCACATATCATCATTATCATTAGGATGATTTTTATAATCTTTAGAAAAATAGGTTGGTCCATCTAAACATATAATTTTCTTTATTAAACTTACTATAAATTGATTAGTACTGTATAAAAAAATATTTTATATTATTTTCTTAACTAAAAACTATGAAATCGCCTAATATTATTAGCATACAAGATATGAGCACGTTGCATTGCAATAAATTTTGTTTGATGTTTTAATTTAGTTTTATGATTGTTTTTTGCATATGTTGTGTCAGATTTGTTTTATAATTAAAAACCCGTAAACATCAAAATTAAATGTTATGTTAGCATTGTGGGGGACCAGATTTCACCCTTAGATTTTAGGTTAGGTCAAAAGAAGGTACAAGGAATCTCGTGGGCTGAATCCTGTAAAGAGCTTAAAGAATGAATAGATATTTTTATTGATGATTTGAATGTGAATGCTACAAGAAGATGTTGAACAAGTGATTACAAAAGAAATGATGAATATCTTAGAACTTGTGTGCGACGAGTGGGAATGACGTGACCCTTTTTAGTCTTCAAAGACTTCTTTAAATAGCTTCGGGCTCTCCCTTGATTATCTCTAACGGATCTCCGAGATCTCCTCCTTCATCTGAGGAACTCATAACAGCTCCCTATTGATCGGGTCCTGCGCTCCTTCTGTTTTAGGTGTGAGCCTCCTCTTCGATGTGATCTCTTTAGGGATTGTCTCCAGCTTCCTGCTTTCAGCTCCGTGCTGAGCTTCAACTAAGGTTGTTGATATGTATTGGGCCTTATCTCGGCCCGATACTTGTTTAGGTTCCTTCGTTAGCTAATGGGCCATATTTAGGCCCAACAGTTGCCCCCAAGCTTTCGAGATAAGATCTCCTTCACTCGGAAGCTTAACCTAAGCCGCCGAACCTAGATTTTACTGTTGAGATAATGATTAAAGGATATCTGTTCTCAGAGATATTATTCGCTTAATCCGATGGCTGAGATTCCTTTTGGTGAAATCGACGGTTCCGAGGAGAGAGGTTTTTGAAATATCAGTTGCGATACCCGAGACTGGATGTGATATAAAGTGGTGAGCATTAACTGCCACGCTCCATATTCTCCACGCCTCCACTCGGTTTCCAAGGTAACTTCTCCTCCACTACTTTATTTTACTGCGTGTTGCATTTTTTTTTACTTTCATCTCTCTGTTTCGCCATTGATCCTCTGCGATTTCTTTAGAACTCTTAGCTTTTTAAGATTAGTTTGTTCTTCCCTTTTTCCCTTTTCAATCCTCTCGATCTTACCCTCCTATCTCATGGGTCCTCCGAAAGAAGGCTCCGGTGAGTCCGGAATCCCCCCCTCCGGCAAACGCTTGATGAAGGTCAAACAGGAGATTGGTGAGAAGGCGAAAAGAGACAAGAAGAAGGCTGCGGATTCGATTGCGACGAGAGTCTCTAAGCGGATGAAAAAGAAAGATGGCTCCGGCGGGAGCGCCGCTTCAGGATCTCATTCACCTTCTCTATTAAAGAGCCAGGATGTCGTTAACCTCATGGTTCAAGGCCATGGGCGTAAGGAGCTAGCCAGAGTTTGCTCTGCCGATGATACTCCGGAAACTGCTCCCGAGGGTTGGTTCTGCATCCACGAGAAATATATCTCTAAAAGCCACCTCAGGTTTCTGCTCCCAGAGCTTTTGCTAGATCTCCTTGATCACTACCAGCTAGCTCTCTCTCAACTTTGTCCCTCGGTTATCCGGGTGATTAATGGTTTCATCACCAGAGCCAGGGAGGAGGGAGTCACAGTCGGTTTGACCGAGTTGATGAGCCTTTACGGGATCAAGGAGAGCTCTACCAAGGATGGTGGTAGCCTTACCTATTACCTTCCCTGTCGTCCCAGGCTGGGTCTTTTTAAATCCTCCGGTGGAGATGATGATTGGAGGAAAAAATATTTCTTTGTCAAGATCGACCCTTCGACGGTTCCAGTGGGTCGTGCTCTATCGGTTACTTGGTCTGATATATCTGGTTAGGATTTTTAGGATCCTGCTTTGCTTATTTAGATTATCGTCGATCACTGATACCCTGATTTCTTATGCAGATATCGACGATCCTCCTAAGCTCTCTGACAAGTTAGCTAGGGCTCTTTTTCGAAAGCTGCATCAGAGTTCAAACGCTTGGGCGTCTTTTACTACTTCTCGCATCGGATCAGCTAGGTTCCCAGAACGATACAACATCCAGCTTCCTGACCCGATCCCTGTTGAAGACTTAGAAGGTAGTCTCTTGACTTGTTATATTCAGCCTCGTTTTGAGAGGTGGCTAAAGGTTTTTCCATTATTTTTATTCAGTTTCTGAAGGTCCCAACGTAGTAGAAATTTCAACCGGAGCTAGCACTTCTGAGAACGAAAAGACTCTAGTTCCTAAAATGAGACCTTCTTTCCGTAATCGAAACAAATCTGCAACGGCTGCTGGCGCTTCGCGGGGCAGCGACAAATCCCAAAGAGGTGTTTTTATTAACACGTTGAAGGATGTCCTTGATGACGGGTCCTTTGTTCCCGTTAGAGATGTCAACCCAGTTGGAACGGGAAATCAAGACGTTGTTCCTGCTTCTGTGATTCCGCTTGTTGAAGCTAATCCTCAAGCTGTTAGAGATTCCCTTGAGATTGAACCTCCGAGGAGCAAGAGGTCTCGGACTGATGTGGGAGACAGGCCCGTCAGGTCCACTTCCTCATCCTCGCGAGGTGGAACCGTTGGTTGGAGCTTCACCCACTCTAAGCCAGGGTCAATCTTGGATGACCCTTGGGGTTTAGCAACTGTTCTGAGGCATCTGAAGATGGTGGGGTGCTCTATGCCTTCGGTCAACAGCTTAACCAATAAGGATGAATATGTCGAGATAGCTCATCACTTTGGTCATGTATACAGTTTTGACCTTTTCCCGGTTTTCTCTCTTTAGGTTTAGGTTTTCCGTGACTTAAAATTTTTTTTTGCATTTTGTTTTCGTAGCTAGCCGGAGCCATCAACAGAGCTCAGCTAAAGTTTGAGGAGACCGTGCGTGATGCTCCTACTACTGCGGAGTTAGCTCAGGCTGCTGATATGTTCAAGGCTACCAAGATGGAGCTCGACCAGACTCGTACTCAGGTTTCTGAGCTTCAAGCCGAGGTCAAGAGGCTTGGTCTGAAGGCTGATACTCAGCAGGGGAAAATCGAGAGTCAAGCCATTGACATCCAGGTGAAAAGCAGGAAGATCAACGACTTGGAGGCTGCCCGTAAGATAGCCGAGCATCAGGTTCAAGAGATGATCGCCTTATCCCAAGATAGCCAGAGGAACAAGGAAGCTGAGGTCAAGCTCGCTGTTAGGAGAGGTAAGAGGGAGGTAGCTGATGCTTACAACAAGATCCTGACTTCGGTGAAGGAAAAGTTTGCCAAGAAGAATGATGAGACCGATGCCCTGATCTATGCTCAGGAGCTCCAGGCAAACACCGAACTTCTGAAGGCTTTGTTGACTAAGGAGGTAAAGGATGCTGAGGAGGAGTATAATCGTCTTATGGCCTTGATTCCAGACGCAGCTGCCGCTTGCGATAGGGCTCAAGTCTCTGATTTCTCAGTTAGCAAGCTTCCCATTCCTCAACTCTCTGAGAGCTCAGGTACTTTTGAGATCAATATGTTTAATCCGACGTTTTCCGGCGAATACGGTTCTAATTTGGATTCGGTATTTCCTGAACTAGCTCCAGTTGAAGCGAATCCAGGAGATGTTAATCAGGAAGATGATGTGGAGGTTCCTGCCGAGGACGGAGGTCCTATCGGGGAGGATAAGGAGGTTGAAGCTGGTCCCGGAACCGACGCTGGTCCCGGAGCCGAAGAAGGTTAAGAGCTGACGCTCTTTCTTTTTTAAAGACTGTTTTGCCCAAGGGGCTTTTATTTGTTTTTCAAGACTTATTAGCCTGAGGAGGCCTTTAAACCTTTACTTGTTCTTAGGATCTATTGCCCGGGGGGCTTTTAAACCTTTTATGCGTTAAGACTTATAGCCTGTGGAGGCTTTTAAACCTTTGTTTTAATTTCAGACTTGGTCGTTTCGGATATTTATCCTTTGTTTCGATCGTCGAGTTCAATATCGATTCACAGTCGAGTTTTGTTTTAGCTTTAGGTATTAAGGAACCTGTTTTCGTTACGAAAAACCATGTTTCTTTGAAATGATTTGAGGTCTTGAGGCTTTTCTTTTTAAAACCTTAGGACTTCGTTAGGGTTTTCGGACTTTAGAAGTTAGTCAAGGATTTTAAGACCTTATGATTTTGTCAAGGATTTTAAGACCTTATGATTTTGTCAAGGATTTGGAGACCTTATAAGTTTGTTAAGGATTTTGAGACCTTACGAGTTTGTTAAGGATTTTGTGACCTTACGAGTTTGTTAAGGATTTTAAGACCTTAGGATCAGGGTTTTGGAGACTTGGACGTTTTTCGAAGTTGTTAACGAGTTTAGGTCCCGATTGTGGGGGACCTGTGTTTCTTTGGAGGGTTTTAAGACCTCGATGCTTGCTAAGGATCTTAAGACCTTAGGTTCAGGATTTTAGGGACCTGAATGCACTAGTGGTTGTTTAACGAGGTTAGGTCTCGATCTTGAGAAACCTGAATTCTTTTTAGAAGGTTTTATAATTTTTAGAGTATAAGTACAGAACAAATCGTTTTATTGATAATCAGATAATAACTGATACATAATTCGAATTAATCATTCACCAATTGCTTTTGGACTATGTGTTTTTGGTACACGTGTCCCCTTTGCTTGGATGATGAGGTTGATGAGAAGAGATTGGGGCTGCACTCGTGACGGAGTTGCCTACGTACCCAGTCAAGGGATCAAGCCAAACGTAGTTCAGGGGGATTTGGGTACCTAATTGTAGTATCTTTTGAGGTTCGTGGCGTTCCACGATCGGATTTCAGGTACCCCGGTTCGTACCTTCTGGAGTTTGTAGACTCCGGGTCGTACTATATGGATAATTTGGTAGGGGCCCTCCCAGTTGGTTCCTAGTTTTCCAGCTCTGGGTTCTTTGGCTCCTTCAAACACTTTCCTGAGTACTAGGTCCCCTACAGCGAACTGTCGAGGCCTTACTTTGGAATTGTAGTACCGTGCCATTGCCTGCTGATAATTTTGGATGCGGAGCAAGGCTTGGTCTCGTCTTTCCTCGATTAAATCGAGGCTGTCCATCAGGAGCTGGTTGTTAGCTGCGGGGTTGGAGGTGCAGAGTTCCCGGCGGAGGCTACCTGCGGTAGTTTCTGCTGGAACGACTGCTTCCATCCCGTAAGCTAAGGAAAATGGAGTTTCCTCTGTAGCTTTTCGTGGGGTGGTTCGGCAGGCTCATAGTACTTCTGGTAGTTTTTCTGACCAGAGCTCCTTCTGAGCTCCTAGGCGTTTCTTGAGGTTTGCTAAAATTGACTTGTTAGCAACCTTTGCCTGGCCGTTACCTTGAGGTCGCCGAGGTGATGAAAAGGTGAGGCGGATGTTCCACTTATGGCAGAACTTTTTGAAGTCGTGGGATATGAACTGTCCTCCGTTGTCGGTTACGATTTCGTATGGAACACCATGCCTACATACGATGTTCTTCCAAACAAAACCTTCGACCTCGAATCTGTTTATTTGTTGGAAGGCTTCGGCTTCGATCCATTTCATGAAGTAGTCGGTTAGGACCAGGAGGTTTAGTAGCTTTTTTCCTTTCCCTGAAGGTACTAAAGGACCTACAATATCCATGGACCACCTCATGAATGGATAGGGAGCTGATATGTTAGATAGCTTCTCCACTGGTTGGTGTATGATCGGTGCATGCCTTTGGCATTTGTCGCATGATGAGGAGTATACCTCACAATCTGCGATAATGGTAGGCCAGAAGTAACCTTGTCTTTTAATTCGGATGGCTACGGCTCTGCCCCCGGAATGGTTTCCACAGGAACCGTCGTGCATTTCCTTCATGAGTTTCATGGCTACTAGGCCGTGAACGCATTTTAGGTAAGGTCCGGAGACACTTCGTTTGTGGAGGGTTGACTCGATTATGCAGTATCTTGCTGCTAAGGCTTTGAGTTTTCGAGCCTCCCATTTATTGGGTGGGATTTTTCCCTCGAGGATGTAATCCATGATCGGTATTCTCCAGTCTTCTCTCTCTACCACTTTGTTGTCAAGAGAGGTAGGCGGTTCCGATTCGGGACCTGGTGTCGTTGTGCCCCCGGAGATATTTGTTGGAGCAGGCTTCAGGGAGTCTAGTTCTTGAGGAATATCTCATATTTCCTCGTGGTCCCCTGTGGTTTGGGTAGCGTTCTTAGATGCGTTTTTAAGAGCTGCGCGGCTTCTTGTTTGTACTTTAAGGATAAGTGATTGCGAGGTTTGGATGGTGCCCCCGGAGGTATTTGTTGAGTCAGGCTCCAGGGAGTCCGAACTTCGGTGAATACCTTCACTTTGGTATTTTCCCTCTGAGTTCTGGGTTGCATTTTCAAGGGTGTGCTTTCTGAAGCTGCGTATTCTAGTTCTAGGGAACCAGAATGTCGTGAAAACTTGGGTAGCTGCCGCCATAGGATTGTTATCCTCAACTTTTTCTTTTGGCTTGCTATCCATCTCAGCTTTGGTAGCTATGTGGATACTTGGCTTCTCGATTCCTTCCACGGGTATAATTCGTTTTACGAGAGGGTGGGATGTAGAAGCTAACGCGGCGAGCGCGTCTGCTGAGGAGTTCTCCCCTCGTGGGATCCTAGTTAGCTCGAATTTATCGAACTGCTTTGTGAGGTTTAGGACGACTTCGAGGTATGCCCACATTCTTTCGTCTCTCGTTTCGTATTCCCCATGAAATTGGCTAGCTACCAGTTGTGAGTCGCTGTAAGCGTTTAGTTCTCGGATTCCGAGGCTCAGGGCGAGCTTCAGGCCAGCGATTAGTGCTTCATATTCGGCCTCGTTGTTGGAAGCGTTGAAACCAAGTCTATAGGATTGTTCGATGGTTTCTCTAGCTGAGGAGGTTAGTCTTAGACCGACACCGGAGCCTTGCCTTGACGAGGCTCCGTCCACATATAGACTCCATTTCGGAACCTCTGTTTCTTGGTCTAGATGTTTGGATGCTAGCTCAATGATGAAATCGGCGAGGACCTGAGCTTTTGCTGCTGCTCGGGGTCTGTATTTGATGTCATAGTCGCTGAGTTCTATGGCCTATTTAGCCAATCGTCCGGATTGACTGGGGCTATGCAAAATTGTTCGTAATGGTTGTGAGGTCATTACAACAATCGAGTGCGATTGGAAATAAGGTCGCAGCTTCCTAACAGCTGTCACGACTGCTAGGGCTAGCTTTTCCATGGTAGGATACCTTGTCTCGGCGTCTAGTAGACTTTTACTGGTATAGTAGACGGGTCTTTGTTCGTTTTGTTCTTCTCGCACTAGCACCCCGCTGATTGCAGCTGTCGATACGGCGAGGTATAGATATAGCGGTTCCCCGACTACCGGTTTAGATAGTATCGGGGGCTCCGAGAGGTAAGCTTTCAGCTGTTGGAAAGCTTCTTCGCACTTCTTGTCCCATAGAAACTTCTTATTATTTTTCAGAAGTTTGTAAAATGGAAGGCACTTATCGGTGGACCTGGATATGAATCGATTTAGTGCTGCGATCCGTCCGGTTAATCTTTGTACCTCTCTGGTCGTTTTAGGTGGCGGCATTTCTAGGAATGTCGCTATCTGTTTCTGGCTTCGATACCTCTTTCGGTCACGAGGTAGCCTAGGCACTCGCCGGAGGGTACTCCGAAGGTACATTTAGCTGGGTTTAGCTTCATGTCGTATTTGTTGAGGATGTCGAAGCATTCCCTTAGGTGGGAGATGTGGTCTTCTCCAATCGAGGACTTGACTAACATGTCGTCGATATAGACTTCCATAGTTTTCCCGAGTTGTCCAGCGAACATTTTGTTCACTAGCCTCTGATAGGTAGCTCCGGCGTTTTTCAAACCAAATGGCATGACCTTATAACAATAGGTTCCTCGTTCGGTTATGAATGCGGTTTTTTCTTGATCCTCAGGATCCATACTAATTTGGTTATATCCTGAAAAGGCATCCATAAAGGACAGGAGCTGGTGACCAGCCGTTGCTTCGACCAATCGATCGATGTGAGGTAACGGGAAGATGTCCTTAGGACAGGCCTTGTTTAAGTCGGTGAAGTCTACGCAGATTCTCCATTTCCCATTCTTCTTTTTTACTACCACTGGGTTAGCTAACCAATCGGGGTATTGAACTTCTCGGATCAATCCGGCTTTCGTTAGTCGATCGACCTCGTCGTTGACAGCTTGGGCTTTTTCGAGACCTAGTTTACGATGCTTTTGTTTGATCGGTTTGAAAGTGGGGTCCACGTTAAGCTTATGGGTGGTGACATTGGTGTATATGCCTTTCATGTCACTGGTGGTCCATGCAAAGGTTTTGACATTCTGTTTCAGGAATTCGATGAGCTCCTTTTTGGTTTCGGGAGGTAGCTCGGATCCGATGCTTACCTGTTTTTCAGGATTTGAGTCGTCGATGCTAACTTTTTCGGTGAGGTTCTTAGGAGGACCTCAGATATTTTGTTGCATTTCGGGACTCTCCTGGATCTGTAATTGCTATTGAGGAGATTCTTTTATGATATCGAATCCACCCAGGTAACATATCCTTGAAATCTTTTGGCTACCGTGTATGGTAGCTATTCCGTCGGTTTTTGGAAATTTCACGCATTGATGATAAGTTGAAGCTACTGCTTTCATCTTGTGAATCCAAGGTCTTCCGAGGATTGCGTGGAAAGGGGATGGTTTGTCGACAACTATGAAGTTGGTCATTTTCATGACTCCGCCGGCTATAATTGGGAGCTTAATTGTTCCCAATGAGGTAGCTGTTTCCCCTGAGAAACCAACGAGGTTGGATTTTTGGTCGACGATTTCGTAGTCGTCTATTTCCATTCCCTTTAATGCGTTGTAGAAAATGAGATCGATGGAGCTTTCGGTGTCGATCATGAGCTTAGGTACCTCATACCCTGCTATGTTTAATGTTACGACAAGGGCATCGTCGTGAGGTCTGTCGAAGTTTGATGTCTCGCTTTCTCAGAAAGAGATTTTAGTGTTAGACTCGGGTTTTATCGGTTTGGACTGAGTGTTTGACACAGCTTTCCGTATGTGACTTTTAATGGAGTTAACGGAGTCTTGACACACGTCAGACCCTCCGAGGATGTAATCAACCCTTGAGCCAGGGCTCGACTGGGGAGGTGTTTTACTCAGGAGGGCTTCGATTTGGAGGCTTTTTCCTTAGGGGAATTTTCCAAGGACCATATCGACTCTCTTTTTGGGAGCTGGAGGTGGTGAATCTGTTTCCTTTTCAGGTGACCTCTCGCGTTTCGGGGAATTATCTCGGGGACCTCTCTTTTGGTAAGGGGGCGGTTTTTTGAGGTCCACGTCTTTTATTTCTCCGGCTGCAAATTTAGCAGCCAGTTGTCGTTGGAGGTCCCAACATTCTTCGGTTGAATGTCCTTTTCGATCGTGGTAGGAGCAGTGTTTGCTCTCATCGTAGCCTTTGGACCAGGGGGCTTTGGCTGTCGTGGCAACAGGTTTTTCATCCTTGTCGTCCTCGATTACATAAGAGTGCTCTCCCTGAGTCTGATTGTTTCGGGAGCTCCCTCTTTTATGAGGTCCCTTCCCGTTGGAGGCTTCGCCTTTCGGGTGACTCTGGGGTTTTCTGTGGAGCTTATCTAATGCTACTGTTTCCTCTTCCAAGGTAATGTATCTAGAGGCCTTATGGAGGGCGTCGTCGATAGTTGAGGGAGGATTAGCGTTAGCTCCGAGAAAAAGCCTGATTTATACCAGAGACCTCTCCTGAGGGCCTCAATAGCTACCAGGTCATTAGGATTCGAGAGCTTAGTTCTTACCGCCCTAAATTTCTCGATGTAGACTCGTAGTGAGTCTCCCAGTCCTTGTCTGATCTTCCAGAGGTCAGCCTCGGATGCTTGTTTTAGGATGTGGGTTGAATATTGCTTCATAAAGGCGTTAGCCAGCTTATCGAAACATTCTATAGAGATCGGCTCGAGGCCAGAGAACCATTCGAGAGCAGTTCCGACCAGGTTTTCGGCGAATGTTCTGCAATACCCTGCATCGCATTCTTCTTTTGTGAAATGAGCTTTAACGATGGCTAGTCTGAAGGCTCTTAAATAGACCTTTGGGTCTGCGTTCCCGTCGTTTTCAGGGATCTTAATTTTTCGAGTATCTCTTATGTAAGAGTTGGCAATTCTATCGGTGAACGGAGTTCCACGAGTTTCCTCAATTAAGCTCTCGATTTCGGGAGCTGAGCTCGTTGCTTTATGAACTTGAGCTCCGAATTTCTGGAGGGCAGCGTGGGTTCGTTCCATGTATCTACGAATTGCGTCAGGTCCCTCGAAGGGAAGGACATTTGGGTCATTGTCAGACATTCGGCGAACAGGTTCCTGACGGAACCTAACTCGGTCGTTTTCCCAGTTAGCTGGCGAAACAGGTCGCTCATTGTTCCTCAGGTTCCGAGCGAGATTAGTGCGGAGGGTTGCAGGATCAGCATCCGTCCTTTGATATTCGTCCGTATTCGGGGTTGAGACCCTAGCTTGAAACACCGAAGCTGATGTTCTGCCCCCGGACAGTATGTTGGTTCCTGCTCCAGACCCGGAAGGAGGTGGCGGCGGAGGCAAATGGGTGCTCCCACCGGTGTTTCGATCAGGCATGGAGCTAGTTGTAGCTACATTGCTCCCCATAGTGCTGGTGATAGGTGGGGTAAACGCAAGAGCTGTCCTAGCGCGAGGCGTTTGGAAAGCTGGTTCCTGCCCATCTGCTCCAGGGCTATCAGGAGAGAAGTTCAGGCGCTCTCGAGGGAAGGAAGGGTCAGTTAACCGTTCATGGAATGTGACTCCTCTTCCCTGGTGGACGGACGGTTGGGTTGTTGCGGATTGAGATCTGGTTATCTCTTCGAACTGTTGCTGCCGTTCGGCTAGCTGTTGCACCGTTCGCTCGGTTTCTTGAGCTTTGTCCACTAACTGGAGCATCATCCGACGGATCTTAGAAAGCTGATCTTCCGTTTGGTTCGGAGCGGATTGATGCGATGGGTTATTGAGGGCTGAGGACCCAGAGTTGGTCCCTCCGGAGGCTCTCAGATTATTTTCCCCCGGAGCAGTGCGATTCGGTGAGCTATTGCTCTGGTTCGATTGATCGGGGTTAGATGGATTCGTTCCATCTAGTGGATTCATCCTTAAGCTTTAGAGAAAGGGATTCAATTATTTGTCCCCACAGACGGCGCCAATTGTGGGGGACCAGATTTCACCCTTAGATTTTAGGTTAGGTCAAAAGAAGGTACAAGGAATTTCGTGGGCTGAATCCCGTAAAAAGCTTAAAGAATGAATAGATACATTTATTGATGATTTTAATGTGAATGCTACAAGAAGATGTTGAACAAGTGATTACAAAAGAAATGATGAATATCTTAGAACTTGTGTGCGACGAGTGGGAATGACGTGATCCTTTTTAGTCTTCAAAGACTTCTTTAAATAGCTTCGGGCTCTCCTTTGATTGTCTCTAACGGATCTCCGAGATCTCCTCCTTCATCTGAGGAACTCATAACAGCTCCCTATTGACCGGGTCATGCGCTCCTTCTGTTTTAGGTGTGAGCCTCCTCTTCGATGTGATCTCTTTAGGGATTGTCTCCAGCTTCCTGCTTTCAGCTCCGTGCTGAGCTTCAGCTAAGGTTGATGATACGTACTGGGCCTTATCTCGGCCCGATACTTGTTTAGGTTCCTTCGTTAGCTAGTGGGCCATATTTGGACCCAACAAGCATCATGAGAAATAACGATAATAAAAAGTTGAGTTGTATCAAGAAATTAAAAGAAAATACTTAGGTAATAATTTTCATGGAAATAGTATTATGTTTTGTAAAAATTATAAGTGGAAGCTTAAGCCTAAATATAGATGTGAAATATGTGTAGCAATTTTTGGTCATAATTTTTAACATACAATTATCTATTAAAAAGAAAAGTTAGCTACATATAAGAAAATAAAAAGACTACTTTTATTTTATTTTATTAAGCTTTTAAAAAAGGAATATTATTTATTTTAAAGTTAGTTTTTCATGTTTTTAATAAATAATTTATTGAACTTGTAGGATCCTACGATTCGTTTTTGTATAACATTTTTAAGTTAATATTTATCTTTTATGAGTCTCTTTCTTTAGTATCTTTAAAAATAAACATTATACTTTAGAAAACTAATTATTTTTTTAATAGCTTTTTACAATTATTTTTTGTCTGGACTTTAAATAAAAAATTACTATCAAATATTTTCAACAATATAGAATTGTAAAATACCATGTAATTGTAATTTTCCTTTCCTAAATTTTTGAAAAGAACTGTAAAAGACTTTTTGTAATCAAAATTCTCCTTTTCTAAATCTCTTTTAAATCAACAAAAGAGAATTGTTTCATATTTTTACACGTGTCATTATTGCCTTTTTAAATAACAAATAAAATTACTTCCTTTTTACAAATATTTTTGTTAAAATTTTCTTTTAAATGAAAATTACTATCAATATTTCTTAACAATATATAGTGTAAAAGACTATTTCATAGTAGTTTTCCATTTCTAAAATTTCCTAAAAAGAATTTTTTTTTTGTAATGAGACTTTTTCTTTTTAATATATCTTTTAAATCATAAACTAAAGAAAATTATATCATAGTTTTGATACACGTGACCATCATAAAATTTTATTGACACATGTCGCAACTATGTAAATTATATAATGTAAAAGATTATGTAATAGTAATTTTCATTTTCTAAAATCCTAAAAAGAACCTTAAAACAATTTTTGTAAAGAAAATTTTTCTTTTTAAAATCTCTTTAAAATCATAAACAAAGCAAAAATATATAACACTTTGACATATGTAAAATTAACACATGTCGCAATCATGTAATTAATAAATTTGAAAAACCAAACTTTATATAATAAAATATATAATAATTAATTATTATGAATGATAAATTACAGATAATAATTATTGTATCCTCCTGCATCAACTTTGCACAGATCAAACCACGCCAAAAACATTGTGTTTTCGAGAAGCTTACGGCTGACAGTGTTCTTTAATTTTTCTTTCCTTTTGAAAACAATATCACATCCCCTATATAATTCCTGGAACATTACAACATATTTTTATAAATATATGTCATCATTAAAATGATTCTTAGAATCCTTAGAAACATAAGTTGGTTCATATAAATATATACTATAGTTTTAATTAAACTAACTATTAAATTGAAAACTACAAAATTGCCTTAAATAAACTATTTTTTTAAACAAAACCTACAGAATTACCTCATATGATTAATATATATATGATAATTAATGGTTATGAATTATATATATATATATATATATATGATAATTAATGGTTATGAATTATATATATATATATATATATATATATATATATATATATATATATATTTTATAACGATTTTTGTATCCTCTTTTTGGTTTCGTTTATATTATTAAATTAAATTAAACAATCACATTAAGCATATAATTAAAAAAATATATGTTGTATTTTAAATTTTTTAAAAGAACTATAAATTACTAAAAATAGTAAAAATCTTATTGCAACATCGGGAGATCCATGCATTTTTAGAGACGCTTTTCAACCGGTTTCGAAACCCTTTGGTTGGGTTTTCTATCATCGATGAATTCGACTTCCGTGTGTTCTATCGACCGCAGGCTCTAGGATTACAAGTGAAGATTTGATTTTTAGATATGTATCTATAGTGGAACTAATTTTTACAAATGTTTATTTTTTAAAATTGTCATTTATTAATTCACTGAAAATCATAGAATAAGTTGAAAAAAAAACTCATATCAGTGAAACCGCAACGGGAATGAAAACACAATTTTATAGAGGTAAAAATGAAATCATTTATGAAAAGTCAAGAGTAAGAAAATCAAGAACAGAAAACCTAACCACTTTTGTCATTTTACAACTGATATTGGCTATATGATTTCAATGATTTGCATCAGCCAAAAATTTATTTATTTTTGTACATATATTGTCTTTAAAATAATTAGGGAAGACAATCTATAAAATCTTTATAATACGTTAACTCTTCAATAACGAGAGATCAATATATATATATATATATTCATCATTTACAATCGATAAAAATTATAGTGTTGCAAAAGGGGAAATTTCACTTATACCACTTTGGTGATACCACTTTTCATGTTTACCATCAACAAAATAATATTTTTAAAAATACCCTAAATTTGTGATAAAAATAACACTAAACAAATTTTACAAAATATTTGTAAAACATATATAAACCCAACCCAAACCCCTTTATACTTAACCCTAAACACTAATCACTAAAGCCTAAACCCAAATGCTTATATATTTTTGGTTGATGGTGTTTTTGAAAAGTGGTACTTAACTTGTAGTATTTTTGACAATTTTTCGTTGCAAAATCTTAAAACCATTTAATAAACAAACATTAGTATAAAAATTCACTCCGCGCATGCGCGCGGGTTATCATTTATCATATATTAATCTTGAAGCATTACAACATATTTTTGTAGACATGTGTCATCACTAAGATGATTCTTAAAATCCTTAGAAAAATAAGTTGGTCTATTTTAATATATTTTATAGTTTTGATTAAACTAACTATCATATTAAAAGTTGTGGAATTGCCTTAAATAAATTATTTTCTTAAATAAAAGCTACGGAATTACCTAATATGATTAAAGCATATATGCCAATTAATGATTATGAATCATATATATCTATTTTATAACAATTTTTGTATTTTTTTTTGTTTTGTTTTATATTATTAAATTAAAATAAATAATCACATTAAACATGTAACAAAAAAATTAAATATTTTATATGTTGTATTTTGATTTTTTTTAAAACGACTAGAAATTACTAAAAATAGTAAAAATCTCATTGCAATGTATATCCATGCATCTTTAGAGACTCGAAACTCTTTGGTTAAGTTTTTCATCGCCGATGAATTCGACTTACGTGTTTTCTATCGGCCGCAGGCTCTAGGATTACAAGTGCATATTTGATTTTTAGATATTTATCTAGGGTGGAACTAATTCTTACAGATGTTTATTTTTTAAATTAACATATATGTAATTCACTGTAAGTCATAGAGTAAGTTGGAAAAAAAAAACTCATATCATTGAAACCGAAACGAGAATGAAAGCACAATTTTATAGAGGTAAAAAATGAAATCACTTATGGAGAGTCAAGAGTAAAAAAAAAAATCAAGAGTAAAAATATTAGTGATTTGCATCAGCCGCAAAAGTTAATTCTTTTTGTACATATGAAGTCTTTAAAAAAATTAAAATCTATATACTATACTAAAAGAGAAATAACAAGCACTATGAGACTATCCACGTAGGCTAAGAAATTGCAGCCAATCATGTTCAATGATTTGTCCACGTCGTGTCCGGGTTTAATGTTTATGGGCTTTGAATTTCAATTCGATTCCTCTTCTCTCCTACCCGTTTCGTCGATCGAAGAACCACCTCTCCATTATCTCCTCTAATCAAACCTTCGTGTAATCAAAGCTCATTCAATGGTTCACTTTCGTCTTTCTTTCTGTGAATCTCTCTATAAACCACCTTATGCATATTTTTCTCCGATTAGAATCGATAATAGCCTCTCAAGAATCTTCGGCTATGGGATCCAACACAAATATCCAATACCCAGCGATCCGAAGCCGAACCGGCAGCCCCTTCCTCCTCCGCGATTTCGATGAAACCTAACCGGAAGTCCGTTGCAACTCCGAGATCGCGATTCCATTCACAGGGCATACAAATTTGATGAGATGGCAAAACCATGAACACCACCCCGACATAGCTTTTCAGGTTTAGCGATTACGAACAATTCATGTTATTGGCTAATACGAACACAGATTTGCCAGCCGTGTTTCTCTTTTGATTCTTCACAGCCATTTTTGACAAATAATTTTCATACCATATGAAATTATCTTCACTACAGTTGTTTGGCTTCAGATATTGTTTTTTTTTTGTTTCAGATATTGTTGTTGGTGAAGTGAGGGATATTTAAACCACTTACAATGATGAAACCGAGAGCACTAACGTATTATGGCTAACATAAGAAATGACAGGTTCGTAAAAATTTCTTTCATATATTATCCCTCGCATTACAGTTAAGGCATTGTTATGAGTAGTGTATTTGTTTGATATGCACATTGTAATTCTGTAAATTTGTTTCTTCCCAAGGCTGTTTGTTTCTGAGTACAACGGCCAGAGTAGCCTCAAAGAGTTATAAGTTAGCGCATAAAACCCCTCTTGACACATTCCTTACTCTAATGTCTATATCAGTGAGGAAGGATGTTCCTCAGGTTAGCACTCTAACGTCCTTTGTGATATGTCTATGATGGGCCTGACTCTGTAGTGTTTGCTACTTTTGGTGCTAAGACGACAAAGTTTACGAGTGTTCATGATGCAGAATTGCCTCAAGATATTGTAAATACGTTCACTTTTCGCGTTTCAATTCAGATTCTCTTCCAAGCATCAGTCTTTCAATGTTTCACGCATTTCCAGTTGTCACCAGCACCATCAATAGCTAAGGTTTGTGGTCCATGTGAGTTAAACAACTTACGTCTTCATAAGGCGAGAAAGGCGAGTTATCACTATCATTTCTACATAAAGGCAAGAAAGAATAAGAATGCTAATACAACGGATGACGAAGCTCAGTGTAATCACGCTGATGGCATTACCAGTACTTATGGACTTCTTTGTATGTATCCTTCGTATTTACTGTCTTTTTTTACCAGTATATTTTTGATGATAAGTAATATATTGTATGTATTATGTTTGGCAAAACGGTTACGTTGTATACTTAATTTATTACTTATTATCTTAAAACATATATATCTATAATAAGCCACTCCGGTTAGGTAAATAGCTAAATAAAATATATTGTCTGTCTACTTCCATTAATATTTCATAAATCTGCTTAATCAAATTACATTTCATACAAACCATAATACAATTAGATGTGCATTGTGAAGGAACCCTATGCATACATGCTGCAGATAGCCAAATTAAGACTCCTATACTTTCTCGCAGGCTTTTCATTTCGTTTATATATATATTCAAATAAAATCTATATAAAAATGTATTTTGCTTTTTTTGATGATTCTGATATATGGAATCTCGAAAGGATCCGACTAGCGTCTAATTAACGTCCGGTAATCTGAGCCATTAAGAGCCCGCCAAAATATGCCGAAAGCATCTAAGATTGCTGGTGAGGCTCATGTTATAGCACCAGTGACCATGCACAGTTAGACTTCTCCATATAAAGCTCAAATGTCCCTCAAAAACCCTTGCCAGTAAACGCTCTCGAATCTGTCACCTCGAAGAAAAGTTACCAGGGAGCGAGATTGTTCAACGCCACTAGACCACTAACGTACTTTTGTTATTGTTTTTTTTTTCGGTGACACAAAACAAAATGTACTTCGATATTATACACTAATGAACAACTACTCAACTACTCGGATAACTATGCAGAGACTATAACCAAACTAATATATTTCTATATCCTCATTTACATATTTTTCTTTTTCTAAAATATTGTTAAAATATTCTAAATCACAAAATCATAACTAAACCATATTAATATTAGCAAAACCGGCGCGTAGCGCCGGCAAACCCCTAGTGAGCTATAATATGTTAACTCTTCAACAACGAGAGACCAGCATTTGCATTTATCATTTTATAATCGATAAAATTATAATGTTACAAAATATTAAACCAATTTAATAAATAAATATTAGTATAAAAAATTTATTTCGCACATGTGCGCGGATTATCATCAGATTCTTTTTATCTGGTAGATGGAATGTAAGCTTCTCAAGAGCTGTAGATCTATAATGTATTGGAAATTTAAAAATCCTCCATGAACCTTCACAAATTGAAATATATCTACAAAAATCATACTTATAGAAGTTAGAATATCAGACTAAAAGCATGCTAATATGTGTAAATTATGAATATATACGGCATGAGTAAATAATGGACCTGCAACCAAAGAAATTATTTATTTCATTCCTTTTCATCTGCACAGTTTGTTTCAAAACGTCACCACCATTGCCTATCGCTGAGTTCGGTGCAGCTGATTTTGATAATGTCTACTGGAGGTCTTGATGGTTCGACAACTACAGTTACACGCAGTGAGGGATCTAGAAAACGATAGAATATGGAGCACAAAATATAAATATTAATTATTTTAATAAATTAATATTTTATAAGGTTAACTATAAGGTTAACAATTATTAGAAAATTAATTTAAAAAAAAATATTTATTATTTTAGTAAATCAAATAAAACCAGTAAACAATTTTATAAGGTTAACTATTCAGTTTAATAAATAATATATATTGCACATAATAATTCAGTAAAAATGCAGTTTTCTATCGGGGATATTATGATCTTTTTACATACTAAAAGAAATATTTTGGTCATTTTCTTCCTTAGTGTCTATTTTTGTAATATAAACCTAAAAATTTTCTATTTAGAAGAATTCCCCAATAAATTTTCAACATTTATCTAAAAATTTAATATCAAAACTAAAATATACAGTTACAAAAATTGATATATAATTTTTAATATTTTGTTCTCATCTAAATTCCGTTATTTTAATTAAATTACTATACAGTGTAGCACACTTTAAAAAAAATAAAATAAAGTTTATAACTTCAAAAAATATTTAGAATTATAGTTATCATTTTAAAGAAAAATCAAACAAAAAATAAACTCATGCTTGGTCAGCTTTTCCCATTTGGAGCATTAGTATTTAGTTATTGTGAGAGAAAAAAACGACACTCTGTTAAAGAGAAAATGTGATTGTATCAACAATCACAGAGTCCCCAAAATATTTAGTTAAGCCATATATTTTCCAGCCCAGAACCATAGCAGAAGACTTGGACGTTTGTAGTCCAAAATACCAAATTTTGAATTAAAATTAAAATTAAAATAAAACTTTAAAAAAAATTATGTTCTTAATTGTATTGTTGAGAGAAAAGGTCTCTAAATATTGGTAATTAGCATTTATTAATAAACCCATTTAACTAAAACATATGCTAATAGTAGCACTTTGAGACATGACAAGGTTGCTCCTCTCCCAAGCTTCTTTCGTTGTCTTGTAGTCCACGTGGTTTGGTTGCTTCATTCTCTTCTTCGAAATTCTCCAGCTTTGATTTAAGAAGGCTATACAAACAAATGTTAGTTAGTGCTCCAAACAATTTATATTATAATTATTTCAAATTATGTACATTACCCTGTTTAGTGAGCTGTCTTCAGGCTTTTGCGTTTCTTTCGGCCAAAGTTACTGACGAACAGGTCGGGTTTGTAGGAAGCCAATATGTATCCAACCATAACTCCAACGGCAATACCAGGTACGTATCCTAGTGTTGCAGCAATCCAACTAAACCCTTCTTCTTCTGCTTCCTCCTCTGTGTCCAACGTATCACGCGGCTGCGGTGTTGGCGCGTGAATACTGCTGCAATCTTCATCAAGCGAAGGGCCGAAGAGTCCTGAGTTTCCCTCGAAAGAAGAACATGCTTGCCTTCGAAACTGAGTACCCCCTGGTACTAGACCCACAAGCTGGTTATGTGAAAAGTTCATGTACGCAAGGTACGAGAGATTCCCCAGCTCTTGTGGAATTTCACCTGAAAGCTTGTTTTGAGAAAAATCTAGCGACTCAAGAGCCGTCAGGTTCGCTGTAGAAGACGGGATGCGTCCACTGAATGCATTATTTGACAAGTTGAGCACAATAAGTTCTTTCAGCAGACCAATGGACACTGGTATTTCTCCTTCGAACTCGTTTCCTGAAAAGTCGAGAGCTCTGTAGATTTTGAGAATACGTACCATCTCCGTTTCTATACCTTTGTTAGTCAAAACCATTGAATCATGGTAATATCGTGTCCCATCCCCCATGTATTGTTCTTTAGAGTGATCTTCATTAGTCCCAAGTGAAGACATATCAGTCCAGTTCACAAATAAATCTGATGGCAAAGTCCCACGGAAGTGATTGTGAGATATATCGATGATATGCAGCTTCGAACACCAAGTTTGATGTATTGGTCCATGGAATGCATTGGACCGAAGAACAAGAACTTGTAGTTCCTTCATAGAACTCAACCAGAAAGGAAACGTGTCGTTGATTCTATTGCTTTCCACGTTTAGCACTTCCAGACTCGATAAATGGACCAAAGATCTTGGAAGCTTTCCCACCAGCTGGTTATGGCCAACATCAAGCGACCTTAGACTTTGACATCTGTTCTCTGGAAGACTTCCACTGAGACGATTGTGGCGAAGGTTAAGAACTGAAAGAAAACTCTTGAGATTTCCAAAACAACGAGGGTTTGAACCATTGAAGTTGTTGTTAGAAAAATCAAGAGTTGATAGATGGAGAAACCACATAAGAAAGAAGGAATACTCCCCATGAAACTGTTGTTGGAGCCAAGCAAGTACTTCAAGGAGGATTGTATAGGTTTCAATGAGCTTCCAAAACCGGTGAGATTGTTTTTTGAAAGATTCACATACCTTAGCTTTGGTATTCTCCAAAACCAGCCAGGCACTTTCCCTTCAATCTTGTTGTTGGAAATGTCTAGCATCAACATTTCTCCTCTGTTTCTTAGAAGCTCTGGAAACTCAGTGAGACCGCATCCTGACAAGTTCAGACCAACTATCCATAACGCATAGGGAAATGCATCCTCACTCCTATTTTTCGCTGTAACATGATTTCCTGAGAGATCTAATCCGATATATGATGCAACTTTATACAAGTCAATCGTTGTTGTGGTGTTCAAATGGGATATTCCAAGAAAGTCGAGGGGAAGCTGCTGAAAGATACTAAAGTCAACTGGACCTTGGGTGTTGAAGTAGGAAATGTCGAGGACAGTAAGGTTGGCTAGTTTGATAATGGATCTTGGGATTTGTCCTCTGAAGTTGTTACTGCCAATACTTAACTCGTTTAGGTTAGTTGGTGAAGATATATTCTCAAAATCAAGAGCGCTGAGTTGGTTACCGGTCAGATCAATACTATACAAAGAAGGAATGTTGAAGAGAGAAGAAGGTAATTTTCCAGTGAAAGTGTTGTAGCTTGCCCTAAACCAATTCAATTTGGAGAGTAGAGTGATGTTCGAAGGAAGAGCTCCAGCGAACTGATTCTCTGAAAGTGATATATCCGACAACTTTGTCAAATTTAATAGTGCAACAGGAAAACTACCACTAAGCTTATTGTAATCAACAACTAAGGTGGTTAACTGGTTTAGATTGCCAAAAGAAGATGGGATTTCACCAACAAGATTGTTACTAGATAGATCCAGTGAGTTGAGACTAGAAAGGTTTCCAAGAGAATAAGGAATTGTACCAACAAAATTGTTGTTAGAGAGGAGGAGAGAGGTGAGTTGAGTTAGATTTCCAAGTGAAAAAGGAATGGAACCACTGAAATAATTTTCAGAAAGATTGAGAGTTGTAAGATGATCAAAGTTATCAAATGAAGATAAGACCTGACCGTGGAGATTGTTATGTGAAAGGTCAAGAGTGTTTAGGAAACGAAGCTTGGAAAGACTATTATTGGAAGGAAACTGACCATGGAGGCCGCTGCAGCTAAGGTCCAGCTTGATCACTTGCCCGGACTTGGCATCGCACGTGACACCATCCCAGTAACAGCAGTCCATGTTAGTTATCCATGACTTATTCTTCATATGAGAAAACACAATGAGGTCGTCGATAGTACAACTAACATTTCGAATCTCAAACTCGTTCTTAAACCGGAGAAGTGCATCCCTTTGTGCCGGACGGCATAAGTGCTTAGTAGGAGCCCCATAAACATCTTGAAAATTAAAAATGAATAGAGAGATAAAAACCATAATAGTAGGAGTGAAACTCGTTGAGTTCCGAGAGCCTTTCATCCTTCGGTAAGCCAACTTAAATTTCTTGAATATGATTATAATGAAAAGAACTGAAATGAAAGCTGTGTAAGAATATGATTTCATGACAATCTCTTTATATATGTATACATCATAAAAGACTCTACTCCACCAAAGATAAATTCAATCAGCTTGACTCACTAATTCGTCTTTTTATCAAGTCTTTTTGACGCTTGCAGACAGAGTAAAAGTCTTTGTGTTGATAGTTGGCTGCTATATATTTGATTTATAATAAGATATTTTCTAAAGTTATAATAGGAAAAGCTTCTGTGTTGTTTGTCGAAACCAAGTTATAGCCTTTTTTTTATTTTATTTTTGGTAACACAGCAAGTTATAGCCCAACATATCAATACTATTATAAAAAAAAACTAGGGTTGGGCAAAAAATCCGGATCCCAAGAATCGAACCAAATCCGATCCGAAAAAGTAATACCGAATCCGAACCAAAATTGATTAAATATCCGAATGAATTCAAAATTTTGGTATTTAAAGAACTGAAACCGAATCCGGCCCGAACCAAAATATTTCAAGTACCCGATTATATCCGAAATAGATTTATATACTTTTATATATTAATTATTTTTAGATTTAATGTATATTAAAAACATTCAATATATATAAAATACTTTTAAGTTGTCCAAAATACTTGAAAATATATATAAACAATCAAAAATGTCTAAAATAGTAAAAGTATACTCAAAACATTAAAAATACTTAAAATATTTATTGATTTACAATCCAAATATTCAAACCAACCTAATTTATATGTTAATTTTAAGTATTTTGACATATGCTACTCAAATTTATATGCAATATATTATTTTATTTATAGATTTTGCGAAATGTAAAGCATATAATGAATTTTAAAATTTTAAAAAATCATTTAAATGGGTTATCCGAACCCGAACCAAACCCGCAAAGGTCTGAACCGAACTCGAATCAAAATTTAGAAATATCCGAATGGGGCTGAAATCAGTGGGAACCGAAATTCGCACCGTCAAATTATCGTATAAATTAAGAAAGTAGGAAAACCCTAATTTCCCAGAGGTGCTGAATTTCTGCAGAGCCAACGACAAGTGACCAAATAGATGCAGAAAATATGAAAAAATAATAAACGAACTTAGAGAGAACAGTAGATCTTATTTCGAATCCGCGTAAGAGCATTGAGAGCATTACAAGAGATTATAAGAGCTTTAGCAACAAGTGCTGTCAGCGAGTTATCTAGCTTTAGCGACCTTAAACCTAGTTGAGTCGCAGCTCGATAACAACATACCAAAAAAAATACAGAAATGGTTTTTGATTAATTTCGGACTGAACCTTATTAAAGGCTGCCTATGTACCCCTTTCGAGGATCAAGCCGAATGTAGATCAATTGATAGAGCTGGACAAGAGATCGAACTGCTTGACGAATTCGTCTAGTAATTGAGTGCCAGTCATAGAAATCGAACTTGTCAAAAATAAAGCCTAAAGTTTCTTAGTGCAGAGAATTGTGAGTCTAAAAGAGTTCTTTTACGCCTCTCGTCTTTAACTCCTTATATACTGACTTCTATGTTAGTTTATGCTTTCTTTTCCTGCCCTTAAGCCGTTATAGCCCAGAAAATGAAGATATTCCATTTTTCTGATCTTCATAGTTATCTGCGGAAATTTTCCATTTTTCTGCGAAATTTGATATTTATCCTTCCAAGCATAAACCGTCATAACATTTATGGGTTTAAGAAATCGTAAGTAGGCATCAAATCAAGTTTTAGGAATCTTTGGGCCGTCTTTTGTTTCGAAACGTTTATTACGATTTCTTTAATAAAGACAACTTTTCGTGGTTTTTATTGTAAAACCAGACTGATGATCCCATTGGATCGAGAATCAAGAAATGGTTAAGTCATAGTTTGCGGAAGGTTGTAATAAAGAGTAGTCGAGACTGCCTAGATTTACTCCGTATTGTCATTTCGGAAGATTTCAGATGCTACGGAAGGACTGTGATGCATGCATGTTTGCTTGTAGTTGGGTCGCTATAACGACCCAGCTTTTGCTCGTAGTTGGGTCACTATAACGACTCTAAAAGTGGGGATGCACATAATTTGCATCAATTTATTAATAATTGATATAAAAATATTAAATATTTACATCAATTTGTTCAAAATGATATCATTATATCAGTTACAAAAAATGATATTAACAACTACATCAGTTTTTTATCATTTTTTGTAACTGATATATAATGATATCATTAAAATATTGAGATGATCAGTTTTTATCAATTAACTAGAAGAAAGATCTCAATATTTTAAAATATTTGAATCTTTCTTCTTGTTAATTGTAGAATTCTCCATCAATCAATATTCCTTGAGACTCTATTAATCTTCCGTTTTTGAATCAATGTCATCTCCGTTTGTACTTTTAGATGTTCCTGATCCTAGCAATCAAAGATACTTAAACAATAAACATAGAACTTTCACTACAAGAAAACACATATTTAACGACGGCCAATATACTCGTTACTTCGTCGTAAATAGGGGATAACGAGGAATTAACGAGGAAAGCCATTTCGTCGTAAAACGTTTGTCGTTAAATATATTTCATCGCTAATTCCTCGTCGTCTAGCGAGTCAAGTATTTCGTCGTAAAGACGAAGTACAGTCTTCGTCGTAAACACCACGTGATGTTTCCACGTAAAGTAATCACTCACTTTCCACGTAAACACACATATATCATTACTCGTAAAAACCACGTAAAAATCTCGAAAATAATTCCTCGTAAGTAACACGTAAATACAAAGACAAACATTCGTCGTAAGAAACACGTTAATACCTTGAGAATAATTCGTCCTAAATACTCGTTAATGTTTCCTTGTTATTTCCACGTAATCTTTCTACGTAAAAAACTCGTAAGTTAGCTACAAATTTACTTCCTTGCGTATTTTACTAATTATGAAAATATTATTAAAAATTAATTAAAATCAATTAATTTTTTAATTAAATTTAATTTTAAAAAATGATTTATAAAAGAAAATATTTTATAAATAAATAAGTTATAAGTTTTGGATTCATAATAATAAAAAACAACAACCGAAAAAAAACTAAGGCTCGTGCATTGCCTGGTAGAATTCATCACTCCTCATGTCGACATCCGCCTCATCATGTGTGCGGGATGACACGCCTGGAATAGGATGTCGTTCTCGCATGTTCCTCAACAACGACTCCCATTCCGGATTTGTGGCCTCTATAACATACAAAAAGCCTTGACTCCACCCATACGAGCTGTGAACGCAGTTTTTGTCGAGGCCAACTCGGTACATAGCTGACTGACTTCGTCATCCCGTCTCTGACCATAAGACAATGTCGCTCTCGGAACATCGTTGACGGAACAACTATCCAACGTACGTCCCTGTTTCTTTGGGGCAACCTTATAAATATATATATATATATATTAATATTTAAAAGTAAAGGTTAAATAAAAATAATAATTTAAAAAATTGAATTATTTAAATTTACCTCCTCGTAAATCCTATCTACCTCAATTGTGGATAAGGTGACGGGTATTCCGTCGGGGGACTCCTGCGTCAGTTGGGTCTGACGCTCCTCAAGCCGAGCTGCCACGTCTTTGAAAATTTGCTCACACTTGCCATCTAGAAATTGACACGCCTTGTTCTTGTGGGTCCGCTCATAAAGTTGCATAAGAGACGGAAAATGTCCCAACTCTTTGGCCTAAAAACATTTAAGAAAATTGTTAGAAATTAAATATATATTAAATTTAAAATTTAAATATTAAATTACGTACCATTTCCAAACGGACGCCGGCGTGTGGTTTTTGACCCGTAGAGTGTTGCATCACCTTGTGGCCGTGCTCATCTACCGAGTTACGGGAGGCGGAGCAAGACTGGGTGACTCTGATGGACTCGGGGTCCTCCCAATAACGGATGAGGCCATCCCACACATCCGTGGTGAGGCAAGCGGGTTTGCCCCGCTCATATCCCTTCACGATCCACTCACCCTTCCAGTTGGAGACCGTGTCCAACAAGCATTTTTTCGCCTTCGCGATAAATTCATTCCTCACCCTCTCATTAACCCCCAGTGACCAATTATATTTTTGCTGGAAACACAAAAATTAAATTAATAATTAGGTTATAAAAATAATTTCCAAAAAAAAATAAATCAGAAATAAATATTAATAACATTCAGCATAGATCTTGAACCACGTTCTTCTGATGTAGATCGGGGTGAGTTTCCAGTTGGGATGTGGCATGGAGAAATAACCTTTTATCGTCTCGGTTACTTCTGATGCAATGTTGCCATCAACCCCAAACCTGAAAAAGAACAAATTTAAAGTTTAAGATATTTATTAAAATCATTAAAAAAAATTAAAAAAATAATGTAACATATATACCACAAAGTTCCTTCAGGTCGGTCGGGGTCTAAGATCGGTAAACCTTCTCTGTCTGGCATACCGAGAATGTCTTCGACAGTGTATTGAGAGTAAGGACAACTCGGCGGCACCATTAAATCAGCATGAATCGGATCACCGGGCTGATGAGGCACATGAGGAGCTGGCATCGGAGGAGGAGCCATTGGAGGAGGCACAGGAGGAGGCATAGGAGGAACTGATGGCTGTGCCGTACAAGAAGGCGAGACTCTTTAAGAAGACTGAGTCTCGGGAACAGTATCCTGACCCGAAGAACTGGGTGCTGAAGAAGAACCAGGAGCTGAAAAAGAGGTCGGGTGTAACCGACTACCCGATGGACCGAACATCTGAGAGTAATGAGGAGTACATTGATGCTTGCGAATGCTCTATAGATAAATTAATTTTTGAAATTAAAATCAACATTTTTAAAAAATTATCCTAAATAACAAATTCTATAAATAAACACTAGATCACGACCCGCACAACCGTGCGGATGATTATTTTCATTTTATACATATAAATATTTGATTTACATGATTAGTGGTATACAATTTAAATGTTTACAATAATGCCAATATTTTAATATAATATTTTGAAACAAAACAATTTCATAAACAATACGATAATTCAATTTATTGTTTCAAATTATTAGTGATATGTTTTCTATTAAAACATGAAAACTAATGAAAATCTTACATTATGTGGTATTTACGATAAAATTTGTTCAATTTATATTCACTTTAAACAATCACAAATTAATTAAATATTAAAAAGTTTGTTTAACTGAAAAATGAAATATTCATTTATATTTTTAAATAAATTCAAAAGTAGTGATATATTTAAAAATGTTTGTATTTATGAAAATAAAATTAATAAATTTATTAATTTAATATAATTTATCATATTTAGTTCAGTATAATATGTACTTCTTAACATAATTGATTATATTTATAAAATAAAGAAAAATATGATAGAATTTTACTTTTTAATTTTATGAAGAATAATTGAATATATATTAATACATAATATTAGTTCGTGAATTACGAAATTAGTAAAAATATTTACATAAAATATTTGGAAATGAAAATATTTACAACAATATTATGATTGATTGTGATAATATGATAGATAAAAAATAAGATCGAATATTTATTTTTCATTTTATAAAAAAACAATGAATATATTAATGTATAATAATATTTTAAAACTAATTACGAAATTAGTGAAAATATTTAAATATATTTTTTTGAAAATTAAGATATTGCAAAGATCTTTCTTAACAGATTTTCGAAATTTTCTAATTATGAATTAAGTTAAAATATTTACAGAAACTTTTTAGAAATTAAGATATTGTTAAAATATTTAGATAAATAATATTATTGGTTGTGATTATATAATAGATAATAATAAGATAGAATATTATTTTTAATTTTATAAAAAAACTAAATATATTATTTAAAAACGAATTACGAAATTAATGAAGATATTTACATATAGGTTTTGAAAATTAAGATCTTGTTAAGATCTTTTTTAAACAGATTTTTGGAAGTATATATATATATATATATATATATATATATATATTAAATGAAAATATATCAAAAGTATTATGATTAATATATGAGTGACATATTATTAAGCATATTTTAATAATAAATAAATAAGTTGTTAGTTTTAGTAAGTAGTCCATTATTTTAAAAAATTACACATGAATTAGAAGTCATGACTTCTGTATAATAATATTTTACAACTAATTACGAAATTAGTGAAAAATATTTACATATATTTTTTGAAAAATTAAGATATTGTTAAAATATTTAGATAAATAATATGATTGTTTTGATTATATAATAGATAAAAATAAGATAGAATATTTTTTTTCATTTTATATAAACAACTAAATATATTATTTAAAAAATAATTACGAAACTAATGAAGATATTTACATATAATTTTTGAAAATTAAGATCTTGTTAAGATTTTTTTTAAACAGACTTTTCAAAAAAAAAATATATATATATATATATATATACATATTAAATGAAAATATATCAAAATTATTATGATTAATATATGAGTGACATATTATTAAGCATATTTTAATAATAAATAAATAAGTTGTTAGTTCTAATAAGTGTCCATTTTTTTGATAATCACACATGAATTATTAGTCATGACTTATGTATGATAATATTTAAAAAACTAATTTCGAAATTAGTGAAAATATTTACATATAGTTTTTGAAAATTAAGATATTGTTAAGATCTTTTTAACAGATTTTCGAAATTAGTGAAAATATTTACAGAATTCTTTTAGAAATTAAGATAGTGTTAAAATATTTAGATAAATAATATGATTGGTTGTGATTATATAATAGATAAAAATAAGATAGAATATTATTTTCATTTTATAAAAACAACTAAATATATTATTTAAAAATTAATTACGAAACTAATGAAGATATTTACATATAATTTTTATAAATTAAGATTTTTTTAAACATATTTTTGGATATATATATATATATATATATATATATATATATTAAGTGAAAATATATCAAAAGTATCACAACTTTTGTATAATAATATTTTTAAAACTAATTACAAAATTAGTGAAAATATTTACATATATTTTTTGCAAATTAAGATATTGTTAAGATATTTCTTAACAGATTTTCGAAAATTAAGATCTTGGTAAGATCCTTTTTAAACAGATTTTTCTAAATATATATATTAAATAAAAATATATCAAAAGTATTATGATTAATATATGAGTGACATATTATTAAGCATATTTTAATAATAAATATATAAGTTGTTAGTTCTAGTAAGTAGTCCATTTTTAAAAAAAAATCACACATGAATTAGAAGTCATGACTTCTATTTTAATATAATAAATTAACCTAATAAAATTAATAAAACTATCTAAATTCCCTAAACTAACCACCTAATATATTATCCTAACTAACTAGAGAGGAATTAGGACATACCATGGTTTAGGGAAATAGAGAGGAAGTGGAGAGGAAACGGAGACAAAGTGAGACTGCTTGCGGCTGTGGATATATATAGGATTAGGTTACCTCGTGATTTTGTCGTTAAATAATGAGGAAAGAGGGAAGCCCGTGTTTTATTTCATCGAAAAACCAACGTAAACTGCCGAGGAAACAAAGAGGCCCGTGTTTTTAGTTTACGAGTATGTTACGACGAATGTTTAACATTTCCTCGTGGTTACCACGTAAATTTGTGTGGTTATAACGAGGTAATGTCTTAACCCATAAAATCTGAAACCACAAACTTCGAACACCATCTTTCATATCTTATACTTCATGTATTCCATTTGTGAAACCACAAACCTCAAACACCATTTTTCAAATCATAATTTTTTCAACTTTTCATTTTAATTGAAAATAGTTACAAATATATACTTTATTTTTTTCAACTTTTCATTTTCAAATTTCTATTATCAATTTTTTTTATATTATTTTAAAAAGATATTAAAATTTAACCCTTATTTTCAAATAGATACAACTTAACTCTGAACAATACATATTAAGAAAAATGAAATATTTTTTTCAATCTCTTATATTTGAAGATGAAACAAAATAACAAGAATAATATCAAAGTTTGATTGTGTAAGTTTGTATCATATATAAGAGATTGAGATTATAAGTGAAGGAATTGTGGTACTAGAATTTGGGTTTTGGATTGGAAATAAGAGATTGTGATTTGATGGAAGATTGATTTGGAATACATGAATTAGAAGATAAGGAAGATAGGGTTTGGGGTTTAGGGTTTCAAACTTTAGGGATTTATACATATTCCTCGATAATTCCCTGTAAGGCAACGAGGACCTTATGACGAAATGTGATTACATGGAAATAGCGAGGACTCAATTTAAATAAATAAACCAAGGCCTCGTTAAATCCACGTAAGGCAACGAGGACCTTACGACGAAATGTGCTTACACAGAATTAACGAGCCTTCCGTTATTTATTTAAAATGGTCCTCGCTATTTCCACGTAATCACATTTCATCGTAAGGTTCTCGTTACCTTACGTGGAATTAGCGAGCCTTTCGTTTTCTATAAATATAAGGAGGCTTCCTTCTCAAATCGCACACAATCTCTCAAATCACACCAAAAATTACACACTCTACTCACCAATTTGGGTAACTAATTGGAAAGATTTGAAAAAAAAGAAGTTAAGAAGATATTGGAACACATATGAGATAGACTTATGCGGGTTGGACTTGCGTAGGTCTGGCCATATGTGATTCCAATATCTTTCTTCTCTTCTTTTTTTTTAGTAAACATGAAGTAGACAATAAGGGTTAAGGGTTTAGGGTTTGGGGTTTAGTTTTTAGGAATTTAGTGATAATCGTCCTAATTACCACGTAGGTTAATGAGGAGATTACGACGAAATGAGCTTACGTGGAAATAACGTGTCCAGCTTTCTTTATTTTCAGTTTCGTCGTTAGTTCCTTGTCAGCATACGAGGATTGAACGAGGAATGTGTTTAAATCCCTAACATCCGATACTCTAAACCCCAAACTCTAACTTTCTTATCTTCTGCTTCATATATTCCGAACTCAGCTTCCCTTAAACCACAATCTCTTCTTTCTAAAGCCACAATTACTTCACTTACAATCTCAATCGTTTATTTATGATACAAACTTACACAAATCAAACTGTGATATTATTTTTGTTATTTTAGATCATTTTCAAATACATCAATCGGATACATCGTCATTCTTGTCATCACTAGAAAAATTATCATTTTCATTAAACTCGTCTTCAACAGTTTTGTCTGTGGCATCGTCGGTAAGATCTTCGTACTCATGATTATGCGGATCAATGAGAAGGATGTCATCAATTTGTTGTTCAGGTTGCTGGACTTCATTTATTTGTTCTTCTTGCAATGGTGATTCTTCTCCACCGATGATTCGTCCTCGAGGTGTAACTTTGATCACGGCTAACCAATTTATTTCCGTCTCTCTCATTCGGAGGTATGGAAGAAAGCTAACTTGATCTGCTTGTGAAGCTAAGATGAAGGCTCGAATTTGTTGTACCTGCCAAATCAAGAAAACTTAGAAATTAATCATACATATGTCATGTGTGGCAACAAAAAATAATTTGTTGTACCTTCGTCCACCATTGACATCAACTACACCGAATTTGTTAAATCGAAGACCTCTGTCCACGACGGGGTCAAACCATTCACATTTGAAGAGGACGCATTTCAGCTTCAATATCCCTGGGAATTCCACTTCAATGATGTCCGTCAAGATCCCGTAGATATTTGTTTCACCTTTCACACATATTCCATAGTTTCTGGTCGTCTGGGAATTCCACTTCAATGATGTCCGTCAAGATCCCGTAGATATTTGTTTCGCCTTTCACACATATTCCATAGTTTCCGGTCGTCTGCTGACTACCATACTCGTATGTGTGAAAAGTATAGCCTAGTGTAAGATGCATATGTGATATGGTGACCTTTACACGTGGAACTTGAATTACTTCGTGTAACCACTTAGGATAATCTGCATCGTCGTCATAATCAACCTGCAAAATGAAGAGTTTGAAATTATATATACATATAACGTATGAAAAAACATTTTGAGTTAATACATGAGTCTTCAACCACTTAATAAAGTGTTGATATTTCCTTTCGTTTACATTATTTGTAGATATACGTGGAAATGTTTCTTCGACTTGACAAATAAATACACTGTAAACTCACATTATATATAAATTAATATCTTAGAAAATGATAAGAATATATTTATATGTGTTTAGAAGTGTCCATATAGGTTACCTCTCAAAATGACGCATCAATGGATATCGCAATTGAGTATAATATAGGTATGTGCACTATGAGCATCTTCTTCACTCGACCACCAAACCTTTTTTGATTTCCCACCAAGTCGTCCAATCTGGTTAAAGATGTCTGGAACACTAGAAACTCGCCCAATCTGGCTAAAGATGTCTGGAACACCAGCAACCGCATATGTTGGAGCGACACCACCATCATTATATCTTCTTGGAGCTCTTTTTTGGATACATACTTTTGACGCAAAGTAGTACGATGTGAAGTGAGAAGTTTCTTCCGTCAAACTTCCGGCAATTATAGAACCTTCAACTTTCGCAAGATTTTTTGCTTTTCTCTTCAAATATTTCATTGCTCGCTCATACTTATACATCCATTCGAAATGTACAGGTTCACGAAGCAATGCCTCATATGGGAGGTGGACAGCTAGATGCTCCATGACATCATAAAATCCAGGAGGAAATATCTTCTCCAAGTTGCACAATAAGATGGGAATGTTTTTCTGCAGTTGTTTGACGACTTCTTCTTTTAGAGTGCGTGTGCTCAGATCCCTTAAAAATGCTCTAATCCCTTGTAAATTTCTAAAGCAATTAAACACATTATTAGTCATATGTAATAGTAAACTAAACCATTATAAAATTACTAGTGCGTTATAATATATACATGTAAGTGCTTCATGTACGTTTGTTGGAGGTAGCTCCGCAAATGCAAATTGAAGTAGTCGTTGCATAAAGACATGACAATCATCACTATTCATCCCGGAGAACTTTTGACCTTTTTCAACACAACTTGAGAGATTTGAAACATGTCCATCGGGAAACTTCACTTCTGATGCGACCCAGTTGAACAGCACCGACTTTTTTTGAAGACAATATGAATATCAGAACGGGAACTTGTCCATTGTTTTTTATATGTAACTCACTTCTTGAACAAATGTCTGGCAAGTCCAACCTCGATTTTATTTTGTCTTTTGTCTTTTTGAGACATTCAATATTGTATTTATGATGTTCTCAAAGAAATTCTTCTCTATATGCATCACATCGAGGCTGTGGCGCAGTAGAAGATCCTTCCAATACTGCAACTCCCAAAATATACTCTTCTTGTGCCAGTTGTGATGAACACCGTAAGAATCAGGAATATTACCGGGGACATGCCAATTACCACCACGAGGAGCTGTTTCCAAAGCTCCATAGTAATCGAGTTGCGCTTCAATTTGTTCTCCAATTAGATATGGAGGAGTTATGTCCCTGACAACCCTTTTGTGCCCAAACAATTTCTTGTTTCTTCGGTACAGATGGCCGGTGGGAAGGAATCGATGGTGACAATCGAAACAACTTGTATTCCGACCATTTTTCAGTTGAAACGCATCTTTCGCTCCATTACAATATGGACAAGCTAATCTCTCATGTGTTGTCCATCCAGACACCATCCCATAGACAGGAAAGTCACTTATGGTCCACAAAAGCATCGCTCGCATCGTAAAATTCGTCTTCGTTGAGAAGTCATACGTCCTCAACCCCGTAGACCACAAATCCTTCAACTTTTTTATCATTGGTTGCAGGAAAACATCCAGAGACCTTTTTGGATGATTAGGACCAGATATTAATATGGTCAAGAATATCAACTACCGTAGATTGCACATCTCCGGTGGCAGCTTGTATGACGTAAGAAAGACTGGCCATAATTAATATTGTCTCCCTGACATTCCAAATGGACTAAATCCATATGTGCATAAACCGAGATACACATTCCGGCTATTGCTAGCAAATTCTGGATATACTTTGTTAAAATGTTTCCAGGCTTTTGCATATGATGGATGAGTCATCTCACCATCCGTCTGAGTATGCTCGGCATGCCATCTCATCTTTCCAGCAGTATGCTCTGATTGGTACAATCTTTTCAATTTGTCTGTAATTGGTAGGTACGGTACCCTATTACGTCCCCGTCCTTGCGACTTGAATCGTGGCTTCTTGCAGAATCGACATTCTTCTAACTTCTCATCATCTTCCCAGTATATCATGCAGTTGTCGATGCAAATATCTATCATCTCCGAAGGCAACCCAAGACTATAGACCAGCTTCTAAATCTCATAATAAGAATCAACAGACACATTGTCTTCCGGCAAATACTCTTTAAACAAGTCTTTCCATTCATTCATGCAACTTTCAGGTAGATTGTGATCAGTTTTTATATTCATCATTATAGCAGCCAACGACAATTTAGAGAGCCCTTCTCTACAACTACTGTAAAGTGGCTGATTTGCCGCATTCAACATTTCATCAAACTTTTTTGCAACTATGTTAGGTTCTTCATCTTCATGAGCTACAAATGCATCAGCTACCAGATCATGAACCCGATCACAATCTATCATCTGCTCATCCTCATGGTAACTATGCTCATTATTCAAATGATGATCAACCGGTTTTTGAAAGTTGCTATTACTACTACTAGCTTCATTCTGATCATAATTATAAACTTCTCCATGTTAAAATCATATATAGTAATTTGGTGTAAAACATCTATTTATTAAATGCTTCCAAACATTTTCACGATTTGCCAATTTCAAATTGTTGCATTTCTTACAAGGACAGAACATCTTACCGCTTTCTTGAGCAAGTGGTGTGGAATATGCTTGATGCATAAATGTCTCCATCCCCCGCCCCCCAAGGTATTCTTTCGTCACTCTCCCGTTATCATCTCTAGGCATACACATCCACCTCTGCAGATCGAAAATATTCCTCAAACCTAACATTATTTTTTCTTTCTCGTTCTTTTTTCTTATTGGTTTGTTTACAATGATGTTCAAACGTCCATATATATATGAATTTTTCGAATATAGTAGTTGAAATTTTCTTCGAATTTATGACGATTTTTTGTTAGGTAAAACAAATTAAAACGTGTTTTGAATATTTCGGCGTTAAGTCCACGTTTATTATTTTCTTCGTAATATAGACGCTAAGTTTACCTCGCTCTAACGGGGAAACAAGTTTTCCTCGTAAAAACCACGTGATTTTACGTTAATTTTACGAGGAAATTGTTTCCTCGTTAAGTAACGACGAAATGACATTGAACTTGCTTTTCTTTATACCTTTCTCGTAATATCGACGTACATTTACGAGGTTTTATTTTCCTTGTTAACTCTCATCGCTAAAGAGGTGTTTTCTTGTAGTGTTTTAAAACTTCTAGTCTTCTAAAAATGAGAACCAAGATAAGATAAAAAATTACCGTCCAAAAGTTTCAATCAGATTCGATTGATTAGCATTTCAGTTCCTTTTGAAGTTATTCATAAGAAGAAACAATACAATAAATTTTAAATTGATAAAGAAAGTTTAAGAAAATGAAAGAAAAAAGATGAGGATTTTGAAAGAAGGGAACGTTTGATTCATGATGATCTAAATAAAGCCACTAAAAACCTATAAAGCCACAAGCTGAGGTGAATCAGTTATACTATCGTCTCGTAGTCTCTTTATTTTTTTAGGTTGATGCTATTTTTTAATTAAATTGGTTAACGTTTTATTTGGAATTGTATTAGTGGTTCCTTTTTCCAGGGATTGCAACTGATCAACTAGCTTAATTATTTTACGATGAAAACTGATTTTTTTTTATTATCTTTTTTGAAAACTGATTTTATTATGTATGGTATTTTAACTGATGCAAAGTAAGATCAAATGACATCATTTCTGTTAGAGTTACTTATATAATTTTTGTTAGCATCAATTTTTTTATTTATATAAATTATAAATAATTTTAATAAGTGATGTTAACCAAAATAATAAATGCATCAATTTCCTAATTGATATAACAATATATAACAGTATCAATTTTGCTAAAATGATGCAAATTTATAGAAATTGTTATCATTTTATTTGAATTGATGTTAGATTAATTAAAATAAACATCAATTGTTTTGATTGATTCAAAACTGCATATGTTTGTGTCATTCCTGTATAAGTAATTCAAAATAGTATCATCTATTATTATGATACAATATAAGTGATACAATTCACTGATTTTTTGTACAGTTGACACAAATTCAATGTAATCACATAACAATAAGTTCATAATACAGTAAAATAAGTTCCAAAGCATAAAGAAACGTAATAATAATTCCGTAAAATTAGATATAGATTGTATATGACTTTGGTTATGTGCATTAACAACCACAAAATGTTAAGAATTATCTTTCACCAACCATTCTCTGTAGACTATTGGTAACTGAAGTATCATCTGCAAAAATCACAAAATGTAATCACATTAGCAAACATAAAACATCATCTTCAAAAAAAAATTTAGAAAAGACTTCTCTCATTAGCTAGAAACATTAATAAAAATGTTTGTTTTAAACCTCATAATTATAGCCAATTAAGTTGTGAATTTCATTCAGAAGCCACAATATTAATAAATACACATGAAATAACAAGATTTTTTTTAGAGTCATTTTAAATTTGGAGAAAGTGAAGTTTAATAATATTGACGTAGAATTCTACATAAGTGTTTATTTTATGTTATTTTTGCAATTGAAAATTTACGAAAGAGTCTTCTTGAGAAGTTTTCTTTTATAAATATTGACTATTTTAATTTTTTTAAAAATAGATAAAACATGACATCTCTGATAAAAATGTTAGTTTTGCAATTGACCGAAATTTTACAAATATTTGAACTGTCTAAAAAAGACTTCCAAAGAAGTCTTCTCGGAGTAGATTCCTATAGTCCTAGAGCAGTTTTTTTACCGTTATATAAAATATTCGAAGTGTCGCAAGAAATCTGTGTAAGTTAGTTTTACAATTGATCATGTATGACTTTTTTAAGAAAACAAAACTTCTATAGAAGTTTTGTACTCGAGGACATCTATAAAAATATTCTTCCAAACCCACGACTTTGATCAGAATCTCGGAATATAACTAAAGAATATTTTTTAAGAAGTCTTCAGTGAGAAAAAATATTAAGAAGTCTTTTTATTAATATTAAATATTTAATGGGAAATTACCTCTAATAACTCACATTTTATGAGTAATTACTAGGATAACACACACAAAAAAAAGAAAGGTTGAAAATGTATCGTGCAGAATGAAATGCCCCATCCTTAAAAAAAATTAAAATTTCGAGTAAAAATAAATTAAGGTAAGATTTTCTTACCTGACCAAAAAAGTGAAATCTCTTAGAAAAAAAACCCCACGATATCTTTCTGTAAAATGGATCCCAAGAACCTTAAATCTCCAAATTGTGAAATCCTCTAACTCTTGACTCTCT